>BDSL01000082.1:0-487087 GCA_003116995.1 Yamagishiella unicocca
GTGGACGAGTACTTGCCGCTGACGTTGTACAGCAACGATGGGCTCTTCATATCGCGGAGCCGCTGCATGTCCGCTTTCTTGTGGATCTTCTTGCCTGCAACCCTTGTGACGAGGATGTTCTTGGGATGTCGATTAACGACACGACGCCACGACCGCGAGCTCCACCCGTGTCAACTAGGCCGAGGATGCACGTGCTGGTACCAAACTTCCCGTGGGCATCGCAGACGGACGTGTTGTCGCTGCGCGCAGAGATCAGGAAGGCGACAGAAACGGTTTTCAGTTTGTCAGTTGGTGTACAACAATTGCAACAACAATTGCAAACAACAATTGCAAACAATTGCAACAATAATACAAACCCAACAACAACAAACAAAAACAATAACAATGATTCACATTACTCACATGTTATCGGGGTTTGCCAGGTGCCTCCTGGCCTGGATAGCCACGTCCGGATCGAGATTCCTGCAATAGTTGCAGTATTTGCAGTATTTTTGCAGTATTTGCACACTTCAGTGTAACTAATAAGTAAAAAAAAGCAACGCACCATGCATAGTCCCATTATCCTATTCCATTATCCTATTTCGGACATACACACTTACTGGATGTTTGGCAGGACGGCAACTGGCACCGCTGGGTAATTTCGCGGCGCCGACAGCTCGGCCACTTCATCCTCCATCTCGACGTCCAGAGGCGTTAGAGCGATAGGCTCCGTATTGGCGGGCACCTTGTCCTCCGTCATACCCTCGGGCGGCGTGGCAGGCTCCCTCTTGTCGGGCACCTTGTCCTCCGTCATACCCTCGGGCGGCGTGGCAGGCTCCCTCTTGTCGGGCACCTTGTCCTCCGTCATACCCTCGGGCGGCGTGGCAGGCTCCCTCTTGTCGGGCACCTTGTCCTCCGTCATACCCTCGGGCGGCGTGGCAGGCTCCCTCTTGTCGGGCACCTTGTCCTCCGTCATACCCTCTGGCGGCGTGGCAGGCTCCCTCTTGTCGGGCACCTTGTCCTCCGTCTTACCCTCAGGCGGCGTGGCAGGCTCCCTCTTGTCGGGCACCTTGTCCTCCGTCATACCCTCAGGCGGCGTGGCAGGCTCCCTCTTGTCGGGCACCTTGTCCAAGAAGTCAAAGAAGTGCGGCGGGAGGGGAGGTGCGGCGGCGGTGACCGGCCCCGTGTTGACTTGCTGCGGCAACAGGGGCGCGGCCATTGCTGCGCCCATTGCCTCCATTACCACGCCTACAGCGTCCAATACAGCGCCCATTGCAGCGCCCACCACTACATTGAAGGACATGGGGCTGTGATGACAAGAATTGGGGGTAGCAAAAATGGAAGTCAGCGACTCAGGACATCAGCGACTCAGGACATCAGCGACTCAGGACATCAGCGACTCAGGACATCAGCGACTCAGGACATCAGCGACTCAGGACATCAGCGACTCAGGACATCAGCGACTCAGGACATCAGCGACTCAGGACATCAGCGACTCAGGACATCATGCGCGCAAGTAGTGGGCAAGTAGATGACCAAGTGCACCATGCAAGGTGCGCGCCATATGGCAAACCATGGAACTCTCACCCCGCGGTCTGTTGGTGGTTGTTGAGGCCTGGTACGACCTGGTGAACATGCTCTGGCTGGTCGATGCCTGTTTCATCCTGAAAGTCGTTGCCTGTTGCATCCTGAAGGTCGATGCCTGTTGCATCCTGAAGGTCGATGCCTGTTGCATCCTGAAGGTCGATGCCTGTTGCATCCTGAAGGACGATAAAATAGCAGACGTAGGAATTATTATTGTGTGTAATTTGTGATTTAGTTATTTAATTTGAGGACTCTGTCAAGACGCGGGAATAATTATATTATGAATTCCGAGTCGCGCTGTAGATGTGTCATTAACGTACAAGCGAGAATCCATTCATTTGGATATGCAGCTGTGCTTTCAGCTGTGCTATAGATAGTTGCTAGTAATAAGAATAAAGAATAAAGACCGGGAACGTAGCGCGGAAGGGAATCTAGCGCGGAACGGACCTAGCGCGGAAGGGAATCTAGCGTGGAACGGACCTAGCGTGGAACGGATATAGCGCGGAACGGATATAGCGCGGAACGGATATAGCGTGCGTGACATAGCGAGAATGACATAGTGCGCGTGACATAGCGGGACATAGCGTGTAACATAGGAGAATTAGGACCGAGGAGTACAAGGAAAATACAAGCAGTACAACTGAGAACAATTCTAATTTGCACCGGCATTATAATATCATATGCTTATTCCCCATTTACGCATTGCTGGAAACGCATATTGCGTGTGACATAGTGAGAGAGCGGTACATAGCGCGTGACATAGTTTGCCGAGCATGACATAGTGAGCATGACATAGTGAGCGGGACCGGACCTAGCGTGTGACATAGCGAGCGGGACCTAGCGCGTGGCATAGTGAGCGGGACCAGACCTAGCGCGTGACATAGTGAGCGGGACCGGACCTAGCGCGTGACATAGTGAGCGGGACCGGACCTAGCGTGTGACATAGTGAGCGGGACCTAGCGCGTGGCAAAGTGAGTGGGACCTAGCGCGTGACATAGTGAGTGGGACCGAGGAGTACAAGGAAAATACAAGAGCAGTACAACTGAGAACAATTCTAATTTGCACCGGCATTATAATATCATATGCATATTCCTCATTTACGCATTGCTGGAAACTCATATTTAGGGCCCGAACAGTTTGCAACAAATATGCCAATAGGTTCGTAAGCCGTGCGCTATCTGAGAAGGAGCTGAAATCACCCCCCACTTACGTCGTCGCGGTCGCTCTCGTATTCACTGTCGCTGTCGCTCACAAGGTTGATAATGTCAACGTCGAAAGTATATCTCATTTTGTCGCCTTCGTCCTCCTGTACGGGCACGTGGGTTACATAACAACGTGAAGTGTATATACGCGCACAAATGCAAGCCGCGCTTTCCGAAAAACGACCAAAGAAGTAAAGAGATAGGATGATGGCAGAAACATTTGACGAACGGAAGGCAGGCATGAAAATTTGTACTGCTATCGGCCATTCCCTGCCACATACATGCCCCCAACCAAACAAATCCATGCAGACTCGATATAACGTCCCCTTTGATTACTGACCTGTCGGGCAACCGGCACACAAGTATGCCCACACGCGAAGATAGATATCGCGGTATCGCGTTATCGCGATAGGTACGATGAAAGGTTGAGTTAAGCTAGAGTTAGATGGTTATGAACGGATTCTAAGGAATATGAACACGTTCCTCAGGTATCATATGGCATTGTATGCATCTTGCTGGGGGGCAGCGACCCTCTATTTATTGTTCACGGTCCAGCCCACCAGGCAACTGATAACAGACAAGTAGGTCACGCGCGGATGCCAGAAACTAAATTAGTCTATCCTGAGTAGCTGGCTATCCCGAGTAGCTGGCTGATATCGAGTCGATGGCAAGCCAATAGCGAGTTCGTTGACGGCTGGATACAGATCGGCGAATGGTGTTGTTGTTGATGCGTTTGATGTTCTTGTTGATGTTATTGTTGTTACACATTTTGATAAAGTACGGACCACAATAGAAATGACCAATATGTCACGAGCTACTCGGACTGCCGACTCGGCCCTACACCCACTCCATAGGACTCGGTGGACTCGGTAGACTCGGTAGGACTCGGTAGGACTCGGTAGGACTCGGTAGACTCGGCATAACTGTTATGCCTACAACGTTGTGCCCGTAACAATACACCGTAGACTCGGCCGACAAGGGCTGAGTCGGCCTAACACGCACTCCGCCGACTGGCCTAACACGCAGAGCATTGTGCCCGTAATAATACACCCTTAAACGCACTCCGCCGACAAGGCAGACTCGGCCCAATACCCAACTCCTTTGACTCGACCTAACGCCCACCAGTAGACTCGGCCGACTGGCCTAACACTCTGCCTTACGCCGACTGGCCTAACACTCTGCCTTACGCCGACTGGCCTAACACTCTGCCTTACGCCGACACGTGAAATTGTCAGCTAAAGCTCTCACTTGGAGGATACGAAAAAAACGAAAAAAGTCACACGTCATGGATAACTTTGCAGTTCTGCTCGCATTCTGTGCTCAGCGAAACAGCACATACAGTCATATAGCGTCGTTCATGCTTCGGCCTGCCTGGTCAGTAAACTAGTTATGGTTATTAGTCCGCCGGATAGTATGCATTCGCAGTATGCATTCGCAGTATGCATTCGCAGAGCATTCGCAGTATGCATTCGCAGAGCATTCGCAGAGCACCACGCATAATAACCATAATAATAATCAGTTAAGATTGCATTTTGTGCTAAGCGAAAGCGTCGTCCATGCCCCTCCCGTGGCGCAACCGATACACAATAACGCCACTACAACCATCTCTAATCTAATTCTCTAGAGCTCGACAACAACAACTCGCGCATTCTAGAGCTCGACAACAACAACTCGCGCATAGATATCCGTGCACGTGTATTATCATGAGCCCAGAGGATGTCCGCCGCCGCCGCATGCGTGCAATGAACAACAATCAACAACAAGAACTTGTGCCAATGCGCAGTATCAAGCCCGACTCAAGCCCGACTCGAGCCCGACTCATTACTTCAGGATGTAATCGTGCATGTCGTACGGCATGGGGTTTTGACCCTTGATCCTGCTGTACTCCTTGGGGTACAGGCAATACTTAAACTCGTGCTCCCTGCATGAGGGCGCTGCGTTCCACGCCAGGTGCAGACCGCCCGCGAAGTGCTTGTTCGCGGCTACCTCGTCCGCGGAAAAGCCCATGGTCACAAACTTTACGGAGTTGCCGCCGTGCAGGTACTTGGCCTCCTCGATGAAGGCAGCGATCCAGCAACGCAACAGCGCCAGCTGTATCACAACGTCCGCCTCATTCGGCGTGTGCTTGATGATTAGGAGCACGCTCTTGTTGGAGCTCACGCCCTTGGCCTCGTCCATCATCCACTTGAGCTTGTACTGCATGGATGCCGCCGTGATGTTTGATGAGCTGACGAACTCGATGGCAATGGACACGGCGTCGCCCTCGTTCATCGCGCGCACGAAGAGGTCGAAGCGCATCTCGTTCCGCGCGTCTTGGTGGCTCCCAAAGGTGCGCTGCTCACTGACAGCGGTGATGCGGTACGTCCGCAGCTTGGTGATCAGCGGCTGCAGCAGCGTACCACACACGAACGTGCGGTGGTAGTCCTTGTCGTTGATGTGGTTGTTGCGCACCTGGTTTCTGCAAGCCGAACACGTAATGGCCAACTGACTTGCGCTGGACCTGAAGCATATGATGCACCCGTGCCTACTGCCAGAGCCGGATGGTGCACAGCCGCCCTTGATGTAGCACTCGCGACATACGTAGTAGTGGCGCTGATCCTTCAGGGCGGCCTCGATGGACTTGTGGCGCAGGCTGAGCTCCCTCAGCGCAATGAGGGGAATGTAGTGCTTCTGGGTATTGCCAGGCGTTTTCTTCCTGGAGTTGACAGATTTCGACACCATCGGGCAGTGGCCGTCGTTAGGGTATGCCGACGCCCACGCGCACAGCGAGGGCTGCGATCCTGGGGGCTTCCTGCTGACTATCCGCCCAGCAATGGCACCATTGGTCGTAGTAGCCGCAGCCGCAGCTGCAGCTGCAACCGCAGCCGTAGCCGTGGTGACTGTCTCTGATAAGAACATATGCAAATCCTGCCGCGACATGTTCATCAAAGGCATGTCGTCGCCTGGCTGCTGCTGCTGCTGCTGCTGCTCATCACCAGTAGCGGCAGCTCGAGACTGAGAGGGTCGAGACTGAGAGGGTCGAGACTGAGAGGGTCGAGACTGAGAGGGTCGAGACTGAGAGGGTCGAGACTGAGAGGGTTGAGTCAGGGACGCGGTGGGCGATGGCGAGCGTGCGACAGTCCGGGGCTCTGATACTGCCTCGCCATCCTCCGCCGCCGGTCGCTTCCGCGAGAGACGCGCGGCGTGCGGTGTGGGCGGCGGCGGCTGAGCCTGGGGCTGGGGCTGGGGCTGAGCCGGGGGCTGCTGCTGGTAGAAGGAAGGGTCGAATGCACGGGTGTGGGCCACATCACCGTAGTGACCCGGATAGTAACCCGGATAGTAACCCGGATAGTAGCCTGGATAGTAGCCTGGATAGTGGCCGTGCGCAGCGAAGGGCGGTGGGTGCTGCGGGGCGCTGCCGTATTCCATGGAGCCGTGCGCAGCGAAGGGCGGTGGGTGCTGCGGGGCGCTGCCGTATTCCATGGAGCCGTGCGCAGCGAAGGGCGGTGGGTGCTGCTGGGCGCTGCCGTATCCCATGTAGCCGTGCGCAGCCAAGGGTGGCGGGTGCTGCTGGGCGTTGCCGTATCCCATGTAGCCGTGCGCAGCCAAGGGTGGCGGGGGCTGCTGGGCGTTGCCGTATCCCATGTAGCCGTGCGCAGCCAAGGGTGGCGGGGGCTGCTGGGCGTTGCCGTATCCCATGGAGCCGTGCGCAGCCAAGGGTGGCGGGGGCTGCTGGGCGTTGCCGTATCCCATGGAGCCGTGCGCAGCCAAGGGCGGCGGATGCGTTTCGCCGCTGGTAGTAGCCATGGGTTCCTGTGCACAGCCAAGGCACGGACAGAGTGCAGTCAAAGAGTGCAGTCAAAGAGTGCAGCCATGCAGTCAATCATGCAGCCAAAGAGTGCAACAAAAAGTGCAATCATGCAGCCAAATGGGTGCAGAGCCATGCAGTCAAATACTGATGATTGAACAAAGAACATCCCAAATGACAATCCAACAAATGACATCCAGAAATGACAGACAGCAATCAACTTACGTTATCACCATCACACATGTAGTCCTCCTCATCATCATGGCCGTCAATGACTTCGATGTCGGTCTCAGAACTTGGCGGACTAGTTGGGGGAGGCGGGGAAGAGGCAGCGGCTTGCGGCGGCGGCGGTGGAGGGGAAGGAGCAGCGGCTTGCGGCGGCGGCGGTGGAGGGGAAGGAGCAGCGGCTTGCGGCGGCGGCGGAGGGGAAGGAGCAGTGGCTTGCGACGGCGGCGGCGGAGGGGAAGGAGCAGCGGCTTGCGTCGGCGGCGGAGGAGGGGAAGGAGCAGCGGCTTGCGTCGGCGGCGGTGGAGGGGAAGGAGCAGCGGCTTGCGTCGGCGGTGGAGGAGGGGAAGGAGCAGCGGCTTGCGTCGGTGGCGGCGGAGGGGAAGGAGCAGCGGCTTGCGGCGGCGGCGGTGGAGGGGAAGGAGCAGCGGCTTGCGTCGGCGGCGGCGGAGGGGAAGGAGCAGCGGCTTGCGGCGGCGGCGGCGGAGGGGAAGGAGCAGCGGCTTGCGGCGGCGGTGGAGGGGAAGGAGCAGCGGCTTGCGGCGGCGGCGGAGATGAAGGAGCAGCGCTGGGATGTAACCGTCGGCGGCTACGCCGCAACGGTGGCGTAGCAGCGGATGGCGAGTGTCCCGATGGCAGCGGTGCCGGTTGCCTGGCATTGGTGCCTTTGTCCCGGCAACTGTTGCCCTGAGCTGCTATCGCTGCGACAGGTTCTGGGAGAAGGACTATGCGCTCATCAGACCCCATCATGGGGCTGTCTTGGTAAGCACGCCTGCCCTCCATCACCTGTGCACAGACAGCATTGTGACACAGCCATATTTTAGTTTGATTTTGGAGTCTCGGTTGGCTCTATGTGAATTCTCTAAGTGGACTCTCAAATTCAATCCCCCGCGGTGACACTTACGCCGTCAAAGGTGTAGTACCATGTATCTTGTTCCTTTGGAGTTGCCTCCGGAGTTGCCTCCGGTGTTGCCCCCGGAGTTGCCCCTGGCACTCCAAACTTTACCGCGAATGGAAACCATTTGACACGATTAGTCACTTGATCCAGGTGATCCACGGTGCCTGTTAAACATGGTAATGCAGGGGTAAAGGTCGGTAATGCAGGGGTAAAGGTCGGTAATGCAGGGGTAAAGGTCCGTACAGAAAACACATAGAGGCCCGGCGCGGTGGGAACCACACTGGCGCGCACGACACGCAAACCTTACCCAAGGACAAAGGAGTGTTCGCATCATCATCGTTCCGGGAGATTAGGATGCCTGTCCCAATTAGCTGCTCTGCCAGTTCCATGAATGCTTTCTTTCCGGCTTCCAGCTCCTCATGCGTAACGCTCACGACACCGCATGGCCTATCCTGCGCCACTTGTTGCACACGGACGCGCTCATCCGCCTTGGTAGCGAGCTTGGTATTGGTAGCGCGACCAAACCGAATCACGCCATTGCTGCTTGGCAGGATGCACGGAGTTCCGAGCGGCATGTTCCCTATTCAAGGCACCGCAACAGTGCGAGCGGCAATGAGCGGCAACAACGAATTGATACTGCTAATTTCCTGAATTGTTTCCTATATTTCCTATATTGCAAGAGCCTGGAATGCGTATATGTTGTTGAAACGCTTTGCCTCAAAAAGATCGGTGGCTTATGAGCGCGATTGCCTAATCTACTTCGCTTCTGCACAATTAGTTAAGAACTAGCTCAGAATTAGTTCAGAATTTACAATAACAAGCATGCGCGAGACACTATACGCAAGTGAAAGGCGCGCGCGCTTTTGACAGGATCCACAGTCTGACTGGTCACGCTTCGCGTCGTAGCTTCCCGCGAAAAGTTCCTATGTTGCCTGTATAGTTCTGAAGCCAAGCGTTTCCCGCGAGAATTTTCTCGGCGCGCGCCTATCGCGAAATGTTCGCGAGGCCGTCCGCATAGCTTCTAAGCAGCGCGCGCCACTCGCGAAATGTCCGCGATGCCTGTCCGCATAGCTTCTAAGCAGACGAGTTCGCATAGTTTCTAAGCAAGCGCGCGTTACTCGCGAAATGTTAGTGATGCCTGTGTCCGCATAGCTTCTAAGCAAATCGCGCGCGCCACTTCTTTGTGTTCTTTGTGTTCTTTTTGTTCTGGAAATGGCGCGCTGGGAAATAGTAACCTGCTTCGCGATGACGGATTGCGGCTTGCGGTTTGCGACTTTCGACTTGCGACTTATCAGCAAACCTTCCTGAGGAAATTTGTAACAATTTGATTTGTTTGATTTGTTTACATGTAGACATCATATGCGAGCGGGCAGCTGCATGTGCTGACCATGCACGTGCGAGACGGAAAGACGGAAAGAAAGTACAAGCCCACAGTCTGAAAAGTTACATGGATTGCGCAAAATGTAAAAACATAACCGCTCATGTCCGCACAGCTTCCGGGCAGCGTGCGTCACTCAGCTCTCACTACGCTTTGTGTGCGTGGATGCGCCCTGCTGCAGTTCGCGCTCCTTCTGTGCACGTTCCCTGCAGGCTGCTGACCGGGCGATCGCTCTCCCGGCTGCGCGGCTAGTGCACTTTTAGAAAAAGGAAAACTTTTCGTGTCGGCAACGTGTCGGCAGCAGCCTCTGTATAGCTTCTCGCTCTTGCATAAACACTCTGTACCTGTACTCGGTGATGACCTTCACCTTCGCGGCCTCAATGGCCTTCTCGGCAGCCTTAATGGCCTTCTCGGCAGCCTCTATGGCAGCTTTCTCTGCCTTCTCGGCAGCCTCTATGACAGCTTTCTCTGCCTTCTCTGCCTTCTCGGCAGCCTCGGCGACCGCAGCCTCTAGGTCTGCAATAAGAAATGCAGATATGTGTAGATGACCCTCAGCTTCTAGCTCACGTATGCGGGCTTCCTTTGGAGATGACATGGTGCTAACATAAACAAAACCTAGTATATGGCTGTTATACCTGTACAAGCAGCGTTGTGCCCGTATTAACTAAACCTTAAGTTTGTTTTACAAATTGATTTAAGGGTGTATTATTACGGGCACAACGCTGTGTACAAGCGATTTTACGTCTACATATGGTAAAAACTATCAGAGCGGACGGCGCTTCACGTGAAGCATATCGCAAACGTCCCCATAGCACAGCGCGTCGCAAATCGATGCCCGCGCCCGTCCGCATAGCTTCTAAGCAAATCGCGCGCGCCAAATCGCGAATCGATGCCCGCGCCCGTCCGTATAGCTTCGAAGCAAAGCGCGCGCCACTTCTTTGTGTTCTTTGTGTTCTTTTTGTTCTGGAAATGGCGCGATGGGAAATAGTAACCTGCTTCGCGATGACGGATTGCGACTTGCGGTTTGCGACTTGCGAACTTATCGACTTGCGACTTATCAGCTAACCTTCCTGAGGAAATTTGAAACAATTTGATTTGTTTGACAGGTATTTCAACAATTTCAACAGATAGCGGTGAAACTGCGGTTACTGTACAGGAAATGTGTACCGCTTTCCTAAGAGCAGGACGTTGTGTTCTGCGTACGTATATATCACACTACTTGCTGGTAGCATACTGCAGGTAGTATAACGCGCGCTGTTTGCTTGCTATACCGTGCATTTCGTTCTTGCTTCGGTTGTCTATACATATATCCCCACGGCACTCCTGAACCCACGTAAGTAAGCTCCAGCAGATAGACCCTTCCTGCCACACCTACCATTTCTGCACTGCACCCCAGCGGTTAGGTTATAGGCTCTTGCTTCATTTGCTATAATAGCATAGCTGCCGTACCAGTGCCAGTTGGGGCAGTCCAGGAGCCGATTCTCCCGCCACCCGCACTCGATATATATGGACATGACGGGCGCGGCGATGGTGCCATACACGGATCCTGAAGATCCCACTGCCGCGCCGGTCTCCCAGCCCATTTGGCGGCACGCCGTTCGGGCGTTGTGGTAGTCCCAGTAACTTTCGTGGAGGGTACTCCACGTATTCCCATAGAACAACTGAACGGTGCCGTTGCCGGTACTACCGTTGCCTGCTGCAACGACTCCGGTGCGGCCAACCAGGCGCAGGTCGCCGTCGCGGCCCGTGTCTGTCGTCGAGTAATGGTTATTGTCGACGGACGGTGGATGAAGACAGCGGCCAATGCGAAGGGAGGGGCAGCGGTGGGGGCCGGCGGAGACATACACGCACGTTTGGCCGTAGGAAGCAGGGCACGCGCACAGGAATGTGGTAAGCATGTAATAAGTAAGGATACAGCGCAATAATGTGTCTTTATTAATCGCCTCACATCACTCCTGTCGACTCCTGTAAGCTTTACGACGATTAATACGGACCGCCGGCGCACCTAGCTTATTACTTGGTGCTAAAGTAAGAAAGTCAAGGCGCGCAAAGGCTATTTAAAGTAAGAGGCTACATACGTACGTAAGGTAGGCAAGCAACGACGAACGAACAACGAGCATTTGCACTGTTTTGCAGTCAGCTAGCAACGAAGGTTCAACGAAGCGGCTGCAACATACCGATGGCGGCTGCTCGCTAATGATGCATGGCGGCTGCTACTTGCTTTGATGGCGGCTGCTACATATAGATATCATCCTGATGGCGGCTGCTACATACTGCTGATGGCGGATCCATTGCTCGCTCGTCAAATGCCAATTATATATTCGAACAAGCATGCGCACGCGTCAACATGCTGGTTCTCGACGGTACTATACTAGATATAAAAGCGTGAGCTGCGTGCGTGTAATGTTAGATAGATAGGAATATGCCGAGTGTCCTAGACTTTGCTTTTGATGGGTGGACTTGATTGTGTTGATCGGCGGCGCGGCTTCGCCCGCCTCGTACGACTCAGCATCTGTCCAGCCACGGCATCCAGCCATCCGCCTACCCACCCTGGCGGCATTCCACACCAGCAGTAGCATTAAAACCGCCACCGTCTTCCTGGAGCTTAGAGATTCCGTAGGTGTAACACTTGTAGAGCCGATCGTTGCTCCACTCACATCCCCAGTAGCTGGTGGTGATGACGGGGTCGCGACGGCTGCCCCACCTGGACCCCGCGCCGCTGACCGGTGCGCCCGTCGCCCAGCCCAGCTGCCGGCAGGCTGCCCTCGCTTCATAGAAGCCCCAATCATTGTCATGAATCGTCGCCCACCGGCCCTGAAACAGCATCTGGACGATACCCCGCCCACCAATGGTGCTGCCCACAAGCCGTAAATCGCCATCTGTAAACAAGCGAATATAAGTACCGATGTAAGGAAGGATGGTGAAGAATGCAGACATATGTAAGTCCAGTAGGGCGACGCCGACGGAGGAATAGGTAGGGGAATACAGACAGCAGGGCCGCCGAGGTAAAGGCGGCGGCAGCGCCGTTATCATACATGGAGCCGTAATCATGCAGATGCCGGACGTCACGTGTAGCCATTATCGTGCATCCTGAATTGTGCGTCGGTGGAATGAAGTATGCCCGTGTACATTTGATACAGCAGATGTAACGTACGTTGAGACCGGCGGGAATGTTGGAGATACAGGCCATACATGCATGCCATATACATACGGTTGGGGCGGCGCGGGTTTGAAGTAACTCTGCTATACTGGACAATTAGTTGCTCCACAAGTAAGCTAGCCTTATATATAGTAATTACAAAGGAAATCGTCGTTAACATGTATTTTCTGCTGTACATAAACTTGCACCGGCTACGTAGCCATCCAGAAGGTACGGTCGGTATTCATAGCATATATAGCCGCCAAGAACGTGCGTGCAGCCTCCTACCTATTTATTTATGCATGTTTGCAAACGTGCCTGTATATATATACCCTATAAGTTGCCAAGCAAGCTGGCGACTGGCCATGCGCACCTTCGCCGAAGTAGCTGAAGGCCCAGGAAGCGTCCGTCCGGAGGAGCACCTGGTCGTTGGCGGAGTTGACTAGAGACGCGAACAGGCCGGCCGGGTTGTTGCCACACCAACCACATGGCTGGTTCATACAGCGCAAAGAAAGGCGATGGCGCCCTGGCGGCAATGCCAGCGTGATTGGATCCCTTGCGTAGTTCCACCCCTCAGTTGGAATGGACGCTTGGAAGGTTTCATTCAGGTAGACATGGCCCATGTCATCACATACTGCGTACAGGGCTCCGGTGGTGTTGGAAGTCGTGGTGAATGCCTTATTGAACGCATATGTGTAGCCAGCTAGGGCATTGACGTCTGCACCCGCCATCGACCAGATCCATTTCGCATTGTTATCCGGTACGTAGATGCCCCTGCTGGTCAAATACCAGGGCGGTATCCCAACATCGCCCAGCAGGATGGCAGCAGCACCTGTGGGATAGCAACGAGGCCATAGATACATCAATGGGTACATAGATAGGTAGGTTAGTTGCTGGGTGGTGTAAATGGCTACATATACCACTATACTACTGCAGCTGCATACTGGCTACTGGTAGTGCCTAGATCGGCACGCACCGACATCAGCAGCATACTGTTCGTTACACCGCATGCACGGCATGGATGGGCTCGCTGCAAGCGGGCGGGTGCAATGCATGATGACGAAGCAAATCATACAAAGGGTGCCTAGCTAGCTAGCTGACCCAGATAGAAGAAAGATACCGGGAGATCGCCATACATTTTGCTTCTAGACTCGTGTAGCACGTACGTGCCCTGGGCGCACGGAACCAAGCAAACTAATGCAAAAAAATATGTAAAGACGCAGCATTAGGTTCAAATTTCGGGGTCCGATAGCGAGGCAGGGCTGAATGGCACCTGTTTGATTGCCCAGCCCTGCGTGACCCCGTGATGAACGAAGGCTAGCTAGCTGTCATCATCACGCCTCCTTACGTCAGGGCTGCCGGACTGCTGCACACAAGGAAACCCTATGCAAGAAACGAACGGAGAGCCCCGTTTAGGACAGACTTTTGGAGATGCATGCGTGCTGGCTTATTACATCCGAGCTGTCAGCAGCAGGCGGTCTGTCTGGCTTTATTCTGGAACCCACTGTAACAGTTACTACTACCGGGCGGGGGATGTATGTAGCTCCATTGGTAGAGCACAACCCACACCATTGCAAGGTTGCAGGTTAGATCCTGCCCCTGGGAATCCTATGTTTCAGTGGTTGTGGTGTGGAGGTTGTGGTTTCGAGTCCCCCCCCCTGGCAGGAGGCTAGGTAGTAGTCCTTGTTGGTGTAGGGCACTAGATCTATCTGTCGGGGCCCTGGTATTCAACGCCAAGATGCAAGGCCCATTCGGCCTGGTGGTGGCAGCCTTGTATGCTAAGGCATGGGCAAGGGCCCTCTGTCACAACGAACACCCCAACTGTGCCAGCTAAATAAAACCGGTCTTTCAACTGGTGGGTTACTAAGGTTTCCCAAGCAAATAAAGCTGTTGAACCCCTCGTATGCGTGGGGGATCCGCCAACCGAAGAGGCCACGAGGGGTTCAACAGCTTTGTAGAAGTAAACCCTAAAACCCTAAACCTTTAAAACCCTGTGCTGAGCACAGGGCCAGAAGAAAAATGCCAACTTTGATCTAAGAGGGCTTAAGACGCTTACATCACACTGGTGGGTGTTGTAAAGCCGAGGCCGCAGAAGTAGGAAATCTGCGAGATCAAAAATAGGTGACGGGAAGCCTATCGGGGTGTGGCCACCACAAGAAACCCCCTGTCCCCATAACACATGCATGCCAGGCGATACGTAGCCGGCGTACGTAGGCATTATTATTATTTATTATTATTACTATTACTACTACCGTAACTTGTGCCTGTTACAGGGACCCAAAGTCCTGTTTTTTTCCTGTCCTTTTGGGGATTGTTTTCGGCCACTGTGTTTATGAGTATGCACGGCACTAGTACTAGCCTGTCATGCATGCGCGTTTGGGACCCAAGGTATGTATGATGATGAGGTGCGGCGCGGTGATTATGTACTTATGTGAGGTGTGGGGGTACTGTAGATAGCTTATAGAACACCATGGGTGCAGCTTCATTAAGGACGGAGTGGCCATAGTAGCAGCTATACACAAAAATCTATTAGTCGTAATTCTTCGCTCGTTACAGTGTGCTCGAGACCTTGAAAGGTACATATCGATATCTATGTATATATGAATGTGTATACATATTATATGTATTATATGTATTATATGTATTATATGTATAATATGTATTATATGTATATACGAAAAGGGGGCTGTATATATGTCGGTGTGGGTGTATCGTCGGTGTGTAGATGGTGCGTGTATCATCAGCAGCCCACTTACATATCGGGAAAGTGTTATTCCCGATATCTAAGTACAGAGGATCAGAGACGTATGACAGATAGACCGATGGCTTACAGTACACGGCGGCAACCTAATCCTCGATGTTAGTTATAATTCTCAATTATTAGGTACGTATGCAAAGCACACCGATACATGAACGATTAGACTGCCGTGTACAGTCCGGCATGCGTGCTCAAGCCCTGATTTCCTGCCTGGGCCTCACTCTCTGGCGCTGGCTGCTGGAGCTTGGGCGCTTGCTTGAGCGAGCTTGGGCGCGCGCGAGGGCCACGTACGGCAGGTCAGCACTGCTGCACCAGCTGGCACCTCTGCTGCTGCTGGCACCTCAGATGATGGTCATCGATGCTCAGTGCTCGTGGTGGCACTGGCCTCGAAGTAAGGCTCGGTTTTTGATGGTGGTGGCGAACCCGCTGCATGCATGCTCGTTTTGGTGACTCTTGACCACATTGCCGATGTATATATGGCATGTCGGTTAGGCACGCATTCCCTACCGGTACTCGGAAAGGTTTTTTTCCTGTGACCTGAGTAGCGACCTGGCCTCTTGGCATTCACCATTGTGCTTTCTGATACTTTCGCGCTTCGCTGCAGGCTCGGTGCTGATGGTCCGTGTTGGACACGCATTCCCTACTCGCGCGCGCTTGTAGGCTGTCTCTTCCCGACCAGTGATGAGAGGTTTGACTTCGTCCGGTGATCTATGGCCTGGTTGCGCTTCCGCGCTTGCAGCCATTCCGGCTCCCCTGTAACTTTCGCATCCTGGCAGACCCGTGCCCGCCACAACAACCCATGTGGTCGTCAATGGCAGCGACTATGAAGTAACCAAGCTTACCTGAAATATTTACAGACACATTCGTGGTCGTCTGTAACAAGGAACGTCGGAAACCTTGGCGCTCGACGCCAAGATTGTCCTCAAACGCTGCAGACACCAGCGACGGCAGCATACATTAAATTAGTCACTTTCCGTGTGTTTCAAATCTGTCGCAGGAGCAATCTTTGATTGTTGCAGACGTAAGGCTCGAAGCTTTTGACCGTATTCACCACGACCAAAAGAGGTGTCAGGAGCAAAGCGAGCCAAGCCGTACTTGCCCGCAACTTGGTTTAACGCCGCAAGGCTTATGATTGCAATGTAAACAGCTAACATTGCCACAGAACGTGTCTTCCTTAAGTCGGGGTATAATTCAAAATGTTGTATCATGGCTTCTTAATTGCCAGTAAGTATACATATCCGTTATTTGATTAATGATTGATTAATGAGCGTTGCTCAACATCGTCAACATCGACGCACCAACCGGGTTGCGGCATGCGAGTGAAGTACTTGGACGATGTTAGGACAACCAACCGCACACCCAACCTGCACAGGGCAAAAGACGGGTCCGTCTTCTAGTGAAGCATGTGGTCGTGTTTTCTTACGGTTTAGTACGCGTGGAATGGAAGGGTGTGTAGAGGCAGGGATCCCGTGCTGTCGTTAACTTACTGTAGAGAGTATGCCCGGTGACGAGAGTTGCATGTAGCGCCACCGGAAATGCCAGCATAATAAGTAAGTAAGGCCACTATAATACTACGCAATTCGTCGCCTGTCGGTGTGGGGAGCTTCCTTGGGCCAGCGCCGGCCTGGTGTCCCTTCACCTGCACCACTCCTGGGATTTCCCGGTTGTTCGTGCAATGTTCGGTATGCCTGCTGGTTTATCTTGTCGGAGGCGAGCTGTCTTGGGCGCGGCGCGCGAGGTTCCTGTGGTTTTCAGTGTCTTTCGAGGCGTCTGCTGGTCTCGCTGTGTTCCCCCGCTTGGGTTCAGCCCCGGCTTGCATATGGTGAGGCCCAGACTTCTTGTCCTGGGTTCGCTCGGGTTTGATGACGCATTACACATTAGCGCTGTCTTCTCGTATGGTGCGGTCTTTTCTGGGTCTTCCCTTGGGTTCGGCCCGGCTTGCGTCTGGTGAGTCCCGGACATGATGACCCCCCTTCTTGTCCTGGGTCAACCGGGCTTGAGGACATGGATACACTTTAGTTGTTACGTTGTGAGGTATGTATGGTCTGCAGCCTGTATCGTGGGGGGCCGTACCAGCGTAGTGCGTTCGCGCAGTTCTTCCAGCTGGCGCTCTCTTACATCGGCCCCGTCTGCTGCCATACTCTTTTAGCCAACCCAATTTTGTAACATGGACATGCTGCTATTCCTCTTGCGCTGTAGGGCGCTGTTAGTTGCGCTCGTCCGGCCCGCGCGCTTACAAAAATGCCTGTTAAGAGGTGTCCAATGGCATGCTTTCTGGGCACGCTTGCGTTACTCCCCACGCTTTGAATTTTGCGTGTTCCCTTCTCCGTGTGTTCGTTTTGGCTGTCTTTGGCTTTTGCCCCTTCCCGGCCGGTGAGGGCGGGCTCTCTTGCCCCGTGATCTGTGTCGTGGTCTGGCCCATCGGGCCCGCCTGGTTGCGCTTCCGCGCTCGTAGGTGCCCAACCTCCCCTGTAACTCTCGCATTATGCACAAGGTCAATTTGCGGGCAATGGCTGGTATCACGTAGACACGACGGCGGGCACAAAGGCGTTGGCGGCCGCACCCGAGGCAGAGATGCCGCAAGTAAGGCTGGATTATGATTCGCAAAAAGTGTGAAGCCCAGAAGCCGTATGAGAAACCCAAATCGCTGTTCATTGCGAGCCCAACCCACCCTACAAAGGTTTGGGCAATGCTGGTTACACAGAGAGAGCCAGCTCGGAGGGCCTTACTTCCGATGTGGCGCCCTACATAAATTCGTCCAAGTACGGCCGACGAGCACTTGCATGCCAGCAGCCAGTGCTCACTTGTAACTCTCGCATTCTGCTTAACGAATTTCCAGCCGGCAACAGTTTCCGACAGGTCTGGTAAGACGGCTGATTATCGAATTAGAGTTTTGACCGGACAGATATAAATGGTACTGCAGTGCCGTTATCCTGCTTCCCGCCAAAACTTTGCAACCTGCCATGATGCGGCGCTCTTTTCCTCAGAGTTCGTAGCTCATTGCAAGCTCCATTTGCAGCGTTGCGACCGTATTGCGTATTAATACGCTCGGAATATGGGCGTATTAATACGCCAAATACGCCTGCGAGGTGGTCCTTTTTCGAGCCGGCGTATTACTGGCGTGTTCATGGCGAGAGGGAGGTTACAAGGGAGAGTTATAAGGGAGGTTACAAGGGAGAGTTACAAGCAGAATCCCCCGCCGCGCCGCCTGATGCAGCCGCGGGAAAGCCTGGTGGTGGAGACATGGCCTGTCGCCACCGCAACCAAGCAGCGTGACGCTCGCGTCGGCAACCGTGAGCAGCATCAGGACCGACATCTGGGCGACCAGGCCGCTGCAGCGGGCAGTGGCACCCCCACGGGTGATGGGCGGGCCCGCTGTTGCTGGGCCCCCCAGGCACAGCGGCACAGCCGGCCTAGCGTGTCCCACATCTCTTCGGGGCCGGCCCACGCGCACAGCTTCAGCCGCCGCTCCCGGGTGGCAGCGACCCCATCCGGAGCTTACCCCCGGGAACGTGGCGGCTCCCCACGACCGGGCTAGCCTGCTCGGGCCCTGGGCAGAACCGGAGCAGTCATTCCACTCACCACAGTGGCAACCTCTGCACCGGCGCAGCTATGGCGGTTCAACACCTCTGCATGACCGCCATGAACATTACCAGGAGCAAGGGAAAACAAGGACTGTGGCTGGCCTGGGTATGAACCCACCAGGTGCACTCGGAAGATGCCACCCGACGACCACACGTCATCCGTGGCGGGCCCCTGCCAGACACGTGGGCGTATAACTGCCGTATATGGCGCCCCGCCAGGCAACAGAGGTGGGGCTTGGGGCGGGGAGGTGGCCCCAACCCTTATGTGGCAGTGCAACAGGCCGTACGGTGGCAACTATTCAACCAGGCTCCAGCCATGGCCCCACCGGGGTGGGGGGCGGAAGCCCTGGCTGGCCCCACACCGGCCCCGCACTGGCCCCGGGGATTCCCCAGCCACCACCCGAGCCCCCAGGCCGAGTGGGGGTGGCGCCATGGGGTGACCACCACGTCTGGCGGCAGACACCCACCCGCTGTCCCACAACGGCTGAACCTGGCTGACCTCTCTGACTGTGTGCGGTGCAGCCACCCCGGGAGGCAATTGTCTGCGTGGCAGACACGATCCGGGGGTGAATATCATGATGGGTCCCTGCCGATGCAGGGGCCATGGCGGGACCCTGCGGTCAGCTTGCCCAGCAGTTTGTGACGAGATGCTAGAAATTGCGCCAGTCAGGGAAAATGGGGACCTGTAGCGCATTCATGGGATCACCACCAGCGGGGTTCGAGGAAGACCCGTGGATGCCCGGAAAAAACCGTTTCGAACAGACGTTTTGAGATGCATGCAGTGGGGTGGGATGCATCGTCCTGGTCCTGCGGCGGGAGCTGTAGATGGCGAACTATAACTTTGGGGGGGCATGGCAACCAAGTGGGAACCGAGTTCCAGGCAAGCCACCAGGGCTCTGGGCGGCCCTAAACAGGGCGATGGCCAGGGAGCTCACATCTCCCCAGACATACACCATCTGCCCCGCGAAATATCTTGCGGGAAACCACCTTGGCGACTGGCTCCGGGCAAGCTGGAGTGATTGTCCTGCCACGACACTGTAGGGACGTCGGCTCGGGAGATGATTTTCACGGCCCAGCCATAGAAGTTGGTGGTTGGTGCCCTGAACCCAGATCGCTGGAACCGATCATGAGGCCCGCAGCTGGCGGGAGCGGCCTGCCTGATATCCACTGTCGGTGACACGGCCGCTGAGGTTGACCGCATGCAGGCATATGCAGCTGTTCGAGGGCACCACGGCGGGGTATTCCGCGGGCCCTGCAGAGACAAGACCCATGGGTCGCCGTGATGGGGCTGACCAGGGTAAAGCCCGCCTGGCCCAGCGGGCACAGAACCAGCGTTGGCCCCCACCAAGGTGGATCGGCGGGAAGAGCGGCTGTACAAGGCTCCGGGCGCGGCCAGACTCCCAAGGTTTGTGAACATGCACGAGCTGCAAACCACCATCCAGCGCATGCCTGTGCGGATCTGCTTCAGGGGCACCTTCCGAGACCGCGGCCCCCAAGTGCAGTGATTGCACGTACCGGCACTATGGAGGGGACGATTTCGCGCTCATCGAAACCGCTGATTGCCATAGTGGTTGACCACAAGAGGGATCGGGCGGCTGCGCAGCGACCACGACCGGGGCAAAACGGAGGGTGGCAACCCAGCCCTATAGGACGCTAGAAAAGGACAATTTTAGAGATCCGGGGCGGTCGGAGGCCAAACGTGGGGGCGTCGGCAGGGAATAACCTGCGGGAGGTGTTCAGGAGTGAGGGTGGGTGCGGGTCAAAGGTGGGGGCCGATTGCAGGCAGGGTGGGGCGGACCGGGGGTGCAGGCAGGGTGGGGCGGACCGAGGCCGCAGGCAGGGTGGGGCGGACCGATTGCAGGCAGGGTGGAGCGGACCGATTGCAGGCAGGGTGGGGCAGACCGCATGGAGGCAGTCGTGCAGTATGGACAAGGCCAAACGTTAATGGATAAGGTTTCATGGTGCGTGATCTGAATGCGCTCAGGGGCGGCGCAACCCATTCCAGATGGAAGGGACTCGGGAGCCAGAGTCGCGTGGGGGCAGTGAGTGCCACTAGCAACCAGCCAGTAGCACCGGCGGCCACTGGGGGGCCGCTGGTGCGGACAGAAGTGCAGGTGGAAGTGGTAGGCGGCGTACTGGGACAAGGCAGGAGGGCGTTGATGCGATGGGCCGGTGGCAGCAGTAGGAGGAGCGGACGTGGACTTGAAGATGGACCACCACTTGAGGGGCCCGCGCCCTCGGCCTTGCAACCATACGCGTCGATCGCCCAGAGCAAGCGTGAAGTAGTGCGCAGCTACACCCGACGCAACCTTCGAACACAATATGCACTCTGCACCCGGCCACCGGAGGAGTTCCTGCCCGGCCAGCTACATGCCCACAAGGCGGCATGGCACCGCTACTTCGCCTTGGCCAACCGTACTGCACCCATGGAACCAACACGCTTGCGAACTCCTGGGCCATCCAAGCCGTTGGTGCCCCAACTAGCCCTACTGCCCCACTACCGGGGCGTCCAGTCGCTGCTGACCAAGGGCATTTTAATGCCCACTGTAACAATTATAACAACAGCAAGGGAAGCCTCTAGCTCAAATTCCCCCTGGCGTGCTGGCTGCTGCTGTTATGCCTCCTCCTGGTTGTTGTAACGGTTACAATGGGTCCCAGACCAAGAGGTAAAACCATCGGGCACATCGCCTGACACTGAGAAAGACGGAGGAAACAAAGACCGACGTGCAACGGAACAAAGGCAAACCACCAGAACACCAAATCGACAGGCCGTAGGCACACAGAGCAGCAGCCAGCACCCCAGGGGGAATTTGCACTAGAGGCTCCCCTATCAGGAACCGACCACCAACCACCGCCCAGTAACCGACGAACCAATGAAGCGCCGCAACAATGCAAGCATCGGGACCAGCCGCCTCTCATCCCGAAAAACACGGACCCCAAGCAGGGCTCAGCGCGCATATAGAACCGGAAAGTAAGAAGCACGGGAAACCCCGCTCCCCAAGACAACTCGGACAGATCACGAATATCTCACGAGTACCTCAGCCGTTCCTCCGCACACAAGGCGACTGGCGACAATCCGCAAGAAAGGATGCCGAGGCCCCACTGCATCCCAGCCTCTCTGGGAAAGCCCCAACGCAGCAAAGCCCCTCAGAAGGGCCCAAAGGCTGGTGTTGTGGCGTTTTGCCTTTGTTCCGGTGCACGTCGGTTTCTGTCTCTTTCGTCTCCTTCCGTGTCAGGCGATGTGCCCGATGGTTCTACCTTCTGGTCTGGAACACACTGTAACAGTTACTACTACTACAATGATACGAGAAGGGGATAATGGTACTTCCGAAGGGGCGCGCCTGAGGCGACGAAGTGGGCGCACCCTGGGCATCAAGTTAGGGCCCTGTTCATGACGGCTCGGCGGGAGGCGGGTGATGGGTAACCCATAAGGGGTCGGTGAAGACTTCGCTATGACCGTGTTAGACTGCACCTTCGGGCCGCTACTCACGCCCACAGGACAGGCGGTCCCATGTGAATTCGGCACCCAGAGGCACACCACCTGGATACACCTTCGCTGACAGCCAAGGAACGAGGCAACCTGATTCGAGATTTGGAGTGCGCGGGGTCGACAGCGCCTGGGATATTTTCACCACAAGCTTGGCAACAACAGCACAGCCCAAGACACAAGCTACTTGGCATCCTGGGTGAAGGCCCGCCGCCATACGGCATAAGCTGGGAAAAGGGCCATAACCCGGACTTCCCCCACGGAATCCCTCAGCGTGCCTGCAATACACCGAGCGGACATCCATATCCTACAGGCCCACGCAAAACCCCCATGCCTTATGGAAAACCACGCGATTCGCCAACCCGCCAACAGCACGGCACACATCACCAGTGGAAGCCGCATCCAGCCAGCACAGGAGCAACCATCGATAGCAACAACAGGCGCGTCCACCGCTCCCGAGCGGCGGGGTGGCTGGGTTTGAAGCCGCCTTCCAGGCGGTGTGGTCTGGGCAGTTCTGGTTTCACAGCCAGGACTGAGTTTAAGGGTCTCGCGATGGGGCGCCCGGCCACCTAAAGTTAGTCCACGTACGGCCCACGAGCATTTATACACCACCAATACCGGTAATAAGGAGCATCACTGCCGAGAATGTCGACCACGTTCATGGACGTCGTGAAATACCAGCTCCAGTGCCATCCTCCAACAAGCCTCAGCCTCCTCAAACGGATTGCTGCGAAAGATGCTTTAGGAAACGAAGAAATGGCTGTCCGACCAAGCAGCCCTTAAATTACAACGAAGCCATGTAACCGTAAGTATGGCCCCCTCACGACATATAGCCGCACCCGCCGGGCATCCAGCATCCGTGCACCTCAACCCAACCCCCGAACGACTGGCCCTCGGGTCGGCAAAACAATAGCCGTCGTCCGCAATGCCACAACAGAACCATCACACATGCAAGCATAAGACGTATCACCACGCCCTCGTGAGGACTTGCCATCCGAAAAAACATGCTGCAGTATTGCTGCAGTGCTCTCCTTGCCACTCGGTGGTTTTCAATTACCGCAGCCAGATCATCGACCGGTTGTTGGCGACGAAGGCGCGAGGGGAGCCTGTCACGCGTCAAACCCTGACGGATGACACCCAGCTGGCAGGAACAGGTATCGGCGCTTCTAGCGGTCTCAAACCTTGGAACCTTGGAGATCAAACCATGCCAGCGGGACCCCCCGAGCTGTGTGCGGCTCCCGCCCTGTGTGCGACTTCCTTGTCTCTCACTTCACGAACAAACGGATACAACAAAGTCGTTGCAACGCCGGGGCTACGATGGATCCAAGATCACCCCAAAATTCCTTTCATCGATTTTACCATTCGCCGACAAAATCGGTGTCCGACGACCATGCGCCGCCTATCCTATCCATGTCGCGTAAACGGTTTTTATGCCACCCCCCTGGAGCTCCAAGGGCTTCGTTCAACTCCCCCGAGCCCCTGGCGGCGCCAGCGACAAGCTGCGAAGCAACCATCTGTGGATGTCTGCATTAGGAAAAACTGGCCGAAAGCACCATGAATCCCCTCACAGCCGTGGCCCCGATCAGCGAACCATGAATCCCCTCACAGCCGTGGCCCCGATCACACAACACGGTCACGGCAATATACGGAAACGGAGGCCGCGCGCCCTGCGACATACCTCGTCCTCGCATGCTGCCTCCAGCGGGTTCTTCAAGACAGCACTCACATTGCTCCCTCAGATGACGAGCAGCAGCAGCACCACCAGACAAACACGCTTCGCCCACCCCCTTCCGCTCCCTCGGATGACGAGCAGCAGCACTTCCTCTCACCTCCTCCGCCGTCGGAACGACACACAATTCGTCTGGCACAGCCGCGCCATCCAACCAACCAACCAACCAACAAACCAATCAACCGCCCGCTCGCCGGCCCAGTCGCGCTAAACTGCGGCACGATTCAGTCGCCCACGACCGGCTCCATACGCCTCGACCCCCGGCGCCGACCTTCTCCTCCTCCTTCTCGAAGTAGGCTAAACGCGCTTCTGGTTGCGCCTGTTCTTGCGCCTGTTCCTGCGCCTCCTAGCACAACGCAGCAGTGCGGCCGACGCCACCTGTTGTCTCCCGCGCACATTCGCAACGCAAGCACCCGCCACGGGCGCAGTACGTCAACCACGCGCGCCGCGTCCGCTGCCTAACTTGGCAACGCGGCACCCGTCTACAACGATGGCGGCCAGATACGCAAATGAACCGCCTCCACCGTTGCCGCCTCGCTGACCAGATCCAGAATCCAGCACGCGCGCTCCGCCGCCTTGCCTAACACCTTTCGTAATCCAATTCCCGCAACAAGCAGGTGTGATGCGGCGTCCCCACGCCCTCTCGAGACCTTTCCGAGGCTCCGAAACCAGATCCGGATCACTCCCTACAGTTGACAAGCTACCATCCCGCAAAATGTCGCAGCGACACGACTCTTAAGGATGATAGCCTGCCCGTTCACCGGACGCACGAGCCCACGTGACCACCGACCTCGATGGTGCAGTTGTGCGACCTGCCGCAACCAGTAACGCAATGAGACCCGACGCAATGAGACGTCACGCAATGAGACGCGACGCAAGCGGGGTCGAGAGGAAACCTGTGGGTGGAGGCTGGTGGGCCCCCTTTCCTCCTCTACCAATAGCCACCCTCCCTTTCCTCCTCTACCAATAGCCACCCTCCCTTTCCTCCTCTACCAATAGCCACCCTTCCCTTTCCTCCTCTACCAATAGCCACCCTTACCTTCTCCCTCTGCCAAAATAGTCACACACCACACGCCGTACGACAACATACAAAATGTAAGCCCCGAGCACCTGCCTGCCCGCATGCGTGCGCCACACCGCTCACCCCCTCCCCTCCCCTCCCCTCCCCTCCCCTCCCCTCCCCTCCCCTCCCCTCCCCTCCCCTCCCCTCCCCTCCCCTCCCCTCCCCTCCCCTCCCCTCCCCTCCCCTCCCCTCCCCTCCCCTCCCCTCCCCTCCCCTCCCCACCGCAGCCACCCCTGCTACGGCTGGAACACGCACTGCAGCACCTCCACCGGCTCCTTGATGCCCTTGAGCGCCATAGGGCCCAGGCTGACGGCCGCGATGGGCGGCGGCGGCAGGCCGCTGGCAAGCGGCATCATCGCCGCGGTGGCCACCTCCTCCCACACCGCCCCGCTGCACAGCACCTGGCCCGCGGCCGCGATGCCGGCGATGCGAGCCGCCCGGTTCATCACCTTGCCGCGGTACGACAGCCGCCCGGAGGCGTCGGTGAGTGTGCAGGAGGCCGCGCCCATGTCCAGACCCACCTGCCGGGAACGGGCGGGGGAGGGGGCGGGGAGAGGAAGACCCGCGTACGCGAGAAAAACCGTTTAGAACCGACGTTTTGAGATGCATGCTGGAGAACTGGGGTTAGGAGACGGAAGACGAAGGTCGTATGGGGGAGGGGAGAGGAAGGGGGTCGTTCAGCGTTTAACCCTTTGGCGTGGGGGTTGTAAAACTGAAAAGCAGTCAAGAGGGGGCTTGTGTATGAGATCAATCCGCTGTGGAGGCTGGCGCGCCAGCGTTGCGTCCCTGTTCAACACGGACAGGGCCGCGCCCTGCTCACGCCTCCATAAGCCCCCCCTTCCACACGCCCCCTTCGCTGTCCCCCGCTGCCATAGCCAGTCACCCTCCTTGCCCTCCCAGCAAACCGCGCCCCGTTTCCATCCACCGTCTCTCGCAGTCCAGTACTAGGAACAGCGCGCACACCGGCACTCGAGCGAGCCGCACGCACCTTGATCCTTAGGCCTCGCGACAGCGTGGTGCCCTGACGTCTGAGGGCCACTGACCCCAGCCGCATCATGCCGGGGGAGGCCACCGGGGGCCCACCGCCGCCGCCGCTGCTGGGACCGCCGCCGCCACTGCTGACGCCGCCGCTGATGGCGCCGCTGGCGCCGCCGCTGGGGGCCGCCCGTATCCGTCCAAAGCCGGGAGAGGACGAAACGAGCAGCGGCGGCGGCGGCACCACCGACTGCACCAAGCCGCCGTGGGCGCCGAACGACACCACCTGCGGGAGCGCAGACCCACGGGTCAGGCCATGGAGCGGAGCGTTGCAAGACAGGTTGGAACGGGGCCATGGAACGCTTGGGCACCTCGGCCGTTTCCTGCCGCCTCGCGCACTCACCTCCTCGCACAGCTCGTGCGCCAGCAGCTCCGGATCCCAGTCCTGTGAGTCAGCGGGGCGGGAGGGGGCAGGCAGCACGTAAGACCGGGTCGGGGGTATGAGCGGAAGACCCGTGGGTCGGCACTGAAGAGGAGGATCGATTAGTACCCAGCCCTGCCGTCTTTGCGCGGTCCTGCCCTCCGATGCGGTGCGCACGGAGGAAGGGTTGACAACCACCAACACCCTCCAGCGCCCCCCTTTCACCCTCGCAATGCCGGCCCCCTCCGCGCCCTCCCCCCCCCAGCCACGCACCAGCCGCTTGAGCCCCTCCACGCAGTCCAGCGCCCACTCCACCGCCGCCGCCGGCGATCCGAACGCCGCCAGCACCAGCCCGTCCCCGCACCCCTCCACCAGGTAGCCGCCCGCGTTGCCCAGCAGCCCGCACACCAGCCGCTGGCACTGGTCCAGAGCCTGAGCCGCCGGGCCCGGCAGCTCCGCCAGCAGCGTGGACGCGCCCACCACCTTGAGGAACACCACCGTGATGCAGCCCGTGGGCGCGTCCAGGGAGGACAGCTGCGACAGCCAGCGGCTTCGGAGCGGGGGGCACAGCGCCAGGCGGCACAGCAGCCCAGCCGGCACCGCAACGTAGAGGGGCTGAGGCAGGTGCGCCGGCGGCGGCTCCTCCTGCTCGTCCTGCTCGTCCCCCGCCGCCTGGTAGCCGTGCTGCGCGTGCTGGCCGTGCTGTGCGTGCTGGCCGTGCTGCGCGTGCTGGCCGTGCTGCGCGTGCTGGCCGGGCTGCAAGCCCATGGACTGCGGCCGGGCGGAGGAGGAGCGCCAGTGGCGCAGAGTGGCAGCTCGGGACCGGGAGAGCTGCAGCGGCGCCGGAAGGCTCTGTGATAGCTTGGCGGCCCCTGCCGCGTCGACAGCAGCCTGTGTGGCTGGATGCAGCGGCGAGGAGCCACCGGGATCAGCGTCGAGCTCCCCGGCGGCAGGGGCCGGGCTGGGACTGGGGGTTTGGGTTTGGGTGCGTTCGTCGGAGTCTTCTGGGGCCCCCCCTGTGGGCCCTATGACGACGAGCTCCACGTGGCGGTTGTCTGACGGTTGGCCGCCGTTGGCGGTTGGCAGGATGGCGTTGGAGGCGAAGGGGCTGGCGGCGCCGGATCCGCCCGAGGCGGAGATGCCGGCGATGGAGGGGGCGGAGGGGGCGAGGAAGGTGACGCTAGGCGGGGAGGTGTACTCGGCCACCGCCGCCGCCGTGTGGGAGATTGCGCTGGCGGCGGCGCCGGCGGCGGCGGCTCCGCCGCCCCCGACGCCGCCGGACTTGAGCACGTGGTCCCCTGCGTAGGCCACCCTCACGTCCCTGACCGCCTTGGCCCCCGAGCGGCTCTGCTCCACGCTGTTTCTCAGGCGCGTGAAGGCGCTGCCCGACATGACCACCAGGCCGCCGTGGGCCGCCTCGCTGACCAGGTGGGTGGTCTCAGCGAACTCGCCTGCACAGCGAGGGGTGGGGGGTGTTACAGGAAAGAACCGTTTACTCGACATGGGAAGTGTAGTGGGTGCACAGCGACGGGGCAGTGGGGCGCAGGATTGGCTTCGATGGCAGGGTGGCAGGATGGCAGCATTGGATTGGGGTCGGTGTGGTGTGGTCGGTGGTCAGGGTGTGGTTTTGGAGCGGTGCGGTGGGAGCGGGACGGGCTGGTGGGCGGCAGGCAGATCGCGGCAGGGCGCTTCGGTTCCGGAGCTGCTAGCCTAGCGACCCAGGTGGCCTGGGGGAAGGGGCCGCCAGGGACCTCCTTGCCCCCGCTTCCCTCCCTCCGAAACCACTCCCGCCGCCTCACCCGAGTACTGGTACGCCGAGGCCACCTTGTTGAAGGTGACGTGGCGGGGGTCCGACAGGCCCGAGTGCAGCTGCGGCAGCGAGGGAGGGCAGGAGGGGGGCAGGGGAGGGAGGGGGCTAAGCGTCAGTACGCTATGTTGGTGCAGGCCCCAGGGAAGGCCCGCTCCAGACTACCACGTCACGACGTGGCTTCTCGCGGATGCCCAGGCCGATACGACACAAACCGTAACGCAAACACAACACGATCGGTGACAGCGCGCCAACATGCCAGTTGCTGTTCCTATCCCCTCCCTCCCTGCCCTCTCCCCGTCCCTGCCCTCCACACATCCCCCCACCCCTCTCACCCCGTCGTTCCCACGGTTGCCCTCGCTGCCCGCCACTCACCCCCATGCGGACGCGCAATCCACGGAAGGCCACGATGCGCCCATCGGCAAGAAGCACGGAGCACTGCGAAGAGGGGCGGAGGGCGCCGCGGCAGCGGAGCGGTGTGTGGGGCCAGGCAGGGGCACCAGTGGTGCGGCGTGTGGGGGTGCAGCATTGGGGGGACCTCAGCACTCTGCACTTGTTGCTACGGCGGCGCTTCAACCGACCAACCATGCTGCTCCAGTGCTCTCGCGAGGCTAGAACTTGGGTGGCAGGATGCGGGGCTCCTGCTGCTCCCGGTAGGGGCAGGATACGGTCCTGGGTCCCAGCTGCCCAGCGGAAGTCCTCCCGACCCTCCCCCCCACAGCTGTTTTAAACGGTTTTTTCGGACATCCACGGGTTTCCCTCGAACCCCCCCACAGCTGCGGAGGTCCTCCCGGCCTGGCCTGCCCCTGCCCCAGCAAAGTCTGCGTCTTGGTCGTGACCTGTAGCCAGCTTGGCGTCCCTACCCGTGTGCAAAAGGAGGGATAAAAGGCCCTCCTCCCTCACTCACCCGCGCCTGGTCGGACGGCTGCGCCACAACGACCTCCGCTGGCACAGCCGGCGGAGCCGCCAGCGGGAACGCCGCCGCCAGCGCCTCCCGCCAGGCCACCGGCCGCGCCGCCGTCGCTACCGCCAGCGCCGCCTTCACCAGCAGACTCGACGCGCTGGCGTAGTTGCGGCCTTCGCCTGCGCCGCCCTCCCTGTAGCCTCCTCCTCCTCCTCCCCCTCCTCCGCCTCCTGCCCCTCCTCCTCCTCCTCCATTGGCGCTCAACGCAGAGGCGGAGATCCCGCCCGCGTGGGGGCTCAGGGCGTTGCTGCTGGGACCCCCCGCAGTGTGCCAAACGCGCGAGGCCCTCGAAAACGGCGACGCGCACTCCGCCTGCTGCCCCTGCCCCTGTGCCAGCGGGTTGTGGATGTGGCTGAACGTCGGCAGCAGCGGCGCCGGCAGCGGCCGCGAGGAGCTGCCCGACCGCACCACCGCCGCAGCCTCCCCGCCGCCGCCGCCGGCACCGTCCGCGGATGTCATCGCCGGTGTGGAGGGCTCTCTGCCGTTGCCGTTGCCGTTGCCTGTCGTCGTCCTGGCGGGCGGCTCAAGGTCGTCGTACCCCGCCCCCGGCCCCGCGCTCCCGCCCAGCGGCCGTGGCCACGAAGGCGGCATCGGCATCTGCATCGGCATGGGCATCTCCGCCGATACTGGCCCCTGGCCATCCATCGCCGAGTTCGCCGAGGGTGTGTGTGCTAAAATGGACGACAATCGCTGGAGTAATTTCCTGCCGGCAGAGGAGCCGCGGAGGAAGGCAGGCATGAAGCGCGAGCTGGCGGCGTGATGCTGCGGGGAGGGTGCGGCCAGGGGGGTGTGGTCCAGCGGCCCCGCCGCCGCCTCCCGCGGGTCCACCAGCACCACGGCGCCGTCCGGGTGGTCCAGCAGCTCCTGCGGCCACGACTCCTCCATCAGCGCCAGCTGGCAGGAGGTGGCGAAGGCGGCGGCGGCGGCGGGGCAGGCGAAGGCGACGATGAAGGAGTCGCCCTCTGCGGGCGGGTGGCGTACAGGGGGAGGGGAGGGTGCGGGGTAAGGCGGCACAGCCGGTGGGGGTGGTTGGGGGGGCCGGTGCGCAAGTGGCAGGAGCCTAGTGGTTGGCCTGACGTCGGCCCCTCCGCCCACCCACCTGTCGCGCTCTCGTAGCCGTCGTGCTCCGCCAGAACACGCCGGATGCACGAGTGGTGCAGCTGCAGCGCCGCGTCCATGGTGACCACGGACAGAGCCTCCCACAGGACTGGGGGGGGGCCGAGGGGGGGAAGGGGGGAGGGGACCGCAGAGGAAGCGGGTGAGGGGGTGAGGCGCGGGGTCGATGGAGGACGCACAACGGAAGGAGTGTGGGTGTACCCGACAAGATGGCGTCGAAAAACACACCGCCCTCTTCCCTTGCCCCCATGTAGTGACTGCCTGCCCCCATGTGGTGACTGCCTGTCCCCATGTGGTGATTGCCTGCCCCCGCTCCTACATTCCTTTCCCCCTTTGCCGCCTTGCTCCCTCCCTCCCTCCCTCCCTTCCTCCTCCCACCCACCCGTGCTGTTCTGCACGTCCGTGATGAGCAACGTGGTATCGGGGCTCACTCGGGGGGCGCGAACACGACCCAGCAGGTCGCGGTGGCGCTGCTGCAGCCGCCGCCCTCCCTTGCCCTCCCGCTTGCTCCGGCAGCGCCGCCATATGAGCCACGCCACCAGCCCCACGATCAGCAGCAGCGCCACCTGGCACCCGACCACCAGGCCCACCAGCGCGGGTCCGCTGAGGCCCCCGCTGTCGGATTCTGTTGGGGAGGGGGAGGCCGCACACGCGGGAAGGCAGGGGAAGGGCAGAGGATCGATCCAAATGGGATCCAATCCTTGGCCAAGATCGGCCGCCGTGTCAGCGGTGCTGGTTACGGCCGTAGCGGAGCACCGAGGGCAGTCCGACATCTTTAACTCGGAGCGCCACAGACGGGACATGCGGGTGGGTGCGCACACACACAGACACGCACACATTCCCGACACACACACACAGAGGGGGGCTGGGGCCGGGGAGTCTGCAGGGCCGATACTCGGCGGCTGCAGGCGGAGAAAGGGCTGGCGGAGGGAGGGATGTGGGCTGTGGGCGCTAGGGGGGTGCGGCTGCGAGTGGCGGGGCGGCAGATGGGGAGATGCCAGTTGCACCAAACCAGGACCCATGACAGTTCCGGGTGGGCACTTTATTTGGGGCGAATGCCGCCAGTAAGGTGACGGAGAAGCGCAGATGGTAATGCTTGAAGCACCCAGCCTCATGGTCCCTGCTGCTCCGCCCAAGCTAGCAAGGCGTCTTCGCCGTTTGCATTCACCACCTTTTCCTAAACCCCGTCACAGGCCCGCCCCCGCTCAGCCCAGCAGCCACCGCGCCAAACCCACCCTCCGCGCTAGCATCCGCGTCCCGCCACGCGGGCGCGTTGATCGACGTCTCGTACGCCGTACGTACGGCAGCGACGCCCAGTACGTCGGCGGCGAGGCGAAAGAATTTCACCAGCAGCTCCAAGGCCGCGTCGATGGCGGCGGCGTCCGCCGCCGCTGGCGCCACCGGCGGCGGCCCGGCGCCGTCGCCGTCACCGGCCTGCAGGGCGCGCCGCCGGCCGCCGCCGCCGCCGCCGTCGGCTGGCGAGAGCGCGGCTGCTGCGTGGGCCAGAGCCCATCGGTGCCAGTTCGGGTTTGCCGGCGACTGGATGTCCGGAGCCGCGTTGGGCGAGTGCACTGCGTGCCACACTGCGTGCAGGTAGGGGCCCACCACCCCAACCGGGACGCCGCGGTCCACGAGCACATCCACCGCCGCCGCGATCGCCGTGTCGTACACGATCGCCTCGCTCGTGCCATCCCCACCCGTCCCGCTGCTGCCGCTGCCGCCGCCGCTGCTGCTGTTGCTGCCGCTGCTGCTAGCATTGCTGCTGCCGCTGCTGCTCCGAATCCTGGCCGCCATGCGCCACCAGGCCGTGCGGACATATCTGTTGCGTGGTGGTGCGTGGTGGTGCGTGGTGTTAGGAGGGAGTCCGTGTTATGTAAAGTTCCCGAGGGACCTGACTGGCTGCGAGGCAAGGAAGGAAGGTACGAGAGGAGACCCGTGGGTCGGCACTGAAAAGGAGGGGCAGTGCTTGGGTTCAATGGCCCGGACCGCACCCATACCGCGCAAGGAGAAGGGGCTGCAGCCACAGCAGCAGCAACCCGGCATGCCTTCCCATCAAACCCAACCTCCCCCTCCCACCTAAAACTCCGACCCTCCCCCCGAAGGGTCCACGGGTCTCGCATCCACGGGTCTTCCTCAAAATCCCCCCGCACGATTTTCCGTTACACGGGTCTTCCTTGCACCCCCCCCCCAGCGATCCACGGCTTCCCGTATCCCGCTCGGGGGCTCCCCCCCCACCCGTCGCAGTAGGTCGCATTCGGCGGGACGTTCCGCCGCGCCAGCCCCAGGCCGCTCCGGAGCCGCTCCATGGCCACCTGGCGGACGAGCCGCTGCTGCAGCAGCTGTATCCGAGCAGTGTTGAGGGCGGCGGTCAGCACCGCCACGTCAGCCCCTGCCGCGATGATAGCTAGAGGCCGCAAGACCGGTGGCGGCACCAGCGACCCATGGGACACCGTGGGGAAGTTACCGGGCGGGGTTTGGGTCCGCGTTATTGATGGCGAAAGGACGCTAAGCAAGCACATACAGAGGGCAGGGATTTCCAATACAGAGGGCAGGGTATTTTTGGCATGACGGCTGGCGACAAAGGGCAGGCGAATATGGGCGCACGCTGCCGGGCAGAGGTGCGGGCAGATCAGATGGGCCAGAGAAATACCGTCCGAATAACCTAGCTGACACCCAGGTCCCGCGCACCTCCGTAGTTGATGTCCGCTTGCGACCTATAAAAAGCAGAGTAGGGTGCCCGGTTGACGAGCGCCGTCTCCGCCAGCCGCGCGGCGACCGCCGCCAGCCGCGCCACCTCCGCCGCCTCCACCAGCGACACCGCCTCCAGGTAGCGCTGCGACGGCTCGTAGTCCGGGGCCCAGGGAGCCGCCACCGCTCCAGAGCCGCCCACCCCGTCATCGTACCATCCGTACATGCCGTACAGCAAGTCGTGGTTGGTGCCGAGCGAGCATGTCCGGTTCGTACAGGGCTGCAGCACGTGCTGCTGCCGGGAGGAGGTCACGTCCCCTGGGGGGGCCGCCACCCACCTGCTTCCCGGCAGCGGCGCCACCCCGAGCGCTCCTGGCCGCTGCAGCGGCGCCGCCGCCGCCATGTGCGGCAGCGCCGCGTCCCACTCCAGCGTCACCAGACACTCCCCGCCCGTGAACAGCGGGCTGACGGCGTAGCAGTCGTACGGCACGCCCAACGCCGACGCGTTCGCCATGGCGGGCGTGGCGTCGGCAGGGGCGTTGTATGACAGCAGGGCGCGCAGCAGCCCGGCGGCGTAGCGCCAGCCGCTGCCGTTCACCAGCGGCGGCGCCTCGGGCGGCGGCACGGCCAGATCGAACACGTAGCCCTGTGAGGCTCCCCGCGTCTGAACCACGCTGGCGGCCACCGCGGCAAACACGTCGCCCAGCCTGCCGCAGTGCGGGTTGGTGGTCAGGCACAGGCCGTGACGGGGCAGCGGGGCCTCTTCCGCGGCGCCACCCGCCGCCGCCAGCGCCGCCTGGTGCGCCGCCAGCAGCGCCAGCAGCCCCTCCCAGTCGTCCGGCGGGTTGGCGGAGGCCACGGCCCCGGCGGCCGCCAGCGCCGCCAGCGCGTCCGTACGGTACCACATGAGCAGGAACGTACGGGGGTGGAGCGGGCCGGTGGGGTTGGCTAAAGGCACGCAAGACGTCTCAGGGAGATGCGGGAAGTCCTCCGTGGCTCCAGGCAGCAGCGCCAGCGGCACAGTCGAGAAGTCCGCCGAGAAGGCGCCGCTCGCGCCGCCGGAGCCAGCGGCGGCGGTGATCGTGTGTTGCCGCATGTTGTCGCTGCCGCCCCCGCCGCCGCCGACGGCATCCGGCCCTGGCGGCAGCGTGGTGATGTTGAACGTGTACTGGCTGAGCGAAGCGCCCTGCACGGTATCCTCCTGGGCATTTCGCAACAGATCCGCCATTAGGCCGTTCGACCAGCTGGGGCACTGGACCCAGGCCAGACTTGTGACGCTGGGGCCGGGCGTCCAGGGCCCCGGGGATGCCGGCTGAACGAGGAAGGCGGCGTGCGGCAAGGGGCAAGGCGGGGATGAGGTAAGGCGAGGTGATAGGCCTTTCGGGGGTAGAGAGGAAGCGGTGGGGGAGGCGCGGTTAACACTCGCAGGGCCAGGCTGTATGGTGCGTTGGGTGCAGGCGTGGTAGGAAAGAGTGAAGACCGTGAAGAAGCGTCGTTGCTGTGCGCCGGACTGTCCTCATCTGCTTGTAGGCAGAGGAGTGTAACGTTACACACCGGTTGCAGTGGTGAAGGCCCGAGACAGCGGTAGTCGGTTCGAAGTACGTCCGCGACAGCTTCCGGCGACGAGGTAGCATTGACGCAGAGCAGGCCTTGGTCAACAACCCTACGGTGTGCAGGAATAACATATGTCCTTGTGCTCGTATGGCTTGCGTTGAGGCACTTGTTATGGTGCAAGGCTCACTGATGCTGCGCTGAATCAGCGGAAAAGACCTCCAGCACAGCCTCCGCGCACGAACCATCTTGCAGCAGCGTTCTCTGGTTGATCCTAAAAGGAAATGCCCCAGCGCCTGCTGTGGACGCCAGAAGAACCCCAAGGAAAGTAGCCGTCAACGCCAATAGCTCCCGTGCAAGAGGCATGTGCCGCATCTGGGTTCCCAACTTATGCACCTATGATATCCTGTTCGTCATCGGGTAAACACACAGAAATGGTATCTTATGTACGCGACACCGCGTAAATGAAACCTGACCATGATGGCAGATACTTCAATCTTTGTTTCAGATAACGTTCATGTGGAGACATTTCTGTTGTGACATGCCGCTCTCAATCGGCCGTATATGTCCCGTATTTGTCCCGTATATTTCGTCACCATCGTTGCTAGGCACCCCACAAATTTGTCTATCATTTAAATCTTGCGTCATGTTGAAAAGTGCCTGGGAAGCTGGGATCAACAAGAAAATTCCAAAAGCTTGTGCTTGGACATAGTTTGGCTTAAGAGTCCCATGCCAGAGCGGTGCCCTAAGGGCCCGATCATAACGAAGATTCCGAATATCCAGGTACAGTTACATACAAGCTGCTTTGTACATATGTGTAATTCGCTACGACAGCTGCTTGCACCACGCAGCGAGTGTGGTGATGGCGTGGGGGCCAGGAGGAGACTTCTCTGCGACTGGCCTAGGACTTTTATGGGGCGTTAACTCGGCGAGCGTCGTGTCGGCTTTCGTCCTGTGACGGCTTGAGGCCCAAGGGTCCTGAAGCGCTGAGGAGCGAGGACGAGGTCGAATTCGCTCTCTGTGCATACATGTAGTCTCATCGTATCGGTATTATGCTTTCCAATTATGTGCGCTGTAGGGTAAATGGTAGCAGGATGGGGAAGAAACGGTACGGATTTTTAGGAATGAACATGCTAAGCTTCCAAAACAAAGGCGTGCAACTATAACGCCTTGTCATCTTTGATTTCGAAACTGCAAAGTACATGGGGAAACTTTTCCGGCCATTTCTCGAATAAACGGTGTAGATAACGCTTCGCAGCACCGGCGTACCACCGCGTAAACACGCCAACATAGCTTCATGCACAATGTCACTTGGACAGGTGTCTTTGGACTCAGCAAGCGCTAGCGTAGAGAGCTTACCTATCGACTTTCTGCGGCTGCTGTTCGCGCGCCTCTCTGCGCGCGACCTTTGCGCAGCGGCATGCACATGTCGTCTTTGGGACCAGCTTACTCAAGAATGTTGGCGCGCCAAGGTCGAGCGGCGCTGGAAGCACGGAAGCCCGAGATGGTCTGGGCTGACGCATCGCGGAGAATGGAAACATCTGTACCGTGAGAGACACCTGGTGGGTATGGTTTCACTTGCCGGCCTTTGACTTGCCCCGTTGTCTAACCCTCGTGTCACGTTATCGGCCCATCTTTGTGTTTCCATTATCCCACCCCGCCCGGCCACCCTTCTGTCAACCCCCCAAACCAGCCCAACGCGACACGACCCATACCACCCTTACATTTCCCCCGCGTCGCCGCTCTCCACAACGGCCCGCAAGGCCGAGCAAAGCGACGGAAAACAAGTCAGTAGTGGTCATGCCCGCCTAATCCGACCCCTTGCCCCCCTTCCCGCACTCCCCCCGCCCCCCGCCGCCTGGCCCTCAGCTGGACTGCGCGACCCGCTCCTCGCTCCGAGACCTGCCCTGGCCTGTACGGCGGGAAGGCGCTCTGGCGGTGCTGGTAGCCGCCGGCGATGACGCGCTGGACGAGCTGCTGGCGGCGGCGGCGTCCGCGCCGGCGGCAGTGACGGCGGCAACGGGGGACGCTGGGACGAGCAGCGTGCGGGTGTCCGGGAGCTCACGGCTGCTGGGGCAGCGGTACTGGGCGGAGCAGGTGCGGCGACGGGGGGTTGGGGATTTGTGTGGTAAGCGAGGTTATGGTCGCAGTGGGCGGGCGGAGGAAGGGGTATGAGGGGATATCCCGGAGGGGTTTCCGTTCTCCATTCCCGCGTGTTTGCGACCACTCAGCCTGCCTTCCATATCACAGCTGGGACCCTTGCGCATCAGTCCCCGGCCCCCATCAGCCCCCGGCCCCCATCGCCCCCGGCCCCGCGGCCCATCCCAGGCCCTAGCGGCGCTGCGCAAGCGCCAGGCAGTACGGGCATTGGCTGAAGTGGCGAAGGACCCACGGGCCGCCTGCGAGCGGCCGGAGCGAGGCGCGATGGCCATCGTAAGCGGAGGGGTGGGGGGATGCCGCGCAGCCAGCCAGCTGAGCGCCGATATGCGCCGCCACACGCCCATGCAGCCCTGCCTGAGACCAGCCCAACGCGCCTTTCTCCTCATCCTGCGCCTTTCTCCTCACCTGTCATAACAATATGAGTTGCAGATCGCGCCGCATCACAGCTCCCCAGAACCCTAACAGTGCCCGGCTCTTGCCCCCGGGCCGCGGGGCCTGTACATATCTTAAGCACTCCACGACTCCCACGACCGCCCCGCCCCGCCCGACCTCGCGGCCCCGCCCTCCCTCCTTCCCCGCCCTCCCTGCCCTTCCTCCCCTTCCTCCCCCGCCCCGCCCTCCCCCGCCGCGCCCTCCCAGGCCCAGGCGCATTACCCCACTGCGGATCTCAGCGCCGTGGAGACGGAGGTCGCGGCGCTGGGGGCGGAGCTTGGGCGCCGCATGGAGGCGCGGGGGGCGCGACGGGGCTCGATGGAGGTGAGACTTGGCGGAGGAGGTGTCGCGGGAAGGCCCGGGCCGGGTTTGAGGTGACGTCTTCTTCGAGCTGACTTACATGCGCGACGGTGTCTTCAAATCGCAATACAAGGAAGTGTTCGAACTGCTAGCGAAGCAAGGCTACACATGCCACTCTGGGAAGGAGGCAGCGAAGAAAACCCGTGGCCTGGACGGGAGGGGGATGACGAAAAGCATGGAGAGGAATGGAACCACGCACCACACTCATGTCATCCCCCGGTTCTTCTCGCAAACCCATGGAGGAGGGGTTCGAACACTATGCGCCAGCTAGTTTCTGCCCTCCGCTTCCTATGTCGTGTAAACGGGTCTTCTCGCCACCTCCCCTCCCCCGAGACAGGCGCTCCGTCTCCTCAACAACCTCCTCTTCGGACCGCCCTGCCAACAGTCACCTCAGCCCGAGTCCGACCCCGCATTGCCCAGCACTAGCACCAGCACTAGCACCAGCGGCAGCACCAGGCCCGGGCCCATGATCCCCTCCCTGGTCGGCTCCGACGGCGGCCTGGGCCTCCGTGGCTGCTGCGATGGCGACTACTACAACCCCTCCCACTCCATGCTGTGCGACGTGCTGGGCAGGCGGCGGGGCATCCCCATCTCTCTGGCGCTGCTGCAGCTGGCGGTGGCGCGGCGCGGCGGGCTGGGCGGGCGGCTGGAACTGATCGGGCTGCCCACACGTGTGGTCAACAGGTAGAGAAGGGAGGGAGGGAGGCGTAAGGGTTTTAGGGTTTTACAGGCTTGGCATCCCAGCTGTGCTGCGATCCCGTTTTTTTGGGGGGGGGGGGCACTTCTCCGGAGCCTCAACAAGCCTGAGGCGCCTCCGCTATCGCACCTTAAACTGAACTGATTTCCCCCTTGAGCTAGGCCTCCTAGGGGCGCGAAGAGCGGCGCCCCAGCCACCCCGCTGTATTTCCCGCCTGTCTCGATTCACTGGTTTCCTCTCCACCCGCCCGCCCGCCTCCGCCTGCCGGTCCGCAGGTTTATCCCTTCATCGGACGAGGGTACAACCGCATCCACGGGTGGTGTCGAATCTGCGACTGGCGGCAGCAGCAGCAGCAAGGACCACAGCCCCCCGGAAAGTGGCGAGGTCTTCATCGACGTGTTTGCCGGCGGAACGCTCCTGTCGTGGATCGAGCTCAGGTGTGGGCTGCTGCTGAGCCGCGGGCACCGAATGGCCGCACAGTGGACTGGACCGCCCTGATCAATCGGCCCCTTACGTTACAGTTACACTCGATCACCCCGTGCAGCTGACCCACATTGTGGCTAGTACCGCTGACCCACATTGTGGCTGGCGGTACTGACCCACATTGTGGCTGGCGGTACTGACCCACATTGTGGCTGGCAGTACTGACCCACATTGTGGCTGGCAGTACTGACCCACATTTGGCTGGCACTGTTATCCCACATTGTGGCTGGCACCGCTGACCCACATTGTGGCTGGCACTGCTGAACCCACCTCCCCCACAGCCAGTTCGCCGGCTTCCAACCTCAACCGCGTCTCCAAACCACCTTACCGCGTTACGGGTCCCTTTATTGACTTCGTTTGCACCGCTGGGCTGCCCAGGTCGCGAATGGCGGGCCTGGGTGTTCCCGTACAACGAGGCCACGTGCGGTCCCTGACTCCCGCCCAAATATACGAGCGGGTGACCGCCAACCTCTACAGCATATATCGAGTGAGACGGCCACGCGGGTCGGCGGCGGAGGGGAAACCAGGGAGGGGTGCTGAACAGGTGGTGAAAGGGTTTCGAGGAAGACCCGTGATGGGAGAGGGGTTGTGCGGGGTGGGGGGTTGATGGTGGGGGGTCTTGGAGGAGGTGCTCCAGGGTGCCGCCAGGGTTTTGTTGGGCAGCCGTGTGCCGCCCAGAGGCCTCCCAAAACGACCTCGTTTACCTCGGGCGCCTACATCCCCCGCCCTCTCTCTCGCGCCCGCCTCAAACCCACAGGACGCGGGTGATCTCACGTGCCTCCGCCTGGCGCTGGAGCTGTGCGGGGTCGTGGCGGACCACGTGAGTAGTACGGGCTACGTATGCTGTCGTATGCTGTGTACCACTGTCATAAATGCCGTACGGCCTCTGCCAGCAGTCCTCGCACTCCCCGGCGACCCGTGGCATCCTTCTTACCCTCCCTGGACCCCTCCGCCCTCCCCATAATCACACGCACCCACTCCTCCCCCCTCTGCCCGGTTTCCATCTCGCCTTCCTACGTGTTTTCCTCAACTCCCCCCCGGCCCCAGTCTCGCGACTTGCTGTCCCGGCGCTACCGAGTCAGCCTGGCGCTGGAGGACTGGACGGACGCGGCCGAGTGCCTGGAGGCCATGACGTCCGGCCTGTTGGCGTCCATGGGAGCGCCCACGGCAGCTGGGGGCGCGGCCGGCAACGGTGCGGCCGCCGGAGGCGCTGCGGCCGCTGCCGGCGCAGGCGCTGGTGGGCCCGAGGCGATGGACCAGCACCACCGGCAGCAGCTGGCTGCGCACATGTCACGGGTGAGGGGCGCGAGTTGGAGGAGCGGGGAGGGAAGACGCGTGCGGGTGGGTAGGGTTTAGGGTTTAGGGTTTAGGGTTTTAGGTTTTAGGTTTTAGGGTAGGGATTTGGGTCGACGGCGGCGATACCGGTTGAGGTGCGTGGGGTGATCGCACCCCTTTCCTCCGGATCCGGATCCGGACCCAGATCGTTTCGTTTGTCGTGTAACCGGGTCTTTTCGTCACTTCACCTACCTCCCACTCACCCACGAGGATTTGTTCTCCAGTGCCGACCCACGGGTCTCACACACACAGCCAGGCTTCGTCTTATACCTCCCCACTCACCCACCGTCTCCATCCTCCACCTGGACGCCCTCTCCTGCCTCGCCCTCCCCCCGGGGGGCCGTATAACCGGGTCCTCTCGCCCAACACCGTCGGGGCCATTGACTCTTCTTTGCCGACCCACGGGTCGCCTCTCATCGCCCCTCCCACCTACCCGCAGCTCCGACGCGACCTGGACGACAGGCGCAGCGAGTGGCAGTCGGGCAGCGTGACTCAGAAGCACCGGCCGGGGGCGGTGCTGTACGCGGTCGGCACCATGATCCAGGTGAGTGAGCCAGGAGGGAGGGAGGGGGGGAGGGAGATTGGCGGTACAAACCATTGCGACAGCTGCGGGGGGCCATGCCCGCAGGTGGGGTCGGGGGACCCACCCCCTCCGTCCAAACCCACCGGCGGACTGCCTCACCCCGTCCCACGCTCGCCGTCACTCCCTGTCGCCGCCATTGTGGCCTCACCGCGCCAACAACTCACCCGGGTACCCAGTAGTTGCGCATTTATCTCAACCGCATTTTAACCGCAGGTTACCAACAAGCTGGTAACCTCCTCCCAACCGCCCCTGTGCCGCCCCTGTGCCGCAGCACCGCACGTACGGCTATCGTGGCGTGATCGTGGATTGGGACACCAACTGCCGCATGGGGGAGCAGGTGCGCGGGTGGCGATGCAGCGCACCCCTTTGATGCCACTATCCCGCCATCCGCATCCCGTATATTCTGCTACCTGGATTCCGTATATTGCGCCGCCTGGATCCTGGATCCCGTATCCTGCTACGTGGAGTGGATGCCGCGCACTGTCCAAGCACCCTTCGTGCCCATGTCCCGGCTGCCACCAGTTATACACCCCCCTCGCGGATTCTCTTATCACCCCCCCCCTCATGGGCGGTCACGTAGCTGCTGCCGGCTATATCGGTCCATAGGCTTCCTCTCGGCTCCCAGTCATGCGACTCTCTCAGCTCAGTCATCCTGTAACCCAGCCCCTCCCCCGATGATACATTTCCCCCCGCCCTGCCGTACCCCAGTGGATAGCCCAGATGGGTGTGGACGCGCTGGCGGGGGGCGGCCGCCAGCAGCCCTTCTACCGGGTGCTGGTCAGCGACCGGGGGCGCAGCCGCAGCCGCAGCCGCCGCGGCGGCGGCGGCGGCGTCAGCGGCGGCGGCGGCGTCAGCGGCGGCGACGGCGGCGACGGTAGCGGCGGTGGCAGCGGCGGCGGCGGCAGTTCGCGGGTCCAATTCGGGGGTCGCCAGGTGTGGCGGCTGGACAAGCAGGGGTCGGAGCTGCGAGGGCTGTACAACAAGCCGCGAGCCGAGGTGAGGGCGCCGGCAGGGGACGAAGGAGTGGGGGTGGGTTTAGTGGAGAGTGGGGGGGGGGCAGGGGCCGGAAGAGGGGGGTGTATAAAAACCGTTTTACCGGAAGAGCGGGTGGGCCGGCAGGGGACGAAAGAGGTGCGGGGTTGGGGGGCGGACTCCGTGCCAGCTAAGGGCGCCGGCAGGGGGCGGAGGAGGCGGGGGCGCTCCGTGCCCGCCGAGTGCAGGAGCCGACAGGGGGGCTCGCGCTCACCGTGCCATTGGGGCGTTATAACGGTGTCTCTCCCATACACATTAGCTGCCTGGCGTCCCACTTGCTCTGCATGCGGGGTTAAGGACACCTTGAAGAATGAGTGGCCGTGGATTCGCGGATTCTTTTATTACCCCCCCTTCCCCGCCGCCTCCCTCCCTGCTGGGACAGGAGACCTACGTCGCGCAGGTCAACATCCACGTCGTCATGCCCATGCCCCCGCCGCCTCAGCAGTACCACTGCAACGCGCAGGGCGCTCCGGCGACCGGGCCGTACGACCACCTCCGGTCACTCGGGGTGACCATGGTCGCCGTACCGTACGACTTCCAGGTAGGTGAGGCCCACGGGCGGAGCCCCACCGGCACCTTCAACCCTCCCGCATCACGCGGACCTCATCAGGCGCCGCCTTCACGGCGCCTCTCACTATCAACAGGACACTCCTCCCGGCCGCAAGCCATGCGCACCATCCACCCCGCGCCTCCACCCTTGTGCCACGGAACGCAGTCCCTGAGTTCTACCCCACCCCCGCCCCTTAGCCCTCTCCCCCGCTCTTCTCCTTTGTTTTATTCACCGAGAGGATAGCCCTCTCCCCCGCTCTACTCCTTTGTTTTTTCCACCGGTTTGATCCTCTCTACCCCGCCCCGCCCCTTGCCCTCTCCGCCGCTCCGGGACCTCAGGTCCAGCACCCCGACCTGGGCCGCTACTTCGAGGGCAAGGCTCCAGGGGCGCTGCGCTACCGGCTGAACGCCGCCATGCGCCACCGCTTCCCGGGAGATTGCGACGGCTGGGACGGCTGGGACACAGGTGGCGGCTGGGTCGGCTGCAGCGCCTGGGGTGGAGAGGATGAGGTGTAGGGGCACGGTAGCGCAGTCGACGGGCGCGGGGCGCCATGACTGGGGTGCGGTGTGGAATGCTAGCGTGGCTGCTGGAGGCTGGTGTAGCGGTCATTCGGGGTGAGTCCAGGCCCCGGGTCCAGATCGGCAGGCGTGGAGCGCGGAGAGCTGCTGGAAGCCTGCAGTATGGAGTCGTCACCCTGAACTCCCTCTCCTGAGAGCCAAAAAGAGAGATGACAACGGATGCGTGCTAGTTGCCGTACGGTAGGGAGGTGGAGAGGCGGAAGCGCACACGGCCCCAAACATCAGGTTTTGGGGCCAACGAATGTACCCTCTTGTGACAAGGTATCACAGGGGTATCAGGGTGGAGGGCGCGTGTAAAGATGGATAGCCGTGAGGTCGCATGAGCTCACGGTGTGCTGAAGTTGTGGGCCTTATGCGACCTAGGAGAGCGGCGGAGGGTGTTGCGCCATGCGCACGCTCGGGCGTGTCCTTACCGGACTTGGCGTGCCCCAATATGGTCACTCCTTGCTGCATGTTGTCATTGGTGTTTTTACCTGTAAATAAATTATAATGTGTTCGTATGTAGGTGTTTAGCCGATGGCAGTCGCCCGGCATAGCTAGGGGAGAGGAGCAGGCGCGAAGATAAGTCATCATAGCATCATGCGGGTGTCTTGAGCAGGGGGGTGTGCGAGGCCATTCCGCTACATTTTTGTGGCGACAGCGGCGATGCATGGCGCGGCAGCAGGCGCGGAGGCCGTGGGTTGATGGTTGGCGGTTCACTGTTGGTTGTCGCCACCCTGGAGCGTGCGAAGCGGACAAACTGTGTGCGGGTGCGCATGCAGCACGGCAGCGCAGCGGGGCCTTACTTGATCTTGATTTTTTTGCGGCGGAGGCATATGCTCGCAGTGGTGCGTGGCTTGAGAGGCCCTGGACACAGCTCCCAATTGATGACCGTGTCCTGCACCCTGGACTGAAAGACAGCGACATTCGAATATTGCTTGGTGACGAAGTTCGTGGCGTGCAGTTGGAAGTCTAGGGAGCAGCTGACAGCCAGCTGCAGAGGTTTGGCTGCTGGGCAGATACCGGCACGGCTGCCGCACATGGCCGCTCGTGGGGCGACCATCACTGTGGGAGCGACATGGTGTTGATGACCACATCTTCGTATGTGTAGGCTTGTACAACTCAACCGGCAGGATATTGGGCGGAGTAAGCTTCCGTGAGATCGGTGGTATGGCAGAATTTTCAGTTGTGGTACGGACTAGGTCTGCGGATGGCCTTGCATCTCTTAACATGCCACTGTCGAACGGTGCTGAAGCACAGTCGGAGTTATATGTGCGGAGAGCGAGGGAACCGGTCGCTGGGCAAGCCGTTGCAATGGTTGCAGTACATAGTAGTAAACTGCGTGGGCTGCTAACCCGATGCTACCGTAGCTGATATTGACGGCCATATATCTGGATGGTGACAGATCACCGCAGATGGCTGGCGAGAAGGACGCATGCGACGGCCTAGCGTGTACATAGGCACGCGATGCAGCGGGTCGCAGCCCGACTGTTGTTATGATCCCCGCCATCTAAGCACTTTCCCCATGCACTCTCCCCGCCGGGCCGGGCTAACTTTGCACATTCTCTCCATCTACTTAATAAGGATTTGATGCCTAAAGGGTTATGCAGCAGGGCGTGGCCCTTTCGAACGTTGTAACAAGGGGGCGGGGAATTGAAGAAGGGGCCAGGCCTCCCCCTGCTGTATGCATGCCCAGGCATGTCCTCACTACCGCACTGTTGCGTTCTATTTGCGGCTCTAACAGCGTTTCAAGCGAGCTTCTAAGGGCGTTATAAAGTTCCTTTGCATGCTTGGAACCGCAATCACGGTTGGCGGTTGTGTAACCGCTGAAACGTTCCCCGTCGTTCCCAGTGCGCGCCTCTGGTTACCGACAGTGTTGCATCGGTCGGTGTTGCGCCGCGGGGAGTTATTTTGGCGGGTTGGCGGGCCTGCCACAAGAGGTTGGTCTCATGTGCGTCTTTTCCAAAGGCTAATACATGCGTGTGGGGGGGGAGGGGCGCGCTATGGTGATGCTGGGAAAACCCGGCAGAGGGCGCCTGGATCAAAGGCGGATCCTCCCCAGCGAGTGACTGGTATCACAGGTTGCCATAGTAACCTAGCAAGCGTTGAAGTGGGTGGCCTGAATGCTATTAATTGTGATGGAGGTCACGGCAGGTTCCATTGCAACAGTTGTATTGTGCACCTATTGCAGAATTGTTGTCCTCGCGCAGCGTGTTTTCCCTCGTGCTAACAATCAAGAAGCTTCTGACTCACGCGCGTACGGGGCGTTTGTTATTGTCTTAAGGACAAAATTATGCGCGCCGTCATACAACGCGTCAAATCGGCGTCCGTATCTGTGGACGGCGAGGTTGTAAGCAGCATAGGACCAGGGTTGCTCTGTTTGATTGGCATCCGCGAAACGGACACCGTCAAGGACCTGGAGTTGATGTAAGCATTCGAACATCACGTCCTGCCACCCATACACCATCCATAACGCTTATGATAACGACTGACTTAATAATCGTGCGTGGATGCAGCTGCAAAAAAATACTGACTCTACGTGCATGGCCACACCCAGAGACTGCAAAGGCATGGGACGTCAGCGTAACCACTGCAGGACTTCAGGTTCTTCTTGTCTCCCAGTTCACATTGTACGCACGACTCAAGAAGCCAAAGCCTGACTATTCGAAAGCGATGGGACCGCAGCAGGTGAATTCAGTAACCTTTCAGCGGAGGCATTGACGGCTTCGCGCCAAAATAGTGTTCCTAGTATGCGTGGCATCAAACCCCTGCTGGAACCTGTCTAGTTACTCTCGTATATGTTGACCGCAAGGAATCACTCCAAACAACCCACTGCCCCCTAAACGATGACAAGCGCAAACACCTCCTGGCCCCTCCTCATTCCCCGCAACCTCCTTGTCGGCCTGATCGATGCAGGCGAAGGACATGTACTTGCAACTTGTGGATGAAGTACGACGGCAGTACCAGCCAGATCGGGTTAAAGATGGCGTCTTTGGGGCAAAGATGGACGTTGCTTTGGTCAACGACGGACCTGTGACATACATGCTCGATAGCGCTGACCCTGATGGATAGATTGGGCCGCGCGACCCTTCCAAATCGGTGTGAGCTGAAGGTTACCGGTCGTCTGATCCTCGCCCTTCCTTGCTGCCATACCTTGCGTGGTACCTGGCGTGCGGAATGCAGGTGGCGTGCGGAGACATTTGGTGGCTGACGCTAGATGGTAACGAAATTGCTAGTAGCGCCAGTAGCGCCATCGACAGAGCGTCGACGGATGATGAGGAGCCGGGGCGGGGGGCCTTCTCATATTGTGCAGTGCGTGCGCTGTGTTACGGAGTCGTGGTGGACGGAGATGCGCTGAAGTCCCAAAGGGTCCCAAAAGGCCGTACACCTGTCGCGTCACGTTTCCGGTCGGGCCTTCGCCTCCTTTTTTTGTTATTCACAACCACCGTCGCTTGACATGCTGGCGCTTGGGCGTCATGGCTTCTGTCTTGGCGCCCGATGGAACCATGGGCAGTGTGGGTTTGGCCATGTTGCACAAGTATGCCGACGACCCGAGCCTCTTCAATGTTTATCGTATTATCGACATCGCCATCCCCTGTTCCCTTCGTCTCCTTGCTGAACCTCCTCAACAATGCCACGGCCCACCCCCACTCCTAGGGCTGATCCTGTCTGATGCACCGGCGCTGCATGGATTACGCTAAATACCGCGACAATTAGGAACGGTGATCCAGAGCACCGTGGCGCCACGGTTTAGTCGTAGTGCGCCGTCGGGTGCTTTAGCTTGGCGCTGTACGCGCCTCTTACTTTTTCTAGAAGGTTCCCGGTCTGGACCTTTTGCGACTTCGTGCAGGCCCTGCGGTTGTTGAGGGGTGCAGGCTGCCGTGGGGTTCGCGATCGTCAGTACCTTGGGTGCAAGTCTGCAACCTTACCGTTCGCTCTTGATCACGGCTGGGGCACGTCGGCAGCATTTACCTCACGGACCAAGGGAATTGGAGGCCTTTCGTGTGACAGTGTACGACGGAGGCCTGTAAGATCCTTCCTTGAGATAAAGGCAAAACCTCAACAGTTACGACAAAGTAATATTGCATTTAACCGAAAACGTGTGCCTTTGGCTCAATAGTTATCGTAAAGCGGCAACATCGCGGGCAAGCCGAAATGTCATCGCCGGATTCACTAGTCCACGTACGTTTTGAAGTGACCGGCAAGGTTCAAGGAGTGCAATTTAGAAAGTATACGCAGGAGGAGGCGCAGCGGCTCGGACTTCGTGGCTGGTGCGCGAATACGTTCCGGGAGACTGTCCACGGCGAATTGGAGGGCCCCATTGACCGCGTTGCAGAGATGAAGTTGTGGCTTGGGACCAAGGGATCACCGCGGAGTCGTATCGGGGTGATTTATATCCTGGAAGAGTACCCCATACAGTTCTACAGCTTCAAGACATTTGACGTCCGCAAATGATGATGCCCCTGCGACGGACCACGAGCGGAAGTACCGGTGGCATGGAAGGTCGATTGGCGGTCGACGCCTTACACGCGCAGCCACGGTGTTTGGATCGTGGCTGGCATTGCCGATAGTCCTTGTCACAATAAGATGGGGAGTGGGTTCATCGGGCACATGCAGACGTGTCAGGTTGGATTGTAGGACTGCTGTAAGGGACGGGGTATCGCAGATCGGAGTGCCCGAGAGGCAGGAGTGGGTAAGAACGGTTTAGTGGTCTCGCCCTGGCGCGCGGGTAGCTTAACACCTTTTCCCTTGCTTCTTGGATTTTTCGTCCCTGGGTGAGTGTGTCCTGCTCGGGGCTTGTGTCTTCTGGGATGAGGGGCGAGCAGTTGTTCTGGTTGTATTGTGGCAGCGCTCCGCTGGTTCCCCGGTTATGGGTCTGCTAGGTGTAGTAGTAACTGTTACAGTGGGCCTCAGATCAGAAGGTAGAGCCACCGTGTGTTGGTTGTCGGATCCTGATAGGGGAGCCTACAGTGCAAGTTCCCCCTGGGGCGCTGGCTGCAGCTGTCTTTACCGATTGGTGTCTTGGTGGTTTGCCATTGGTGACAGGCGGACATCTTTCGTCTCCTTCAGTGTCCGTCTATGCGCCCGGTGGCTCTGCCTTTGCTCTGGAGACCATTGTAACAAATCCTACTACGACCTGTGTATTGCGGCCCTGACCATCCCTGACGATGCACCATTGCATGGAATTGGCAGCGTTTGCTGACACACATGGAATTGGCAGGGTTTGCTGCCACACATGGGCTTGGTAGGGTTTGCTGCCACACATGGCAATAAAAGTACTGGGCTTCATAAAGCGGGGAGGAGCAGGGTGCGGGTTGTCGGTGCGCGGGCAGGTAGACCTTCTATGGCATTATTACCCTCAGATGTCATAATACCAGACACTGTACTGCGTTGTTCGCTTTTTGCCGCACCCTTACCTGCGGTGGGGTGGGAGGTCGGGCTCACACCCCACCCGGGCTCACGCCGCCAGGATTACATCATTCCTGACGCAGGGTTGCACCCTGTTACAGTGGGTTCCAGACCAAAAGGCAGAATCATCGACCACGTCGCCTGACACTGAAGGAGACAAAAGAAACCGAAACCCAACTACCACCGGCCTGCGCCTTCAAGGCCGCAGTCATAAACCGTGACTATGTGTGTGCGGCACGGCACATGGTGCGAGCTGTCTGCTGCAGAGTGCTAGGGAACATTACGAGTATCAGGGTCCAGGTTGCACTTCACATACAGCGGGCCGGCGTGCATCATGACTGCACTTCGTGACGCCCCTCCAGGATCAGAAGTGCAGGTGCAACCGGATTTCTCTCCAAGATTCCCTGTGTTGGGGGTTTCTTCGGCGGTTCATACAAGAATCGCGACTTCTTTTTGTTCTGAGTAAGTTACAACTTAAATGTTCCAGCACGCCAGCACCCAGCTCCCAGCGACGATCAATGGCACAAAAACTGTGACGAATCTGTCCATTTTAGGTTGGCCTGACAGTTCCCGGCAATCCCTTGGGCAGCAATCAGCTCCCGGTAGCGTTTCCATGTTGCATATAGTGGTCAGTAGGAGACGTGGCCGGTAGAAGACATCACACTATCATCATTTCTAGGTTCTGCCGTAACAAGCCGATTAAAGCGATTAGGTGTCATAATGTGGTTATGGTCAGGTACCACAGTTGTGTGGTAGCGCCTGCAAATGATGCGCATAGATCGCCCAGGAGGTGGGCGGAAATGCGGCGCTACCGCAAGATTATAAAAGCCTATATTGATCAGTCATGTCAGGAATATCTGGACGCGCAACGCTGAGGGGCATATCGGGCTGATTCTGTCACTCGAGGCCGCCCGAGCCCCGAGACCTCTATAATGCTGGACGAGACAGACCAGAACGGTCGTACAACGAATTCGCGTGCATGGGGATCACTGCGGGGATCATTTGGCTGATCATCCTGTGGGAGACGCTCACTTTTAGAGCAGGAAACAGAATTTAGGGTCAGTGCATAAACATAAACATTTCGTAACCATAAATTAGCATTATTTTTGTCCTCGCTGCGACGCGCGACAACTGCAGTATCGGCCGCCCGGAACACCTAAGCTAGCTTCCGTGCTGGTCTTCAGCTCCGCCCTGGTCTTCTGGGTCGAGACTGGCATACAAGGTGAGTCGAGATTCCCTCTTTAGCGTGTAACACCTTCCGACCGAGTCGCAAAGTTTCGGTCGACAATCGGTCCGCCGGCCACCGTATGGAAGCTACAAACGCCGAATCTGGGCTCCTTATCCAACCAGCATGTCGTTCAGATCATGTTACGCACTGCTCTCCGCGTGGGTTGGCGTGTATACGGGGTGTTTCTCCTTATCACGACCCGGATTCGGACCCCGGACGGCTGATCTGCTTCAACATAATTTTTTATAGGAATCAAGATATCCCAACGTGACGAGCGCCGCTCATGACGGCCACCTGCCCGTGTAGATAGGCTAAACCCCGTATGTATAACCAGTACTGCCTTTCTCGCCACCGCCGTTCAGGACGCTTCAGCTGTAAGACCAACATATCATTACTTTAGGATACAGGCGTATAGGTAAGAATCGATTGCGTAGGATTGCTCGGATCCCGAGGCTTGAACGAAGACGAGCATTATTAGTGCGGATCAACGACCGCCTCCGCATGCAAGCCCGAGTTGCACGTCCAATAAGTGGGGGAAAATTATGGCATGGGAATCAGGTATCGGATTAAGCGAAATCCTTGCGGGCGCAAAAATGTCGCTGCGGTGCTCAGCGTGGCAAATGCATGGGACTGTCGCATGCGGTTGTGGATCGCATCTAAATTATATCACGATTTTCCGGAGTTGGTTTGAGGCGGCACACTGTCAAAGTCTGTCCTCGCACCCTCTCAGAATCCAACCGTTGGTGGCGCTACCCGCAATGGCATGGCACCCTGATGAATGGCTCCATGGCTCGCCAACCCACATACAAGGAAAGGCTGTGCAATAAAAATGTAACAAGGGAGCACGGAAGCGCCCGCCGACACATCTGAAGGCTGTGCTGATTGCGATCAATTTCCCTTCCTCCATCGCAGGGCGCACTTGGTGCCCCGATCATCAGCTGTGGCGACGATGCCCCCGCCGGATACTTCTAACTCCTGGGGACAAGACGGCACAGAGAGCCAGGTCAGCACGCGCGACACGGCAGGCGCAATTTTCAGATACCCACATGTCTACCGAATAACCCAGCGCATGCACTGAGCCGATCGATGATAAGATAGGCAGGCGAGAGCTTATGACTTAGGGGCGGGTTGCTGCGCGGACTCCCCTATTCAAGAGGGGCGGTTGAATGGGCACTACCGCGTTCTTGTGGCGCTTGGACTCTAATAGTAGCTGCCACGACCTGAAGCGGTGCGGGCAGCTAGCCCCTAGGGCGCTACAGTGGGCTATATCTAATGCATGGCTGGGCCATCCACGCAGTTCTTCATTCCCGCCTTGGCATCAACGCACGCGTCACCCATCCCGCATCTTGCAACACCCCGCATCTGCCCACGAGCGAAGCTCCTGTCAATAAAGTAAGAGCACGTCTTCGGTTAGTTATTAGAAAGCACGTCTTACTTGCTTGTCGGTTGCCGCCCCATCGATCGGGTCGTCGCCTCCATGGTCCACCCCCGTCATCACGTGCCTTACCTCACCGGCACCCTGCAGGCTGTTGCGAAGGAGGAGATTCTCAGTTTGGCCGACAAGATAAGCGCGCTGCAGGCGCGCCGCGACCGGGCAGACCAAGCAGCGGAGGCGAGCAAAGCGCGTGCCAGGGACCAGCTGGCAGCCCTGCAGCGGGACCTGCAGGAGGCGGTCAGGTTAGTGTCTGGGTCGGGCACTGGGCGGGCGGGCATTCCATTGTATGCCGGTTGTCGATCGATCACGCACGCGGGCTCCCTAACGCACGCACCCTCGCATGTCTCTCCAGCCAACCCCGCATGCATGTCCGCGTGTCTCCCAACCAACGCAACGTCGCCGCCGCTCCGCGCACCCTCGCTCGCCGATACGGGACGTTGCCTGCAGGGTCCCCGAGAAATCCTTGCGGCAACATGACGCCAGCAGCAGGAAGGTGTGTGCATCTCGGGCGCCATGCAAACTTGCAAAGGGGACGAAGTAAAGTAAGGCCAGTGCGCGGATAAGGCCAGTGCACGGACTGGGTGGAGGTAGCACCTACAGTATCACCTACAGTACCACCTAGGTGGCACCACCTGGAGGTACCAGCTGGAGGTACCACCTACAGTCTGTAGGTGGTACCTAGTCTAGTCCGTAGGTGGTACCACCTACAGTCTGTAGGTGGTACCTAGTCTAGTCCGTATGAGCCGCCTGCTGCGGGCCAGGAACCGAGCGTTCCTATGCTACCGACATCGCGCAGGGTACGTGTCCGTCTGCTTACTTGCTTCGAAGAAACGAGGCTTCATTTGCAGCAAGATGGTACCCAAATCTTTCCGTCGTCCGTGCCCGTCACCTTCCTTCCCCCCTCCGCTTCACAGCGGGTGCCGGCCGCTGTCCACGCAGGAGCCCCCATGGCCCAGATGGCGCCCGTCGAGATTGCGAACCCCTGGGATCAGCAGGATCAGCAGATGGAGGTACGGCGGGGCATAGATTTGCTTTGTTTGCGCGTGGGTGCTATGCCGTATACAGAAGGAGACCTTCTCGTCAGTTGTCAAATTGTGCCTATGCGCTGTGTGTTGATGTTTCAGAGGTTCTCTTGTAACGACCTTTACAACGAGCCCGAGAAAAAAACTCGGGCTCGTCGTAAGGGTCGTCCTCCGATGTTCCAGGCTGCCCGTGCGTACGTGGAAGATGGCGGTTGGCAGTTAGCACAGCGTTACAAGAGAACCTCTGAAACATCAACACACAGCACTGCAACCTGTAACCGTTACAACAACACAGCACATAGGCACAATTTGACAACTGACGCGAAATCATGCGCGCGGGAGAATGGGCGAGGTCGTATGTCTGCTGCACATACGGCGGCACCGCAACGAACCTCGCAATACAAGTGGTAGGTAGGTATGGTGGTGGTCGGTTCCTGATAGGGGAGTCTACAGCGCAAATTCCCCCTACCTGCTGACAGTTTTTACCTCCGTACTGTCGACTGTTGTCTTAGTTGATCGGTGACTTGCCATCGGTGCGGTGCGGCTGATGAGTTACTGTCTCTTTTCGTCTCCTTCAGAACCCTGCAATGCGCCCGGTGGTTCTGCCTTTCTTTTGGTTTGGAGCCCACTGTTAAAAACATACTACTACTACAGATGCCGTGCCCCCCCGGGCAGCTTATCGCTCCACCAATCCGCTGCCCTCAACGCCGCGCCCTCGCTCGAGCTCATCATTCCGAAAAAGCCGCGCATCAAGCCCAGCTTTATCTCCTGGCTACCGGTATCCCACGCACACCACTCCGACGCCTTATCACTCCCCTCCTGTGTGCGCCCTGACCGCGTTGTTTGCCAGATGCGAATGCGGTTGAAGCCCTTCATGGACGGAGTCATCGACCAGCTCCGATCCCGCTTCCAGGTAGGGCCAACACGTCGGCCTGCGCGTGGTTGCGTGGGGCTCGCGTACTTACGTGCCTTGGGTTATTTCCCCGGCCAATCACCTGCCGCTTACGGCGTGAGGATCCGACGAGCGGGTTTAGGGCACACATACGTACGACGTCCCTGCCTGGCACATGGCCCCTCCATCTATCCTCACACTACACTGTAACCGTTACAACAACAACTACATGCATCCTCTAGCTATCCGCAACTAACCACTCGCTCGGTTAACTTGCGTACCACCGTCGCTGATCTCATCTTCCGCCGTCCGTCGCGTCGGTCCACGGCTGGGCTACATGCAGGAAGCGTCCGCGGCATCGATGTCGTCGGAGTCTGCGGTGGCCACCTCGAACTCATCGACGGTGCTGACAGCAGCACCCACGAAGGCGCCAGTAACGGCCCTGACAGCAGCAGCATCACCACCAATCATACCAGGAACGGCGCTGATCCGTATCATGGAGAGGAAATGGTTCGGGGTCGATGGAGATCTGCGTGCTTAATGTGGACCGTCGGGCAGGCCCCAATAATGCTGCCCAACGCGGCTCGATGTATGGCAGTTGCCATGCACGATGACAGCACTAGCGACAGGCAGTAATGGTAGTGCAGGACAGCAGGACAGGATAGGCAGGACAGGACAGGACAGGCTCGTGCGCCTTACTAGGCGAACCTGGTAAACTCATCAGTTACAGCGATGTGGTGGCGATCGAGCCGCGTTTCCAGGGTTGCCGTCAAATGCCGCCAAGCGTCATCCAACTCGCGATTTTAGCAACATAGGCAACGAACATGCAGTTAATTATCACACATATCATATAGATATTGGATTGGCGACGCTGGACTAGAAAGGCGAACACCAACCGCACACTTCGGTGCTACTGGCTGGACGCCTGGACCCATGTGCGCCCACCGTGCCGACAACGCGTGCCCTTATTAATAAAGCGCAGGAACGCATCAGGAATCAGTGCCCCGTCCATGTGTCGTAAGAGGGCATCTCTTATCCAGCTCTTCGACCTATCTGGTGAGCCCCACAAAGCACAGCCATCCTACCTACTGTTCATTCCTGACAAGCCTCGTCGACTGTCGCTCTTGTGTCTAAAAGAAGCCGCCGCGGATGCATGGAATGCGGTGCACCACCGGCGCGATGCGCCGCAAACCGTAGCGCATAAGTACACGAAAACCCGGTACACACAGTATACGGCGTCGTACATACACAGGTACGACCGTTGGTGCCTCCCATCTACATACAGTGGTGTCACACGACATGGCCGCCCGCCCCACCAGCGGCGGCAGCGGCAGTCCCGACCTGCGTCACGCATGTCAGTCATCAGGGCAGACCCGATGGCTGCCGGCGGAGCCAGTGCACACAGGGCCGCCGGTTGCCGTAGGTTGCAACCAGCTGCAACCGAATAACGGTTAAGGAACTAAATATGGCTGCTTCACCAGAACACGAGGAGCGGGCGTGCCACCGGTGGGCGCGCTTTCCAGCGTCTGCCAGGGCCCGGACGCCTCTGCCGAGAATCGAATCACTGTCCGCCTGATACATCCCCACTTGACGGATGAGGCCGTCGACGCCAAGCATTTGGGAGGGTATACAAACCAACTAGGGGCACTTAAGCGGTGCCCAAAACACCAGCAACCCCAAACCAAGATCGGCGGGATGCCCCTCTTGCCAGGACCTCATCAGACGCCAGGCAGGGGCGCTGACGAACCCAATCAGCCGCATCACCACTGCTAGGGCAGCGGTAACAGCCTCACCCCAAGATGCCGGCTGCCACGTCCTGTTGGGTCGGGAGTTGGGAAGCGGGAGTCGGTTGTCAAAAACATCGCATTCTTGCGGCCATCCTTGGTAACAGTCGCAAAATGCGGTCAGGAAGCTGGCAGAAAGTTCGGCACGACAAACAATTCTTCAACCTATGCAACGACCAACGGCAGCCGTACTGCCCTGTGCCGCTGAGCGACCCGCGCTTCCGCCCCGTTTCCCCCCCTCCGTACCCTCCCCCGCACTCCTCCGCTGCCAACCTGCGGGTTTCCTTCCATTCCCACGTGAGCCCGCCCACAACCTACCGCCGTCTGCTCCATCTGGACGACCCCTCACCCCCTTCCCATCCTTCCATATCTCGCTCCCTATCTCCGCCCCGCCCCTCGCAATTACCGGTACTCCTGCCCCCGGCACGCGCGCCACCTGCCCTCCCTGGACTCGCCTTCATAACGCGCTGCGTGACCAGGTCCGCGCCGATCATGGTCAGCGGCACTCCGTTGCCAGGCCGGGTCGATGCGCCGACCAGGTACAGCCCGCGGACCTGCGTGGGGGGGGAAGGGGAATGTTTACAGAAAACAACCGGTTACTCGACACGGGAAATGTAGCTGGTGCATAGCCTTCGGACACCTGGACGCGCGCGCATGCTACTGGACTTTGGCTGACTGCCGCAAACACTGACTCGTCCACAGTTGGTTTAGGGGCGAGAAAGGAACTAATGTGCGGGGGGTGGGCATTAGGGCCGGCGGCGGGGCGGGTTGAGCTGCGGGGTGAGGCGACGACAGGTCCTGCTGCTGCATCAGGGTTTGAAGGGGTCGGAAGGGGAGCAGCTAAGCAAGCAGCTAAAGCACCAGGCACCAAGCACCAGGCACCAGGCCAAGGCGAGGCGGGTAGGTGGCGACGAGGTGCGATCGTAATTGCGTCGGGTGGGTGGTGACGGCGCGGCCAGAGGCGCAGAAGGGCCCTACGTACCTGCTGTCTGGCCGTAGCACCTAGCCATGGAAGAAGACGCTTCTTCCCGCTGCAGGCCATCCGTCTCCCGCGCCCTCTCGCCCCCTCGACGCTGGTCAGGCACCCCTTAAGGCAGCTCCGAAACGCCGCCATCGTTTGTACTTGCCCCTTCCCGCGCCACTCCCTCCTCCCCCGACCCAGTCACCCAGTCGCCCAGTCACCCAGTCACCCAGTCACCCAGTCACCCAGTCACCCAGTCACCCAGTCACCCAGTCACCCAGTCACCCAGTCACCCAGTCACCCAGTCACCCAGTCACCCAGTCACCCAGTCACCCAGTCACCCGGTCACCCAGTCACCCAGTCACCCAGTCACCCAGTCACCCAGTCACCCGGTCACCCAGTCACCCAGTCACCCAGTCACCCAGTCACCCAGTCACCCAGTCACCCAGTCACCCAGTCACCCAGTCACCCAGTCACCCAGTCACCCAGTCACCCAGTCACCCAGTCACCCAGTCACCCAGTCACCCAGTCACCCAGTCACCCAGTCACCCAGTCACCCAGTCACCCAGTCACCCAGTCACCCGGTCACCCGGTCACCCAGTCACCCAGTCACCCAGTCGCCCAGTCACCCGGTCGCTCGCCCACCTGCTTGTCCGCAACCCCTGGCCGGAACACCGACAGCTGCGACAGCCCGTGGGACAGACCAAAGGCGGCGCCATGCGCCAGAGAGTACCTGCGGCGGCAGACGGCGGCAGCAGCAAGGGCAGTCCCACACGGGGACGAAACGTCATGGCAGCGGCGGTCGCGGAGCGGCGGCAGCAGCAAGGGCGGCAGGCCGCAGAGGCTCCGCAACGACCAGCCGCAGGTGTACGTGCGGTGGCGGCGACGAGGGGCGGCGCGGCGCAATGGCGGTTGGCAGTTGGCATCTGGCGGTTAGTACCAGATCCTGCAAACCTCCTTCACCACCCAGAAACACAGGTTGTGCATTACCTCAAGGCCCTCCACGCCCCGCGCGTCCCTTGCCCGCCCACCTGTCCCTCCACTCCACCGGGTCGATCACCATCTCGTCCACGATGTGCGCCTTGACGTCCGGGATGCCCGCCTCAGCCAGGCTGCGTAGCACCGCCTCTCGGCCCGCCGCCACAAGGCCCGAGTAGTCCACCGAGGCGGTGGCGGCGGCAGTGGCGGCGGCGCCGCTGACACCGGCCGCCGCCGCCGCCAGGCCTGCGGCCTGCTGCCCCAGCGGTCCCGGCAGCGAGCCCAGGGGGCTGCCGCGGCGGCGCTCGGCCTCTTGAGCCTTGACGATCTGCTCGCGGCCGAGTTGACGTCGGGGAGGACGGGGCGGGATGGATGGATGGAATGATGCGTGCGACTGCGAACGGTAGTTGAGGTCCCGGGACCGGGGCAAAAACGGAGTGCGCGAAGACGAGGCAGGGGCGATGGAGTGAGGAGCGGACATGATGGGCGAGCGCCTTTGCAGTCCGCTAACCTCATGTTCCCTTTCATCCTCCCCCTCCTCCTCCTCCTCATTCTTCCCATCGTCACGCCCCATCCCGGCCGCCCAGTGCCTCACGTGCGCTCCCCCCACCCTGCTTTCTTCTTGGTGTCTTTCTCCCTGTGTGGCCAACCCACGGGTCCCTCGCGACCCCCACCTGCTGTATGTTGGCCACCGGCAGCAGCACCATCACGGAGTCGGAGCCGGCGGGGGCGGCGGTGGGGTCGGTGCGGCCGGGGCAGTGGACGTAGAAGTTGGGGCTGCGGGCTAGCGTCTCAGCGCTTGTGGCTCTTTCCCAGGAGCCCTCGAAGTCGCCTACAGCCGAGCAAGGGAGGCAGCAGCACGGGTGGCAGCAGCAAGGGTGGCAGCAGCAAGGGTGGAAGCAGCAAGGGTGGAAGCAGCAGGTCAGCCTCGTCAGCAGGTCAAAAGGCGGGTCAAGGGTAGGAAAAATGTGTGTAGAAAAAATTACGAAAGCAACGCTCAAGAGGGGGAATGCACTGTTTTTTACGTTAGGGCCATGGATGACGGCATTGCAATGGAGCTTGGGCCTTATGCCGTACGTCTTGGTCGCGTCCTGGTAGGTCGCCGCTTTACTTCCCACTTCTACCCGGCCCTCCCGGCCCTCCCGGCCCTCCCGGCCCTCCCGGCCCTCCCGGCCCTCCCGGCCCTCCCGGCCCTACCTATATTTCCTTCTCCAGCCCACGCGGCCCCCAAACCTACCCGACAGGAACACGTTGTGGTGCAGCAGCTGGTCGAGTTTCTTGTCAATGGACCAATTGTAGGCGATCACGCCGGCGCTGTAGTCCTGGGCAAGGATGCGGCGGGCCTGGGCCGACCCGTGGGACTCGGCTGGGCCCCGCAGCAGCTCGTACGTCAGCGGCACGTCCCTGGCCCGCGGCGGCGGTGGCGACGGGGGGGCGGTTGGTTTCGTAATTTATATTTGGTGGATGAAGATTGGTATTGGTATGACGTATGAGGAGCGGGGGATACGGGACAGGCCACTTGACGGTTTCAAGGTAGAGCGGATGAGTAGTCGCTGCAAACGTGTTTTAAGAGTGATGCGGGGACTGCGCGCCACCCCCCCAACCCCCCAACCGCCCCAAAGCACCCACCTGTTGGACACCACCACGTCCGCGTCCAGCTCCTCGCCGCTGGCCAGCGTCACCCCGCACACCCGCTGCGCCCCGCCCTCCCCCGGCTCCGTCCGCACCGCCGCCACCCGGGCGCCGCAGCGCAGCCGCACACCCAGGCTCTGACCCACGCGCAGCAGCGCGTCGCGGATCTGACGGCGAGGGGGCAGGCGCGGGATCCAGGGATCCAAGGGTCCAGGGATCCAGGGAGGGATATTTACGTATTTTCCACTCACAAGTTTCGGAGGTCGGGGGTGCCGGCTCCAGACGACCCACGCGGGCGATGTGCGGTATCTACCCCACCCGAGTTTGGAAAAACCCTAAAACCTAAACCCTTAACCCTAAACCCTAAACCCTAAGCCCTAGGACCCGCAACCCACCTGCCCAAAGCCCCCCAGCGGGTACCACACGCCGTCCGTGAGCTCAGTGGCCGCAAGCAAGCTGTAAACCGCGGGCGCGGTGTACGGCGAGAGGCCGACGTACAGGTCCTGAGTGGGGTAGTACGAACATACGGTACGTAAAGATGCGGGGGGGGGGGGAAGCCAGCAACACCGTCAAGAGCTCTGGCGAAGGGCGGCCCTGGCAACGGCAGCTATTACACCATTCCCACCGGGACAGCACACCTCGTTGTCGCACGAGCACTGTTCCCAAACCCCGAAACTTTGAAACCCTCACACCGTGCCCCGCATCCCATTGCCAAATCCTCCCGAACCCCCCTCCCCCGGCCCCCCTCTCCTCGCCGCCCCTCTCTTCCGGACCACCGCCTTCATCGCCTTTCCTTTGCCGGCCGTGGATCCGCGCATTATCCGTTACGCCCCCGGTTTCTTAGTCAGTGCCGACCCACGGGCTTTCCTCACGTCCCCCCCCGGGCGCACCTGGAAGGTGAACATGGCTTGCAGCCGGGGGTCGCGAAACCGCCGGGCCATCCTGCAAGCGGTTGGTCGATAGCGGTTGGCCGGCAGCGGTTAAGACGCCGGTTGTTCGGGTTATTACTCGCTCTCACCCCAGCCCCCCGCACACACACGCGTACACACACACCTGGACTGATGCGGTGCCAGCAGCTCCGCCAACCCCACCGAGCCCAGCAGCGACCGCATCGTCTCGTCCTGTGGCGGTTGGCCCGTACGTCGGTTGCGGTAGTTGGCAGACGGTTAGATCACGACGGTTTACCGTAGCGAGGCGCGAAGGGCGGCGCGGCAACGATGAGGCCTTGAAGCCGGACGGACAGGGGAGCCGACAGGCGAGCTGAGCCCACAGCATAAGTGGTGCTTCGTTTCGCATGCAGCAGTGCTCCCGTGGGATATGGACAGGGCCGGGAGCTGCTGGTGGGGTACGGTGTGAGGTGTCCCCAGGCCCGCACTATGCCGCGTCGTACTGCGCCCAGGACCTCACGGCGCCTCCTCTCGTGGCCTGGCCTCTGAAGTCGGAGAACTGTGGCGCCTTAATCCGCCACTTACGTCAAAAGCGGAGTCCCGACCCACCAGCACCGCCTCGTCTCCTCCCTCGTCGAAACACCGGCTCTCCGGCTTCCCTCTGCCCCAGAAGCGGCTCCCGCTGACGATGCCAAAGCCACCAGGATACCGTTAGCCCCGGTTTGGTTGGACCAACAACCCCCAACCAACACTCCAAACCCCACCCCGAAACGCTTGGTATCACCCCCCCCCTCCCTCCTGGCCCCCCCTCCTGTCCCGTTGCGTAATACGGTTTGTATACAACCCCCCGTGTCGGTTGGCGCACCTGCAGCGCCCCCCCCACCAGCTCCAAGAGCCCCTCCGCGTCCTTCTCGATGAACGCCTCCAGCCCCAGCTGCAGGGCGGCCCGGGCGGTGGCCAGCCACTCCAGGTACTGGCCGCCTGAGGGGTGGCAGGACCCGGGGCGACGACGGCGGTGTGGCGGGGGGGGGAGGAGGTGGGGAGGAGGTAGGGAGGAGGTGGGCGGGAGGTGGGGAGGAGGTAGGGAGGAGGTGGGCGGGAGGTGGGTGGGTGCTCGCCATGGTGGCATGAGAGAGTAAAAGTGCGTGGTTGAGAAGACGACCTAATACTCCAGGGAGGGATGCGGCCTCGTTCGCAGTGATGGGAGGGGAAGGCCCTCATCACTGTGGCCCCTCATCGTCTTGTTGTCGTACATTCGGCACCATGCCATGCCAGCGTGGGGGGGGGCCCAAGAAAGGAACAGCGGTGATCATCAATGGCCGCGGCAGGTGGGTGCGTGAATGCGTGAGACCTAAGTTGCTGTTGTAACGGTTACAGTGGGTTCCAGACCAAAAGGTAGAACCATCGGGCACATCGCCTGACACAGAGGAAGACGGAGGAGACCTAAGTGTGCGAATCCTAGGTGTGTGAGGCAAGGGGCCGCTGCCGGCTGGCTGGTTGCCGAAACCCACCCGCGCCCTTCTCGACGCCCTCCAGCTGCTCCACCATCCGCTGCACGTCGTACAGCAGGTCCAGAGAGCCAGCTCCCTGGGTTTGATTGGGGGGCCATGGGCGCAGGGAGGGGCCGAGCGGGAAGGCTCAGTTTGGTTATAATTGTGCTTTTGTTGAAATTACCGGTATGTTTCTAGCTTTACAAAAGCAAAGGAGTGGGAAAGGCGTGCGGGAGGGCGGCGCGATGTGGTGGAGGTTCCGGAGCCGGTCGCTCCCATGCCAGTCGACTTGAACAGCGATCCGTTGCCCCCCCCCCTGCGTTTAAAACTTTAAATACCTTTGGATCCAAAAGCTGTCGACTAGGTCCCGGTACCCCTCCACGAACCTCCCAGACCTGACCTCACAGCCCAACCCATCTCGACGAACACCGAACCCGGCACCTACCTGGAAAAACACCCGGTAGGCTGCGGGGGTCACTCGTACGACTGGAACCTGGGTGCAGTACAGGAAAGGGATAAGGCCTTTTTTTATGGCGTGGCATGAGTCTATGGAAGTGCTGGTTAGCGGTTGGCTATGCTGACGGGCGGCTGGCAAGCTGGCGGTCGGATGGGTCCTCTGCGACGGGAAGTTGAGGGGCGGGTCGCTAGGTTGTCGATTCAGGGGGCTACAAGTGGGCTGGGGCCGCAGGCGTTGCTGGCCCAGGCGCTGCAGCCGCAGCACCAGCGCTAACACCTGCTGTTTCTGGCCGCTACGGGTTCTGTTTCTGGCTCCTCCTGCTGGCCTGCTGCTACTGCTGCTGGGCTCCTCTGCCGCTACTGCTGCCGGTCTCACCTGCCGCTACTGCTGCCGGTCTCACCTGCTGCGGCAGACTGGTCCCCAGCGCCGCGAAGGTCTTGCGGTAGGTCTCGATGAACAGCAGCAGCGAGGGGCCGGTGTCGAAGCGGAAGCGCCCCCGCTGCACGCTCTGGCAGCGGCCGCCCACCTGGGAGTTGGCCTGAGGGCGGCGGGTCGGGAGAAGCGGGAAACGCCGGGGTGCGAGGGAGGAGGTTTCGAGGAAGACTCGGGAGGTGGGCCGCGATAAAACACGTTCAGCGGCACAGGGAAGGAGCAACGGAATTACCGGTATGTTTAGGCCAGGCTGGAGAACGGTGGGCGGTTGGGTGGGAATGGCGAGGTGGGAGGTGGGAGGTGAGAGGACCTTGGCCTTAGTTCCACGAAACCCAACCCCACGTCGCCTGAACTGACCTCGAGCATGGTCACCGCAAAGCCCTCCTTGGCCAGACGGCCGGCCGACACCAGCCCGCCTATGCCGCCACCAACCACCACGGCTCGCCGCTTACGGCCGACGCCGCCGCCGCTGCTGACGGATCCGACAGGCCGGCTCCTTGCGCTGGTGCTTGCGCTAGTGCTGGTGCTAGTGGTGCTGGTGGTGGTGCTGGTGGTGCTGGTGCTGCTGCTGGCGCTGTTTGCAGTGGCGGTGCTGGTGCTGGCACTCCTGCCGTTGCCGCTGGGCGGCGTGTACGACGGTTCGTACGGAGGGGTGGCTCCAGAGGGGGACCGGGGCGAGGGCGATACGGCGGACGCGGACGGTGACGGTGGCGGGGAGGCGGCGGCGGCCGCGGCGGGGACGGAGGAGTTCGAATCGGCGGCGGCGGGAGGTTGTTTGCGGCGTAACAGACCGCCGAGGAAACCGTTGATGCCAGGCTTGGATGGGGGATTGGCGGCGGCAGCTGTGGTGGTGGCGGCAGCTGTGGTGGCGGCGGCGGTGGTGGCGGCGGCGGTGGTGGCGGTGGTGGTGGCGGCGGCAGCGGTGGTGGCGGCAGAGGTGGCGGCGGTGGTGGTGGCGGCAGCGGTGGCGGCAGTGGTGGTGGCGGCAGCGGTGGTGGCGGCGGCGGTGGGGTCTTGTGCAGAGCTCATCGCTCCCGCCTCCGCCGCCGCCAGCGCAGCGGCAAGTGCAGACAGCGACATGGGGACTGAGGGTTTCGGAGCTGAGCCTGAGCGCCCCGCCGGCCGGGCGGCAGCAGCAGCCCCACCGGCGGCGGCGATCGAGCCGGGAGCTTCCGCTGCGGCGGTGCCGCTGCTGCTTGTCCCCCTGCCGTTGACGCCAGCGCTGCCGCTGCCGCTACCGTTGCCGCCCCCACCGCTGCCGCTGCTACTGGGGCTGCCGGTTCCGGCACTGGCCACCCGCCGGGGCGGCATCTTGATGTTGGAGGTGCGGGCCAACTCCGCTCGCAGCCTCGTCAGTAGCGCAGCAGTGTCCTCCGACAGCCCGGCACTTGCATCGCGATAGTTGAAGCCACTGCTGCTACTGCCGCTACTGCCGCTGGCGCCGCCGGTGCCATTGGCGCTTTCCCCGGATGCAGCGTTAGGGGCCGTGGGGGCTACCGGCAGGCGCTCAGCAGCCACTGCCGCCGCAGCCGCAGCTGCCGCTGCTGCGGCTGCCGCTGCCGCCGCAGCCGCCGGGTCGTTCTCCTCGTCCTCGTAGCGCCGGCCGCTGCTGTCGATGTTAGTAAGCGCTTGCTGGCCCGGTGGCGACTGCTCAGATGCTGAGGCCTCGGCTCCGGAACCAGCCTGCGGGTGGGGGAGGGGGGAGCAAGGTGCGCGAAGAGGTGAATTTGTGGTGGTTGAGAGGAAGGTGTGGAGCGTGTCTGTGTGTTTTAAAAATGCTGAGCTGAGCGTGTCTGTGTGTGCGCCTGCCACGATGCTATCTGTTGAAGATCGCCTGCAGCAGCGTTGCCAGAGCACTCGGAATATGCTGTGCCCGGCCCGTCTGGCAGGGGTACGGCAGGGGCGGCGACGTACGAGCAGGCCGCTTGGGCAACCACCAACGCGCCACGTTGCGGAGTGAATGAGTTGGATCGATATGGGTCGCTTACGTTGGAGGCACCAGTCACTCCTGGGGGGTCCCAAGGGCTCGGCGACGCCGCGAAGACGGGAGCATCAGATGGCGACGTCGAGGCGGCCGGTGAGGCATTTCCAGTCGTCATCGCTTCGACTTCCGACGGAGGTGTTACCCAAGGGTCTGCAGCGGCGACGGCGCTAGGCGAAGGCTCCGACGCGACGCCGGCGTTGTCGGCGGTTCCGGTGCTTCGGCAGCCGACGCGAGCGAGGCGACGACGTCCATGATTATTATAAGTTGCTGTAAGGATTGGCTGGGCATTAGTAGAAGACCGGCTTACGGCGGCAAGGGAAGCAGGAACCCGCAACGACATTCTACTAGGGTATCGTAGAAAACGGCTCAGCAAGCCCTGAGCTCCCCTACATATATCTGCTCCAGAATATTATGTAAACTCCCATGTCTATAGTCTTCCCTAGCTAGCGGGCGCACTATGGCGGGCGATGACTTGTGTCTGCTTTGCCCAGCAGATGCGATGATTATAAAGTAGTATTCCATAAGCCAGCATAATCCGCATACATGTGTGGTTTCTCGTTTTTAGTACGACACACTGTTTCATGCCGTATTGAACAGGCGGGAGGACTTGAGGAGCAAATTAGGCTATCCTTACCCTTGCATGCTTAGATCATCGACTCTGGAATAACGTTAACGCATTTGTGGCGGTAGGCAGCGATCTGCAGTCTCCAGGGACCTCGGGTCGCGTAAGCGTCCGGGCGAATCCTGCGCATACAGCACGTGTGACGTTCCCTCCATAGAATGGTTAGCAGTCGCACGGTGACAGTTGCTGTATCAGGGATTGCCAGCCTTACGTTAGGCGCTGCGATGTTGCTCGCGGGTCCGAAGCTCCTGCCCGCCGCGCGGCGCTACACCGGCGCGGTGTCCCGCTGGCTCTTCTCCAAGAAGGCTCGTCCAGTCATGCGGCCGCCTGCTGCTACCGGTGAGACGCGGTCTTCTGGTGCTCCCATCGGAGGGAGCATCTGAACCTTGCGGCCTACAGTATTGGTGGGGACTCGGTTGGCCTCCGCAGCCAAGACGCCAACGGCGCTCATTCAATCAGGGCTTACAGGCTTGGGTGGCCTGGCGGTTTCGGGAGGCCGACTGCTACCCCGTCTCAACGTACTTGACCCATCCCTAATCTGGCACACCGTGTGATCGACTGACCAATAGACTGACCACCCACAGCCTTTTCACCACTAGCTTTCCTCGAGCCCTCGCTGAGACGCGCTGCACCTCACCCTAGCTTCTGCCCCGAACCCGCACCGTGTCCTATATCGGTTCGTTGCTGTTTCTCTACCTTCCCCCGCTCCGCATCCGACACAATCTGCCTCGATCTCGCCGTCACAGGCGCCCCTCAGACCGGTCTGTCAGTAGACCCCAGCCGCTACCCCAAGGTGTGTGGGATGTGATCAGGGTTTGGAGTTCGGGGGTTTAGGGTTTAGGTCAGGTGGTCACACTTGTTGGCCTTCCCGAGTATTTCACAGCCTTCATGCAATTGGTTCTCGACTGTTGCCGGATCCTTCGCGTCCTTCTCCTATGTCGTCAAAAGGGTTTCCTGGCCATCCCCCGACACTGAATCAGGTGCCACGCGGTGATATCGTGGAGTACCTGCACGGGGTGCGGGTTCCGGAGCCCTACCGCTGGCTGGAGGACCCCGACTCGGAGGAGACGAAAGCATGTGAGGAATCAGCGGCGCCGAGTGGTCTGGCAGCGGGTTGAACGCGGGTTCTTAGCTAGTCAATTGATGAGGCAGTGGTAATGTGCGGAGGTGCTTCCTCACTTCCCCTGACCCGCCGCAAACCCTAAACCCTATCGACTCCTCGACCCCCCCCCTCTTACGCGCGCGCGTCCAGTTTTCTGAAGGCTATGCACCAGCTACACTTCCCATATCGAGTGAGCCGGTTCTTTCCTGTAACCCCCGCTTCCGGCGCTTCCCGCTTCTTGCCTCGTGCAGTCGTGGAGGGCCAGAACCGTCTGACGGAGGAGGTACTGGCGCAATGCGACACGCGGGACTCGTTCAGGTGAACTACAGGGAGGGCCGGGGGCGGCGGGGGTTTGATAAGAGAATCCGCGAATCCACGGCCGACAAACCGAGGGCGGGGTGTAGAGACGCAACCTGTGGAAACGACACATGTAGGGGGGCTTGATAGCGGGGTACCGGCAAGCCAACGGCGAAAGCGATGATCGCTGGCAGGAAACCCGGGACCGATGTGGGTCAGAGCCAGGCGTGTCGAGCCAAGCACGGGCGGATTTGGGTCCGAGCCAGGCGTGTCGAGCCAAGCACTGGAGCGATGTGGGTCGTGACAAAATGTACGATAGGCGGAGCAAATCACGGGCGCGAATACTGGCGAATACTGGGTGGCGCGTCTGACCGGCAAGAGGTGCTGGGGCTTCGTGTATTGGGGAAACGGGAAGGACGAGTGGAAGTACCCTGTGCGTTTCTTACCTCCGGAGCCTTTGGCTCAGCATCTCCCGGCCTAACTAACCTTAACTAACCTCAACTAACGTCAACAGTTCACGCCCGACAACGCTGCGCATGTGATTCAAGTGGTCCAACCACCTGCCCGGGCCCCCCCTCCGCCCCGCGCGCCCCCACCCCCCTCAGGGAGCTCTTCACTGCGCTCTTCGACTACCCCAAGTTCGGCGCGCCGTTCAAATGCGGTGGTGAGCTCCTAACCGCCAGGCCGCCCTCCGGCGGGCCGCGGTGGTTGTGCCGGGCTCATACAGCGCTCCAGCAGCAGCAACCCAACGGCTCACTCGTCACCTAGCTCCTCCGGGACCCCGGGGGAGGGACAACCGGTTTACTCTCCGCATGCTTCATGCTCTCCACTACCTTCCCTCCTCGCCAAACGGGTTTCTACTCGGCTTCCTAGTCCACGGCCTTTCCTCAACCCCTGTCCCTTCCTCCTATGACCCGTCCAACCGGTCTCCCCGCCCCTCCCTCTCCCCCGCCAGACCGCTACTACTACTACCACAACAGTGGGCTGCAGCAGCAGTACGTGCTGTACAGCCAGGCCTCCCTGGACTCCGAGCCGGCCGTGTTCTTCGACCCCAACACGCTGTCAGAGGACGGCACGGTGGCCATGTCCACCATGCAGTGGAGCGATGATGGCAGGTGGGGGCATTATATGGGCATGTGGGGGGAGGGTTAAAATTATAATTCGCAATTCCACGGCCGACGTGGGGGTTCGAGGAAGACCCGCGGATGCCCGAAAAAACCGTTTAGAACAGACGTTTTGAGATGCATGCTGCATGTTGGATGCATGCCGACGTGGGGGGCGGGACGCGTCTTAGGGGTTTAGGGAAGCGTGCCGATGGGAGGTATCGGTGACGTTAGTGGAGGCTCAACATGGCTGCTGGCCAAATGAATCGGGTGGAAGCATGGCGTGAAAGGGGGGGGGGTACAGAAAAGAACCGGGAACCGGTGGAAAGGGGTGGGGAAGCGGGTTGCTGTGCCTTCACACTGGATCAAAATAGGAGGTGATTGGGCGTCAGCGTTGGCAAGCTTTGAGCCAGACAGACAAGGATTGGCAATGCAAGTGCGACTGCTGTGTGGGGGTCTGCATGAACTGCGACGCTGCCACTGTTTTCTTCGTACACGGGTTTTATACGGGTTTTATACATGTAAGTAAGTTGGGGTCCTTGCACCCCCGACTCTTAGCTCCCCCCTCATCCCCGCAGCCTGGCGGCATACAGCCTGTCCAAGGGCGGCAGCGACTGGCACACCATCCAGGTGGGGTGCGGTGGTGCCTGGAGGGGGGGTGCAGGGTGGGTTGTGGTGCCTGGAGGGGGGGTGCAGGGGGGGTTGTGGTGCCTGGAGGGGGGGGTGCAGGGTGGGTTGTAGTGCCTGGAGGGGGGGGTGCAGGGTGGGTTGTGGTGCCTGGAGGGGGGTGCAGGGTGGGTTGTGGTGCCTGGAGGGGGGGGTGCAGGGGGGTTGTGGTGCCTGGAGGGGGGGTGCAGGGGGGGTTGTGGTGCCTGGAGGGGGGGGTGCAGGGGGGTTGTGGTGCCTGGAGGGGGGGTGCAGGGTGGGTTGTGGTGCCTGGAGGGGGGGTGCAGGGTGGGTTGTGGTGCCTGGAGGGGGGGTGCAGGGTGGGTTGTGGTGCCTGGAGGGGGGTTGCAGGGTGGGTTGTGGTGCCTGGAGGGGGGGTGCAGGGTGGGTTGTGGTGCCTGGAGGGGGGGTGCAGGGTGGGTTGTGGTGCCTGGAGGGGGGTTGCAGGGTGGGTTGTGCTGCCTGGAGGGGGGGTGCAGGGTGGGTTGTGGTGCCTGGAGGGGGGGTGCAGGGGGGGTTGTGGTGCCTGGAGGGGGGGTGCAGGGGGGGTTGTGGAGGGTGCGCTGGACGCTAGGTGGCTGGCGGGGAGCACCTCCCTTCCGACGCTGCCCCTTTAGCGGCTGAGCCTCCTGCTGCCGGCCCTGCCGGGGTGCTCCTCCTCTCGGTCCCCAGCGGCCGCACCCCTCGAGACTGCGGCCCCACTCGTTTCCCTCACCTGCGGCTGGGTGGACCTCTTCCACCCCCCGCCCCTACCCTCTCCCGCTCCTAGCTCCCTCGTACACGGGTGCTCCTTGCAATCCCTCTCCCACCCAGACCTCCCCCGTCCTCTCCTGGCCCCACCCGCCCCCCCTGCCCTCTGCCGCCCGCCCCCTTTCAACTCCCCCCTGCCCGCAGGTGCTCCGGATCGACGCCTCCGGAAAGCCCTCGGCCCCCCTGGAGGACAAGCTCGAGCACATCAAGAACAGCTCCATGTCCTGGACGCACGACAACCGGGGGTTCTTCTACAGCAGGTGAAAAAGCGGACATCAACTGCCGAGCCTTGTACGACAGCATCGTCTGTGTCGTACAGCGCAGCGCTGCTTTTCCCGGATCGCTCTTTTCCTGCGCGCCCGGCCCGGGGCCCTGGGCGCGCAGGGGCGGGTGGCCAGAGGCGGGGGTGACGAGGGGAAAATACCCGCCCTCCCACCCTTTCTTTACCACCACACTATACCCCCTGCGATGTTCTGATATCACCCCGGCGTCGGCTCGGCGGGGCCTTGCACCTCCTAGGTACCCGGACCCCGCCTCCCGCATTAAGGACCTGGGCACTGAGACCGACTCCAACACCGACCACCGGCTGTGCTATCACGTGCTGGGGACCCCCCAGGTGGGAGGAAGGGCGGAAAGGGCGGGGGGACAAGGGGCGGGAGGATGGGGTCGAAAGGCGCGCGGGCGGGGCGGGGATGTCTTTTTACCCTAACGGAGCGGGCATTGAAGAGGAAGACAGACGGCTATGAATAGTTGAATACGATCATGATGAAGGAGGTAGGTACCCTTGTGGCGGTTGGGATGAAGCTGGAGGGACCGCCCGCCCTTGTCTCATCGCCCGCCTCGGCCGGTGCGGCTGTTGCCTAAACAGGCGTCTGATCCGGTGATCTGGGCCATGCCCAAGAACCCCACCTGGTTCACCAGCGGCAGCGTCACTGAAGATGGAAGGTGAGGGACCAGCCTGCGGGCGCCAGCTGATGGGCTCCAGGGATGGTGTCATCTGTTCGCCGAGTACGGCACTGCCGGTGCTGCCATGAAACCCCGAACTTGACCCCTCCCTTGACCGCACTCGACCGCCCCAACCGCCAACCAGGTTCCTGGTGCTGTACCTCAGCATGGGCTGCGTGCCCACCAACCAGCTGTTCGTGGTGGATATGGAGGTGGGTTGGAGGGCGTGGTATGGCGGTTGGTGGTTGGCGGTTGGGGTCCCGCTGTGCGACATTTACCTCCGTTCGTCCGTTGCGATCCGTCCGTACCCCTCCCTGCCCCACAGGCCCTGGACAAGGGGCCGGATGGCAACGTCGCCTGGTCGGATTACGATTTCTTCACAGGTGGGTTGGCCGTTGATGGTCAACCGTTGGTGGTTAATGAGTGGCAGTTATTTTTACTTCGTGCGGTGCGCGTGTGCATCGTCCATCGTAACCCAACACCCACCCTATGCTGCCGCTGCTGCCCCCCGCACCGCGCCCCCTCCTTTCCGCGCCCGCCCCCATAAGGCCCCAAGAAGCTCCCCGTGATTAAGCTGGTGTCGGACTTCTCCGCCGCCTTCTACGTATCCGCCAATGTGGGCAAGACCTTCTACATCCGGACCAACCTGGACGCGCCGCGGTACAGGTGCGACGGTCCTTAGACGGCGGCCAGGTGCCGCCATGAAGCGGCTGCGCAACTGCTGCGCAGCAGCTTCTGGGCAGCTTCTGGGCAGCTTCTGGGCAGCTTCTGGGCAGCTTCTGGGCAGCTTCTGGGCAGCTAACTTCCTTCCCAACATAAAGCTTGGCATCACAAAACCTCACAAACATCCCCTTTCGTCCCCGCCCCCATGACTCGGGTTATGTCCTACTCCTGACGCAGGTTCTCCCCTTCTCAACCCCAACCCCCCCACACACCCATACACACCCATACACCCATACGCACCCATACACACACCCCAGGATCGTCAAGGTGGCGGACATCTCCTCCGCCGGGCCCCCCGCCTCCTGGCCCGACCACATCCCGCAGCACGACAAGGACGTGCTCAGGGTGAGACCGGCATGGGGGTGGGGGTGGGGGGTGGCGTGGTGAGGGGGTGGGGGGGTGAGGGGGTGGCGTGCAGGAGGGTAGGAGGGGTTTACAGGCGCAGGAGGGGCGGAGGGGTTTACAGGGGCAGGAGGGGCGGATGCGTGTTCACTGCAGCAGGCGCCAGCAGGCGGCAACAGGGGCAGAGGGGCTCGCTCTGAGCGTGTGGTGCTCGTGTCTGCAGGCAGCAGCAACAGCGGGGGCAGCAGCGTTTGGGTCCACCAGCCCCGCCACGCCGCCTGGAGGGGCCCCGGCGAGACCACGGCACCCATCCCCTGCTGTGTTTACCACCCCCCCCTCCCGGTTTGTCGGCCGTGGACTCGCGGATTCTCTTATACCCCCCTCCCCCCCCACACATGTTGGCCTCGCAGTCCCCCCCATGTTGGTTTCCTGACCACACCTCCTGGAGCCAAACCTCGCTCCCCCTACCCACCCCTCCTCCCACCCCTGCCCTTTTTCGTCTTTCGTCTCCTCAACCCAGTTCTCCAGCATGCATCTCAAAACGTCTGTCTCAAACGGCTTTTCCTCGCATCCACGGGTCTTCCTCGAAACCCCTGCCCTTCCCTGAACCCTCCTCCAGGCCGCTGCCCTCTCATAACCCTTCCCCCCCGGGTCTTCCTCTCATACCCCCCCAGGGTGTGCTGCCCCTCAAGGGCGACACGATGGTGGTCCGCTACCTGCGCGACGTGGTGAGTGGGTTCGAGGGAAACCCGTGGATGTCCGAAAAAACGTTTAAAACAGAAGTTTTGAGATGCATGCTGGAGAACTGGGTTGGGGATACGAAAGCCGAAGGTCGTAATAGGACCTTTGGTGAGTGGGGGGGGGGCCGCGGGGGCAGAGGGGGTGAGGAGGCCGCGGGGCTCCGGGGGTGGCGAGGCCAACATGTGTGTGTGGGTTTTGTTTTTATGGAGAATCCGGGCCGACAATCGGGGGGGGAGGGGGGGAAAACACAGCAGGGGATGGGAAACAACTACGAGGAAGCCGAGGGTGGGCGGTCTGCTCCATGGCGCTTCCAGCATGACGTCCCCCCCCCTAGTATACCCATGTCGTGTAATCGATTTTAATGCCCCCTCCCCCCCTCCCCCCTCCCCCCCCCGCCTGCTCAGGTGGGCGCCCTGCAGCTTCGCTCGCTGTCCAGCGGTGCGCTTATCAAGGAGCTCCAGCTGCCGGGGCTGGGCAGCGTGGGGGCCATCAGCGGAGACATCAAGGACACGGACTTCTTCTTCTCCTTCACCAGCTTCGTAGAACCAGGCACGTCCTGAGGCACCTCGCGTGACAGGCACCGCGGCACGGGGCCATTGGCCACGATGCGGAGCTGTGGACGGATAGCAGCCTGGCCATCCCCCCCCCTCCCCGCATATCTCAAAACTTTATGTTTTAAACGGGTTTTTTCGGTTTTTTTCATCCACGGGTCTCCCTCGAACCCTCCCCGCCGCCTTCCGCTCGTCTACACTTTCCACGTCGAGTAACCGGTTTTATTTTTCAACCCCCCCCCCAGTGCTCCAGCATGCGCCCACAAACTAGGTGTCCGCCGACCATGCGCCAACTATCCTGTCCTTTTCGCGTAAACGGTTTTTATGCCACCCTCCCCACCACCCTCCCCACCACCCTCCCCGCCCCCCCACACACACGGTTTTATTCTCCTTACGCCCAGCCCACCCCCCCTCACACACACAGGCGCGCTGTACCGGCTGGACACCGCCTCCGGTGGTGACCTGGAGCCGCGGCTGTACCGGCGCACGGAGCTCAAGGTGACGGACCACAACCCGGACGACTACATCACGAAGCAGGTGGGCGGGCAGGGGGGGGCAGGTAGGGGGCCGCCAGGCAGGGGCCAGGGGTTGCTGTCTGCTGGCTGTTTTGAGGCAGGGCAGAGGACAGGGGGCACTGGGGGTGGAGGCGCGGCGGGGCTTGCGCCCTTACCGGCCCCCCCCACCCCCACTGCGACAGCAAGTTTCTAACCGGGTCTTCTCGCCTCCCCCTAATCCAATGCGCCAGCTATCCTGTCCATGTCGCATAACCGGGTCTTCTCACCACATCCCCCCAACTGCACCGCACCAGGTGTTTGTGCCCTCCCTGGACGGCACCCTCATCCCAATGTTCGTGACGCACCGCAAGGGCCTGGCGCTCGACGGTACGGCACCCACGCTGCTGTACGGCTACGGTGGCTTCAACATCGCCATGACGCCCGGGTTCAGCGCCAGCAGGTACGGCGTGTACGACGCGTCCGGGTGGGGCGCGTCTGGGCTGCGTGTTCCGGTGGGTTATGATGACCTGACGATGACTAAGCATCCTCGCAGGCACACGCTGGGCCTCGTCAGGGTTGGGTTGATGGTCACCAGCGCGCCCCTCACTGCCGCCGCTCTCCACCCTCCCCGTGGCTTTCCTCACATCCCTCTCCCCCGGGAGGAAGGGAATGGCCTCCGCCCTTCCTCCCCTTCCTCCCCAATGGCCCTCCCTCCTCCTTTTCTTCCCGGCTCCCTCCCCCCCCCCCCCTTTTTTCTCAGCCGCATCCACAGGTTTGCCGGTAGCCAGTCCCAGTGCTCCAGCACGCGCCCACAAAAATGGTGTCCAACGACCATGCGCCAACTATCCTGTCCCGTTGCGTAATACGGTTTTTATACAACCCCCGTTTTTCTCTCGTACATGGGTTTTCCTTGCACACATACACCCCCCCACGCCCCCGCTGCTCGGCCCCCTCAGGCTGGCGTTCATGCGGGGCTACAACGGCGTGTTCGCCCTGGTACGTTGGTAGTTGTCGGTTTGAGGTTGCTTACCTAGCAACTGACACGCCGGGGCCACGGCAAAAGAGCTACCAGTACTACAGCTGATGCAGATTGGGCACTGGCTCCCTACCCCTCTCTCTAGCGCCGCTGCCCTATGCGGCTCGCCCACCGCCCCTCCCCTCTCCGCCGCCGCCGCATCAATATTCCACCATCCCACCACCCCGTGCATGCGGCAACGGTTCTTTCTTCGTACAAGGGTTTTCCTCGCATACCCTCCCCCCTCTCCCCTCCTTCCCCCTGCCTCCTCCCCCTTCCTCCCCCCACACCTCCTCCCGTCCCCTGCCGGCGCGCCCCAGGCCAACTTGCGGGGAGGTGACGAGTACGGCAGCGCATGGCGCGACGCGGGCTCCTGCGAGAACAAGCAGAACGTGTTTGACGACTTCCAGGTGGGCGCAGAGCTGCGGAGGGGGGGCTGCGGGGGGGGGGGTCAGGACTCTGGGGGCCAGAGGGACGATGCAAGGAAAACCGTGTACGAAGGGAAAACCGCTTATAACAACCGTTGTGGGACAGAGGGGCGGGGGAACCCTCGGCTTGCCAGGCATGGGCGATGGGTGGCGCCGGGTAGGCCAGCCGGGTTCCTTGGAAAGTTTGAGAAGGGCCTCCTATTTTCGGAGGGTGAGTCCAGGCCCCCCGCCACCCCTCGCACTGACCTCGCCCCCCCGCCCCCCTCCTCTCCCCCCTCCCCTCCCCCCTCCTCTCCCCTCCCTCGTTCCCTCCCGCAGGCGACCGCGGAGTACCTCATCCGCGAGCGCTACTGCTCCCCCGCCTCGCTGACCATCCAGGGGGGGTCCAACGGCGGGCTGCTGGTGCTGGCGTGTGCCAACCAGCGGCCGGACCTGTACGCGTGCGTGCTGGCGCAGGTGGGGGCGGCAGGACCCGGGGGTGCGGGGAGGGGTGTGTGCGGTGGCGCAAAAAGACCCGGTTACTCGAGGTGGGAAGCGTAGCTGCTGCATAGGCTTCTGACACCTAGTTGCGCGCGCATGCTGGCGCACTTGGCGGAACGGTGTGGGGACGAAGGTGTCCTGGTGTCGCGAATGTGCCGCCCTCCCTACCGGGCTCGCTGCTCCGTGAGGTGATTGATTACTGCCCTGTCAGCACACGCCAATCGCTGCTGCTGCTGCCGCTGCTCCCCTCCTCCAATCGCTGCTGCTGCTGCCGCTGCTCCCCTCCTCCAATCGCTGCTGCTGCTGCCGCTGCTCCCCTCCTCCAATCGCTGCTGCTGCTGCCGCTGCTCCCCTCCTCCAATCGCTGCTGCTGCTGCCGCTGCTCCCCTCCTCCAATCGCTGCTGCTGCTGCCGCTGCTCCCCTCCTCCAATCGCTGCTGCTGCTGCCGCTGCTCCCCTCCTCCAATCGCTGCTGCTGCTGCCGCTGCTCCCCTCCTCCAATCGCTGCTGCTGCTGCTCCTGCTCCTCTCCTGCTCCCCTCCTCCAATCGCTGCTGCTGCTGCCGCTGCTCCCCTCCTCCAATCGCTGCTGCTGCTGCCGCTGCTCCCCTCCTCCAATCGCTGCTGCTGCTGCCGCTGCTCCCCTCCTCCAATCGCTGCTGCTGCTGCCGCTGCTCCCCTCCTCCAATCGCTGCTGCTGCTGCCGCTGCTCCCCTCCTCCAATCGCTGCTGCTGCTGCCGCTGCTCCCCTCCTCCAATCGCTGCTGCTGCTGCCGCTGCTCCCCTCCTCCAATCGCTGCTGCTGCTGCCGCTGCTCCCCTCCTCCAATCGCTGCTGCTGCTGCCGCTGCTCCCCTCCTCCAATCGCTGCTGCTGCTGCCGCTGCTCCCCTCCTCCAATCGCTGCTGCTGCTGCCGCTGCTCCCCTCCTCCAATCGCTGCTGCTGCTGCCGCTGCTCCCCTCCTCCAATCGCTGCTGCTGCTGCCGCTGCTCCCCTCCTCCAATCGCTGCTGCTGCTGCCGCTGCTCCCCTCCTCCAATCGCTGCTGCTGCTGCCGCTGCTCCCCTCCTCCAATCGCTGCTGCTGCTGCCGCTGCTCCCCTCCTCCAATCGCTGCTGCTGCTGCCGCTGCTCCCCTCCTCCAATCGCTGCTGCTGCTGCCGCTGCTCCCCTCCTCCAATCGCTGCTGCTGCTGCCGCTGCTCCCCTCCTCCAATCGCTGCTGCTGCTGCCGCTGCCGATGCTGGTGGTGTCGATACTGATGACTACTGCTGATCCTGCGGCTGATCCTCTGGTCGTGATGCCCCTGCCGATGCCCCTGCCGATGCCCCTGCCGATGCCGCCGATGCCGCAGGTGGGAGTGATGGACATGCTGCGCTTCCACAAGTTCACGGTGGGACACGCCTGGATGACAGACTACGGCAACCCCGACAAGCCCCAGGACTTCTCGTACATGTACCCGTACTCGCCCCTGCACAACGTGCGGCTGCCGGAGGGCGGCACCCGGCAGTACCCCGCAGTCATATTCGCCACGGGTGGGTGGATGGCTGGGTGGCTGGGTGGGTGGGTGGGTGGGTGGGAGGGAGGGCGGCCGGCATGTCCATTAACCCTCGCTCCAATCACCATTCGCCCAATAGTAACCTCTCGCCCTTGTCTCCCCTGGTCCCCTCCCCTGCCCTCGCTCCCCCTCCCCGGCCCCCTCTCCTGCCCGCTGCCTCCCTCCCTGGACCCCTCCCAGGCGACCACGACGACCGGGTGGTTCCCCTCCACACCTACAAGATGCTCGCCACACTGCAGTACGAGCTGGCCGGGGAGGGCGCCGGGTCGGAGCCGGGGGCGCGGCCGCAGCGCAACCCGCTGCTGGGGCGGGTGGACGTCAAGTCGGGGCACGGCGCCGGGAAGCCTACACAGAAGGTGCGGGGGCAGCGTTGGGAGTCCTGGGAAGGGACAGGGGCGGCGGGGCGAGGCAGCTCCCCGCTTCCTTCCAGCGTGTCTCCACAGGCGCCGGTGCTCTTGCAACGGCTCTCTCCCTCCCTGCCCCCTCCCCTCCCTCCGTGCCTCCTCCCCTCCCTCCCTGCCCCCTCCCCTCCCTGCCCCCTCCCCTCCCCTCCGTGCCCCCTCCCCTCCCTTCCGTGCCCGGAAACCTGGTGATCCCTGCCTGCCGCGGCGGTACATGCGCGCCGACACCAACATCAAACGCCAATGCGCACCCTCAGGTGATCGACGAGGCGGTGGACTTGTTCGGCTTCGCCGCCAAGTGCATGAGCGCCAAGTGGTCGGGGAAGCAGGCGACGGTGGCGCCAGGCGCTGTCGAGGTGAAGGCGGCGGCTGCTTCTGGGGCAGCCGCGCAGCCGGACGCGTAAAGCGATCCGTGGAAATAGCGCGCATTGAGTGTACAGCGGTTGGGTTGTCCTACGGTTAAACGTGCCGTGCAATGTCAGTTGCCCGCATCCCACCTTTTCCTGCCGTCCGTTCTGGTGTGGAGGCTGGGCGGGAGGTATGGTGGCACATTCATGGAGGTGCCGAGCTGCGGACGAAGAAAGTGCGGCGGCGCGTGTAGAGGCGGTTGGGCTGGAAGGCGATGCGGATTCCCTCCAACATTTTGGATTCCCTGCAACCGCAGCACTTCATGGTTTGGATGGACGGGGTGCAGAGTGCGTTGCGCGTGGTTCGATTCGACGTCCGTTTCCTGTACCCAGCGCAGCCCAATGCTGTGCGAATGGTGACCCGGGGGCTGCGCGCGAGAGAGTGCTAGGGTGAGTTGCGAAGGCGAGTGAAGCTGGAGCAAGACGAAACCAGCGCCTGTACGTTTGCTTCGAGGCTAGAAGCCCCTGTGGCTACATATTAACTCACAGACCTCCCCGCACGGCCGCAACGGTATTGCGCAAGTGCCGGTCCTGTCGGTCAGGAAGGAGAAGGCGCGAGATGGAAGCAAGGCCCCAAACACGGATCCGACAGATGTGGTGTGGATGCAGGTGGCGGATGGGGGTTATTGAACAGATCTTGCGTCCGGCCTCAAGTTGATAGCACGACAACACTTTAAACGCATGGAAAGTGACTGATTCTCTGCGGGCGACACAGATGTTTCTGTTGTGCCAGCGCAAACGGCTCAACGTCCTTCAGGTGTCCTCGTCGGCTGTGCGAGACGATGAGGCGGCGAGAGACGCATCACCGCCGTTAGACATATCTCCTACGTCCATCCCGACCCCTTGCCCCCTCCCCTGATCCCAAGTGCCGCAGTCTCCACGGCGCCCACCGACACCTAATACATGCCCGGCCACCAGCAGCAAACCCGTTTCTGACGTCACGTGGCCCCATTGAGACACAAGGCCAGGTTCACACGTAACACCTCCAACCTAACGCTGGCGCGTGACACGCAACAGCTCCGACCCAGTCCGCTCATGGACACAGGGCCTCACGATCCCCGAGTCCAACCTACAGCGCGAGCAATCCCTGACGTTTCAGTCGGGGCGTCGAAGGAACCACTCGAGTGCTCCTATAATCGAGTGAAGCTGCAGTCCTCGCACCGGCACGCAAGCAGGCCGACAGCCGCAGTCAGCTAGGGCTCCCACGCAGCCCTGCTGCGCCTGTACTAGCACTGGCTAGCGATCGCACCTACAGCCCATGCGGCCCACGTGCCGCAGCGGCACAGCCCGGCTCCGCAAAGGCCATCACGTTGTCTGAGCAACCAGGCCCCTTTGGAGCAGCCGCCGCCTCTGGACAGGCGTCGTCCAAGATCCCGGAGCGAGTCAGTTCGGAGACGAGACGCAGCTGGCGCAGAGGCAGGCCCCGGTCCGTCACCGCCTAGTCGCCCCGCAGTCCCGCACCGGGAGGTGAGGCGCCTCCTATTGCCGGTCAGCTTGGCCTCGCCTCACCGCGAGCGATACTTATGAAAAATACCCGCGTATGGATACTCTCCGAGCTCCTCTTCACCATAATCACCACCTCGTCAACAGCAGCAGGGATCCTCTCATTCATCCTCTAGTACACGGGCAGCGACCAGCGGTCGGCCTTGTCCACCTTGTCGAAGCCGGCGCCCGAGGCGTGGATGCCGCAGCTGTCGCCCATAGCCAGCTGGTCGTGCCCATCGTTCCGCTCCTGGTACTCGCCGAAGTTGCGGCGGACGAGCTTGTTGTCGAAGATGCGGAACCAGGCGTTGTATCCGCCGCGGATGAAGCAGAGGTTCTCGTAGCCGGCGTCCTCCAGGGCCTCTAGGGCATCGATTGAGTAGGCCTTTCCGTTGGAGCAGCCCACCATCAGCTTGACGTCCTTCTTGGGGAAGAGCTTCTCCACCTGAGAGCCGGTAGGGGCAGGAGGCGTGTTGGATGGAACGCAAGGTGACTCCATGGAGGGAGCGGCTTTCCGTTTTCAAGGTGACACTATGGCAATACGAGGCTGCGGCAACTGAGGACGAGGAAGGCTGCCTGTCAGGGTTATCTTGGTGCGTCTGGCTGGCTGTGTGATGCCGAGGGGCGCACAGGCACCGTGTAAGAAAAGTCCGATGCGACATAATTTGCTCCCGGGCAGGCTCCCGGGCAGTGCACTGTGGCGGTGCTCCGGACGATGTACTCGTGCGATGCAGCACAACGGCAGCAGCAGATCTCTGCCTGGGGGCCGGCAACAGAACTCTTCTGCGCCCATCAGTGTGCGCATCCCGCGGTGCCCTTAACGTGGCACAACACTCAGTGCTGGTGCTCTGCCCGACAAGCCTCGCCCTGCAAGGTCAGCTCACTGGCATGTTTGGCCCGGCGCCCGTCGTATCTAAGCAGGTTTATGTTAACTGGGTGATTGCCCGCACCACGCCCTAATCAGGCCGGCATCGCAGCCAGTGGTGCCAAAGCAAGGTGTTCGTTTCCATGGTCCCACATCCCGATGATCTATGCAGCGCCCCCGTTGCCTGAACAAGGCGAATCGCTCTGAGGACTTCTTCGGGCGTTGTTTTTGGGTCGAAGCAGCGAGCATGCACAGTAGGCGCCATGAACCCGGTTGGTCAGCTACCCCGGACCCGCAATCTAGGTGACGAGTCAGCAGAGCAGAGGAGATCCCAGCGGTAATGGCAGGGCTGCAGCACGCGTTTGAGCAGAGGGCGGCAGTATGTCCGTTCGACTGTGCGACTGTGCATATGGGAAGACAAGATCCCTGGGGAAAAGGAATATACTACGGGAGGCAAATAGCACTGGACCCACAGCAAACCCCTCACAATCAGCCTCTAATACATCATAGCACTGAGAAGTGGCGTCATCTATGGGGCAACGCAAGTGCATGGTGCCGGCTTACCGTCTTAATGAAGTCCGGGTTGGGGGTCTTCTTCACTGTCCGGCTCTGAGTCTCAGAGTCGTAGACGCGCTTCAGGATGACAAACGGCACGTTGACGCTGTTCTTCACCTTGCCGCTCTCGTCAACTTCGAGGGTTGAGCGCACATCTAGCCAGGTGTAACCGCCGTTGGTGAATAGGCACTACGCAGCGACAAGGGAGCAAGTCGGTGGTTAGAAGGGCGCCATAGCCTCTGCGCAGCTTAAGGAAGATTGGCGGATAACGTTTTTACGCATATCTGCTGTGTATCTCAGCCGTTGCGACAAGCCGACGGAAATGCAAGGCTGCCAATGAGGAGAAGGGCATTCCCACAAGCATCGTCTCTAGGCTTTGCCTTACCCTGGCCTCCTCAACGGTCGCCATACCCTTGTCAGGGAACTCTGCAAGCGTCTCCTTGATAAGCGCGGGGTCCGGCCTGCATCGACCAAGCTGATTGACGACGACTGATCCAGCTCCAAGCGCTTTGGAGGACAAGCTTGAAGGATCACTCACCACAACTTGGCAAACATGGCGACCATGCGCTGACGGCCGAGGGGCGCTGGCGCGCGCATGGGCACAGGCGTAAAAGCAGGCCTGTTGGGCTTGCATGCCCTGAGGGAGGCAGGGGCGCGTAGGGTCTGCATCTTTCTAATACTGTTGCTGCTACGCGAAGACAAATTGTGTACAGTACACGGGTCTCAAACCTGACCCAGGTCACCTGGTGTTCCATCCTCGGTTCCGGAGCCATCATACCCTTGGCTGAATGGCTCATTCCGTCACTACTTACTAGCCCGCTACAAAGCGTGTCTAACCCTTAACATAATGCACATGCATCTCCTGAGCAGACGCTCCTCGGCGAAAGCTACTATGTACCAGAAGCGTCCAGAGAAAACTTAGTAGGGCGAGGAAGCTCATACATCATGTGCACATGTAATTCCTCGGGATCTTGGTCTTTGGGCCGGGCCTTTTGCAGTGCTGGGGAATGGTCGGTTGTGGAGGGCGTTACGGGACGCTTCGGACCAGCGACAGACGTCGTCAAGCATAGCTGGGATCCTTTCTGCAACCTGTTACAGACAGGCTGCTGCTGTGGTCTAGGTTCGGCGAGCTGATGCTGTTCATGCTAGTGAGCTACCTTTCCATACTCAATAGTCTCGCTCATGGAGCTCTTAAGTCACACTATCTCAGGGCGGACGTATGCGCGGATAGCGTTACAAAACCTTTACTTGAAAGCTTGCCATGAAGCTTGAAGGTACTTTGCTTTAGATACCTATCCTAACGCCAACTCGATCGGTTCCGCTCCTCACCAGAGCGCCATGGCGCTCAACTCTACAACCCGCTAATTCCCCACGACGGTGGATTAGCTCATGTGTTTTTCTTCTTGACGGCGCCAGGAGCCTTATTGAACGGCAAGCGCAGCAACCAGTACAGAATCAGTCCAGCGGGGCCTGTTTGGGAATGACACGGGCGAGGGGCAACAGCCGGTGAGGCGCCATGATGCTCCACTTCCACCCCTCGGCTGAGGTGGCACGGAATTTTTGGCTCCAAAGCAAAAGCATTTTACTGAGTCGAGCATCAGTGCCGGTTCGCCATCGTCCGGGGTCCCTTCCAGTCTAACGGTCCTCTCCATCACAACAGGTGCAACCCAATTTGCGACCCCCAACCGTTGCACCCGGCCTGACGGCCTCCTATTTACCAGTCGTTTGCGGGGAAGACCAGCCACTCTACCCCTGTCGCAGCACACAGCGCGCCGTACTCACCAGCGAAAAGGGTGCAGAAGAGGCAGGGAATGAGCAGCAGCTGAGGCACCCCCCGTTGCACCGAGTCGGCGGCAATCCAGCGCCCAACCCAGCTGTGGAATAAGAGGAGATGTCTTAGATTCGGTGGTGGACAATAAGCACAAAGCCGATCGCGCCCGGCCAAATAACCAAAACTGGCATCGGATCAAGCCGCTCGAAAGTAATGTGGGGACACGAATCCATTCCTGGGCCACACTAGCCCAGACCAAGCCCACGGCTCCCGCGACATCCACGTTGCATTGAAGGCGGGGCCAGTCCCCCATCGGTGGGCCGGGGTGCAGCGCGGCAGTGGCGGACGTCAGCGCCCGAACGATAGACTCCACCCTCGGGCCACTCACAGGTCGAACGCGGCGTAGTGAACCCAGCAGGGCAACACCACATTCCTATTGGCCAGCAAGCGCACCACGCCCTGCACGACACAGGGCCACGGGATCATGAGCATTCACATCAGCAGTTTGCAGAAGTGACAGTATGTAAACGACAGAAGATCCTGACACAGCAGCATTAAACGTTTCTGGTCTGGATGGTTGGGTAACTTTTGCGCTCACAGCAATACCACATTGAGCCGTAGGTAAATGACAGGCATCATATATAGTGGGGGATGTCCGCTGGCGAGCCCTAACCGCTATATTCTGCTCCCCACGGCTTCCCATACCCAAGATGAACCCACATTGGTGGGGTGCTTCCACGGTCGCACCTCTATCTGTCAAGTATCGCGTTCATTCCCGATAACCTACGGCCCAGCGTTTATACATCGCGTCCTATGCCCCTGAGCAAGTCGCCCCGTCATTCGGCTGCCAGTGAAGTTTGGATACCGGTACTTCATGCCCATGTCAAAAGCACAGCGACGACGCTGCTTTTGATTCCCTGATGGGTTGCTGAACAGAGCTTGCTGGCGCACCTACCTCCATGGTAAGCATGTCGCCGAAGTCCAGACGCTCGCCATCAGACGGAAACGCCACAAACGATACAAGTAAAGCCGAATAAAGAAAAGACATGAGCAATGCGGCGACTGCGCTTATAGTCTGAGTATAGCGCCATCGCGGAGCTAATGCCAGAAGCAACCAGGCTGGTAGCACGATATTAATTAGGTCGAACAGCTGAGTGTCCGTAAAGGAAAGACCGTAGATAGGCATGGCTGCTGACGTGGACGAAGTAATGACCTTAATTAACAACCGAAGCGCTGCTGACCTTGGCGCCGTCAGTAACAGAAATAAAAAAATGCAGGGAGACGTAACAAGCACGTGAAATTCCGTTCAATGAACTTATGCTGCACGACCTAGATGCAAGTGCCGTACGAATAGGTGATTATTAAACTAAGAGAGAAGTTGGGTAAAATGGAATTTGATTGTTGACATAAACCTCAAGACAGTTTCTGGTCAAAAGTAGCTATGTTTCCAAACAATGGAGAAGATCGGAGGAAATGAATTCAGAGGATATGTTACATCGCTGGTAGGCTAAATTCAGTACCCGTGCAGCTCATCTCGCAACGCATTTACGTTCAGGGTCAAAAACCCCTGCCGCCTGACGCGCATATTCCGGTAAAGAGCTAAAACACAGCACAGACTTTGCCGTACCATTCGACAAAGCTCGTGGGGATCAATGGCGATTAGGTATATATACGAGTGCGACAACCTCTCGCCATGCCAAGAAGTTTGCCAATGGCTAAGTCCGAAGGAAACTTAATAGTCATGTCACTAACTAATTTGCATTAAAGTTTAATGCGACAGGGATCGCCCTTCCATGCATGAATGCTGGAGTGTCCGGGCGCGCAGTCACAATATGTGCGAGTTCAATCCATAAGTCATTGAGTTGTCTAAATTGTCCAATCACGTCATGGCAGGAGCGCTGCCAGCCTTCGCACGATTCCAAAGCAGCAGCACACCTCCTGCTTCCTGCCATCCTATCAGCAGAGACATGAAGACGCATCTATACTAATCCATCACAGGTGAGGCATTCATCACCTGGTCAGGCAGCGAGGCAATTAAGCCTCCTCCTCCTCACCCTCAAACTCGCCCTCCTCCTCAGCGGAGGCGTCCTGGTACTGCTGATACTCGGAGACCAGGTCGTTCATGTTGGACTCGGCCTCAGTGAATTCCATCTCATCCATACCCTCACCGGTGTACCAGTGGAGGAAAGCCTTGCGGCGGAACATAGCCGTGAACTGCTCCGACACACGCTTGAACATCTCCTGGATGGCAGTCGAGTTACCGATGAAGGTTGCAGACATCTTCAGGCCCTTCGGCGGGATATCGCAAACTGACGACTTGACGTTGTTGGGGATCCACTCAACGAAGTACGACGAGTTCTTGTTCTGGACGTTGAGCATCTGCTCATCAACCTCCTTGGTGCTCATACGGCCACGGAAAAGTGCCGAGGCCGTGAGGTAGCGACCATGGCGAGGGTCAGCAGCGCACATCATGTTCTTGGCGTCCCACATCTGCTGGGTCAGCTCGGGGACGGTCAGGGCGCGGTACTGCTGGCTACCACGGCTGGTCAGCGGGGTGAAGCCGACCATGAAGAAGTGCAGACGGGGGAAGGGGATAAGGTTGACGGCCAGCTTGCGCAGATCAGCATTTAGCTGACCGGGGAAGCGAAGGCAGCAGGTGATGCCCGACATGACGGCGGAGATCAGGTGGTTCAGGTCACCGAAGGTAGGAGTTGTCAGCTTCAGGGTGCGGAAGCAAATGTCGTACAGGGCCTCGTTATCAAGGACCATGCACTCATCAGCGTTCTCAACCAGCTGGTGAACTGATAGAGTGGCGTTGTATGGCTCCACAACAGTGTCCGACACCTTGGGCGACGGCACGACTGAGAAGGTGAGCATCATGCGGTCGGGGTACTCCTCACGAATCTTGGAGATCAGGAGGGTTCCCATGCCAGAGCCAGTGCCACCACCCAGAGAGTGGCAGACTTGGAAGCCTGTGGACAAAAGCAGAAATATGTAAGTGAGAAGACATTCCAAGAAGGAAGCTGCGCATGGAAGCTTGCATATGTGCCAGAAACATATAAAAAAACACGATTACCAATATGTAAACTCACCCTGCAGACAGTCGCAGCTCTCAGCCTCCTTGCGAACAACATCCAGGACGGAGTCAATCAGCTCCGCGCCCTCGGTGTAGTGGCCCTTGGCCCAGTTGTTGCCGGCGCCGGTCTGGCCAAAGACAAAGTTGTCCGGGCGGAAAATCTGGCCGAAGGGGCCCGAGCGGACAGAGTCCATGGTGCCGGGCTCCAGGTCCATCAGAATGGCACGCGGAACGTAGCGACCTGGATACGCACATCAGGGAACAAGATATGCCATTAGTTACAGATGGCGAGTCAAAACAGTGGAAACGGTAGAAACTAAGGCTAAGTTCTATGCGAATACGTTCGAAGGTATCGCGGTGAATTAGCGACAGTGCGTCATTACATCAGAGAAGTAAAAATGTACTACGGACGTATGGAACAGAAGGTGGCAAGCGCAGTCACTGTGAGCCCTGTCGGCGTCGGCAGTCAACAATTTTGAAACTCGGGCGGCAAACGTTGCCCCTGCACGGTATACATGAAATGTATCCTTCAAGACTCACCGCCCGTGGCCTCGTTGAAGTACACATTGATGCGCTCGAGCTGGAGGTCCGAGTCGCCATGGTAGGTGCCGGTGGGGTCGACGCCGTGCTCGTCGGAGACAACCTCCCAGAACTTGGCACCAATCTGGTTACCGCACTGGCCACCCTGTGAGAGGGGAAAAATATGGGACGCGGGGCCGCGGGTCAGCAAGTTGAAGAAGATCTTTGGAAGCGTCCGCCTGTTCTTCAACCTCAAACAAAACTAAAAGCGACCTATGGATGTGTGGAACTTGCCTGAATATGGACGATCTCACGCATTGTTGTAGGAAAGTATTAAGAGCCGAAGCGGCGGAAGGGACGCGGATGCGAAGTCGAGGTAGTCGAGAGGGCCAGGCAGAGGTGATCAGCCTGAGTTATGAACTGATGAATACTATGTAGCTTAGCCGCTTGTATGAAAAGGAAGGCTCAGCGCTGGCTTTTGTACGCTGAGGCGCGCGGGGGAATGTGTCGCCGTACACCGTAATTCTTAGAGAATTGGTGCTCTAAGGCAGCACGGCGCCGGATCCAGAACAAGCTTGAATCCTTGGCGGGTTACGCAGGAACAAAGAATCGCTGCAGGTTGTCAAGCGATATGTGACTACGCCAGGACGCACTGATGCCAGATCCGCGCCTGCTCGTTTCCTTAGGACGCGGCTTTGTGAAAAATTACGCAAAAGCATGAATATTTGGTAGAATTGCAGCACGTCTTTATCCAATTGGCGTTTAACCAGCATAGGTTCGCCTCACGTTGCCAATGCCTTCGACGGCTTACGTCGCGACTTGGCCTCGCTGTTGCTTTTACTGTGAAGGTTGATATGGGCGGGCGATTTGCTAAACAGCTTCGATTCCATTAAAGTGATGTGCGGAGGCAAGGCTTTGTACATATTGGCAGCTTACTTTTGCATGATGTGGGCGGGCGATTTGCTAAAGAGCTTCGATTACATTACAGCTACGTGCGGAGGCAAGACTTTGTACACATCGATAACAGACGAGGCTTACTCTTTTTGCTTAGTGTTCAGTCGGAATGCATTAGAGACGATCCGCCCAGCGCTCATACCGTGGAGTACTAAGAAGCGTCTACGTAGTTGGCCGCCCCCAACGACCCCCCAAAAAGCATGTTCTCTTTTGTTGCCCTTCCACACACATGTATGCGTGTCACTGCATTGGGGTCCGCTGTGAAAGCAGGACACCTGAAAACATAGGGACACACCCCCTAAAGCTTTCCTTGGATCTTGCGGGAAAGGGTGGGATCGTGTGAGAAAAGGTGGGAACGGCCTTGGGACTAGGCACATGTAGAAACACCTTGCATTGGAGGCAGCCAGGGACCGCCTAACCTGGCCCACCGTCCATCTTACGGACTGCACTCGATTGCGTAAAAATCCGTGAAAGCGACGGGCAGTACAGCTACTGTCTTCACCACGCCCACGAGGCCCGCTACCTGCGTGAAAACGGTGACGGTGCTTCCGATTGAAAACGTCCGGGAACAGCACGGGCCTTAGGTTCGTTACTACACTCGCATGTGCGACGTGCACTGGAGCCATCAGCGCAACCTCACCCTGTGTGGTGCTTGCTGTTTCCTCTGGGCTCTCGGTTGTGAGGCGTCTGGTAGTTTGCCTTTCGGAGCCGACGGTTTCCTTGCTTTCCTTGTCTAGTTAAGTGTCAGGCGATGCGCCCGATGGTTCGACCTTGGAAGGCCTGGAGCTCGCTGTAATGATTACTATTAGTGCTAGGCCACCGAAAGGCTGCTTCCTCAGCCGCCTTCTCCTGTGAAGTCCGATGCAGCAGGATGCGGCAGGATGAGGTGCGGGTATTTCCGGATAACGTTCCGAGATCATCCCAACCCCAGGCACGCCCCTTCCGGCAATTACCACCACCGTGTATGGGTGCTTGCTGTTTCCTCTGGGTTCTCGGTTGTGAGGCTCTGGGTGGTTTGCCTTTCGGAACCGTCGGTTTTCCTTGCTTTCCTTGTCTCTTTCAGTGTCAGGCGATGCGCCCGACGTCTCTACCTTTTAAGGTCTGGAGTCCACTGTAACAATTACAACAACAACTATGAATCGTGAACCGTTAGTGGGTAAGGGTTACAGGGACCCAAAGTCAAAAAGTTTGGGTCATGCGTCATGCGTCTGAGGGCGCAGGGAACGGGCTATGGAAACGACTGGCGAAAGCCGCACGAGCACGAGCTCCAGCCGTTAGATTGACTGACCATCGTGCAGGCATGCGCGGGCATGGTGGGGGCCCCTTGAGGGTATATGGTTCCGGACGATTCAGAGGAAGCGTTTTAGCGCTGTTACAACTACACACTGTGCAGGTGTCCATACTGGGCGCATGGGCGGCCTAAATTTCTGCAAACACGACCCATAACGCCGCAAGCTAATCACGCCGGGCGTTTGAACACCCCATGCTGGGCTACCCAGGCCCACTTGATACCACCAGGAGTTCCTCCTGCACCTCACCTGCTTCCTAGCGAGTCAGCTACCTTTTGTGTCATCGAAAGCGATAATAACAATCGCTATCATACCACATTTTTTCGACGAGCAAGGTGCGGACAGCCCATGACTGCAAAATATGGGAAGTCCAACTCGTCGTCCCTGCAAACGAAATAATGTACAGACCGGACGCCTACGGAAAGTGCGCCAGTCCGTAGGCGCTATAGACGCTTCTCTCCTGGGCACAGCACGTTTCCACTGCTCCCCCTTCATTATAGTCACTGGTCTCCAACTACCCCACCACCACCATCACAACCGCCATCCGGACTACCGGCCCTATCCCCCTCGTGCTGTTCATCTCAAGGCACACACGTGCCGCAGGATCAGGTACGCTCCCCGTCCCGCTTTCTCCTTGCCATCAACATCGCACCAGGTGCCTTGCAACATTCCAGAAACCCTGGCCCCCGGCTACGGTAACATTCAACACAACCGCATTGAGGCCGCCACTCGAATTCCGGGCTTTGATTCCGCTTCCGCTACTCCCGCCTCCGCTGCTCCGGCTTCTACTTCTCTCTACGCCCACCGCCGCTGGCTGCCGCGCCTCCTCTACACCGCCATTGCGGGCTGCTGCGCCTCCTTCAAACCACCGGTGCGGGCTGATGCGCCACGGGGGAGCGGTTCTGGTCCACCTCGATGATCAGCGTGCGGCTGGGGCGAGCGGTGGTGGGTCCAGAGGCGTACAGCCCCGGCAGGTAGGCGGCGTAGGCGGGGATGAATCGTGACACGAAGTCCGCGATCTGCTCGGAGGTCATTCCGGGCTTGCCGCCCGCCTTCATGCGCTCCTCCGCCTGCAGCCGCCACTTGAACACCCACTGTGGCGGGGGAGGAGGGTTGCAGAGGCGGTAGCGGTGGCGGTGGCAGCGACAGGTGGTGTTGTGAGACCGCTAGGGGGGCGTCTCATGGGACGGGAAGCCAGCAAGCTCCCGATCAGCATCTCAGCCAAGAGGCTGGGAGCCGCCGCCGGCACGAGGGCTGCGCCCCGGCAATGCATTTCCGTCTGTCGCCTCACTAGCTGCTCCTCTTGGCGCGCTACTGGTCAGAGAAAGGGGTTGTGTGGACCTACAAAGCCGCTAGCCAGCTTCCGCCAACAGCCCAGCCCCAATCTGCCCGCCCTGCGGACCCGTGCAGGTTCTCCCTTCTGTCCCCTCCCCTGATCCGGCTGCTACAGTGGACGTGCCCCTCTGGTGTCCTCACCAGGGGCCCCCCTCCCTGCCAAGCTTCCCTCCTCCATGCCCCACAACCCCGCCTCTCCCTGCAGCTCCCCCCCGTTGCACCAGTCTCCGCGCCCCTCGCAACCCCTGCCGCGCCTCTAGCCCCCCGCAGCCCCTCCCACCCACCTGTGGATCACCGATGCGTATGACCAGCCAGCTGTCCACCATGTCATCCCACGCGGCACGGTACGACCGCAGCTGCTCGTTGACGGCGGCCAGAGAGGGCTCCACCGCAGCAGCAGCGTCGGGATCCACGGGCGCGAAGCCGCTCATCCAGCCCTCGAAAAATACGACATCCAGGGGCCCCGAAACCACGGGCCAGGTGGCGGGGTCCGCACGGTCGCCGCGGCCGCCGAACGCCGACTTGTTGTACCTGCGGCGAGGGGGAAAAGGGCTCGCTGTTAGGACCACGCACAAGCGCTGCCATACCCAGCAGCTGACAAAGGAGGGGCTTTTTGACGGCGTTTGGACGGAGGCGCGAAGGAACAGGAGCGGAGTAGAACAATGATAGGACTGGAGGAGCTGCCGTGAGGCGTTCGTCGGGCTCACGGGACGGTAGTACGCTCCTGACTGGCCTGATCTCCGGCCCTTGCGCTGCGCTGCCAACAAGAGCTAACCCAACGGATCTTCTTGCAAGCACAACCATCGATCGGCCATAGATTAACAACATGCAGACACGCGCACACGCACACGCAGGTAAGGGTGCCACTTGCACACGTGGCTTCGCCCTAGACCAACACATGAGGGAAGCCTCCTCAGCTTCGCGTTGATCCTAAAACCCAATTGGCCTAGGGATACCAATACACGAGCGGCCCCAAACCCCGACCGCATCCCGGACCCTGTCCGCCTGGGGTCCCACCTGGGGATCGCCGCGCTGGTGCCCGCCTCCGTCAGCCCCTGCAGCGTGGCGATGGTTTCGGAGCCCAGCTTCAGGTCGTGAGTCCCGGCGTTGCCACGCATCTGTAGCAGGCGGTTGTCGGGGTTGGCGGCTGCCAGCGCGTTCTGGTCCGCGTTGGTCAGGTAGAAGTCGTCGATGGAGACGGAGGCGGCGGGGCGGCCCAGCCAGTTAAACAGCAGCTCCAGCTGCTCAACGATGGTGGTCTTGCCGCAGCCCTGGGGTGCGGAGATGCCCAGCTGTGCAACGGCCGGGGGACCAAGCGGGAGGAGCAGAAGGGGGAAGTCGATGGGAAAGGCGCGAGGCCGGCAAGGGGGCGGGGGCGTTCCGTGGGGAAGGGAAATCGAGGTCGTCGGAGCACACCCACGGACAATATGAAAAGGACGGTGGGCGTGGGGACAGTCAAGCCGAAGCGACCCGACCCAGATTTGACCCGACCCAGATCGTCGCTGTCGCTGCGATGATGAAGAAACATGACCCAGATCAGGAGAGATTCCTGACCCAGATCAGGAGAGATCCCTGACCCAGATCAGAGTAGACTCGGAGACTCCTGACCCAGGCCGCCGCTGCCGCTGCAACCAAGCAGATACACAGGGGCGGGGTGACCCCCCCGCTTGGCAAACAAGCCCCCTGACCCGACCCAAGGAGATGATACCCTTGTTGATATCGGAGGAGCCCATCGCTCCGCCAGCCTGGCCTTGCCTTCGTCGTATCCCTATCACTCCCGATGCCGACGTAAGGCCCTTAAAGGCCTTCCTGGCCCGCGTCCCGAGTTCCCACCCTCCTTCGTAGGGGAAATCTCAAAACGTCTGTTCTAAACGGTTTTTTCTGGCATCCACGGGTCTTCCTTGAGCCCTCCTTCGTACACGGGTTTTCCTTGCAACCCATCCTTCCCGGGTCAGGAAACGTCCTCACCACTAGCGGCGTCTTCTTGCCCTGCTGGCGGTGCGTGTCCAGCTGGTGCGCCGCCCACCAGTACACGGGCAGGTAGTAGTGATAGATGCGTAGCCTGCCGGAATTGCGCGAGGGTGAAGGGAGTTAGGGGTCCCTTCAGTCGCCATACGCCTGCCTCCCCATGTCATCTGACGCACCGCATGCAGGACCCATTGCACCTCCGATCACTGCGGTAGATAGCCCCCTCCTGGCAGGCCTTGAGGGCTCACTTTTGGACGGGATCCATGTCATCATGATCAAACTCCAGCTGCAGCGCTAACTGCCGGCCGAGGCGCTCCCACTCCGCGGCGTTAGCGCGTACTGACTCAGGCGCGATTCCGCATGAACCCAGCAGCGGCCCTGATAGGATGTAATCTATTAGGTCCAGGGATGAAGTGGGCTGGCGCACGGTTGGCGAAGAGGCGGATGGCGAGGCGGAGCAGGTAAATGAGGTTGGGCGGGCAAGGAAGGGGTTCTCCCTGCCCAATGCCACAGCCTTGGGTGACGAGACTGCAGTCGCTTGTGGCGTACCGCCGATATGGCATGCCCTCAGCTGCGCGACTGGGGGAACCCTGGCCGCGCGCACACTTATGCCGTTCTTCAGGTCAGCCATTGGAGAGGCGCACGGCGAGCAGAAGTGCTAGACTCAGCACGTTTTCTATGAGTGAGCTTGATCGGCCCTCTGCGTGCACAATCTATTCTGTTTAGGCAAAAATAATGCACACACAATCGCTCACAGCAACAACAGTCGCGCGAGAATCACAATACCACAGGCTGATTGTCATGCTAGTTCCACACGACAGGCTGGACCTTCGGAAATCGGAATTCACCAACATGTACGGCACGTGCTCCCGATACGACACCAGACTGAGCTGTTAACCTTGGTTCAGATTTCAGCGCACAACACACCGCAAATTCAGGACATTCAATACTCTTATCACCTAAGCTTACATCTGATTGAACTTAGACAAATATTGGCAAGGAGTCAACCTCCGGTACCCGGTACTGTCCTTCAACAACTCCACAAGTAACGTCGTTCGGGTGCGCTGAGTGACATCTCCTGGAAAGATGGAAAGCTTCCCAAAGCGTCATATCCTAATCGCAATTGACGACTCGCCGGTACGTTCGCAAGCGAGAATCGTATCGGAGGTCGTTCCGACTCGTTTAAAGTGACTTCTGCTGCTCGTGATGTACCCCAAACACACATGTCTGGGTACCTGCTGAGCCAAATACTGTATCTCGTCTTGTTCGCACGGACAGGCCAGTGAGAAGGTGCTGGACTGGGCACTCGAGAACGTGTACAGGCCCGGCGACGAGTTTCACCTGTTCAATGTCATTCCACCGGGCCAGTACGTCGTTCTGTCGACGGATCTGGGCATGGAGGAGGTGATCGAGGATGATGAGGTGCGTTGCACATTACCCGACATTGTGGAGTGCCGTTGTCTTGCCTCCGCAGTTCCGGTTCTGCAGCTGCCTACTGCAATCCAGGTTGTGTCCAACCTCTCGCCATCGCGACGATGCCGCACAATGCTGACCAGTCACCGTTCCTTTCTGTTCCATTCGCATGCCGCCCTCGTCCTGGACCTAGCACTAGCTTCTTGGTAAACTGCACGTGCTTCCACAGCTCATGGCGATGATAACCTTCGCATACCGGCACGACGACAGCAGACGTGCTTGCCCGCACTAACTGCTTCCCTTGCGAAAGCGCGCGTTCCGGACCAGCTGCTACTCTCGCCGCGTACCAGGTGCCCCGCTGTCGTCACTTACACAATAGGTGACTGGTAACCTGACACCGACACCCCTTCATGCCCGAAACGCCTCCGCTCTCAGGCAACGCGGCAGCGCGTTGAGGACAACCAGCGCAAAATGATGACGGACAAGTTTGTGCCCAAGCTCAAGGCCAAGGATGTGCGTTGGGTGGGCGCAGTGCGGTGAAAGGAGGATAGCGTTGTGCTGCCTTCCGGCTGGTATGCATGGCACATGCCTGCGATGCAGCAGACATAGATGAGAAGGACAGGCGATTCAGCGGCATCTCGCTTCCGGGCGAAGGCTCACCGTCGGGGCACATACAGGGGATGCTTGCAAGTGTAAGTTGATGTGGTGGGCACGGCGTTGCGGGGCTGTTTCTGCAAGGACGTTGGGGAGGCGGTTATAGATAGCGGTCGGCATAAGCTAGTTAAGGCCGCGGGTTCACCTGAGGCTGCTGCCGCCGCCTAGAAATATAGCCTTGTCCCCGCGGCCTGCCTTATGCATCGTATCACCATGCCTCTTTCCGGTCCTCCTCCCTACCCTCCGTGCGCACGCAGGTGTCGTACCAGTTGGAGCTCGTCCGCTTCGCCACCGACAACGAGTCCATCGGCGCCGTCATCTGCAAGCGCGCCGAGCAGCTCCAGGCCGCCACCGTCGTCATGGCCAAGCACAACAAAGGCGCTATAAAGGTGCGGCTCCGCAGCGCTGAGCTGCCCTGTGCGAGTTTTCAAAGGATGCAGTCAAAGGAACAACCCGCCAGCTGTGTAATCGTGCTGTGATGTTCCTACAGTATTGGATTTGGGTTCGGGCTCTTTGTTCTGCGGAATGCGCGCCAAGGATGCGATTGCATCGTGGGAGGTGAAGGATGACGTCGCTTGCCGGCCTCGGCACCAGTGTGGGGCTGGTCTCGATACGGTTGACGGCCTTGAGCGGCGCTCGCTGTCCTTGTCCACCTGCTTCGTGTCTTGCCTGCTCTTGCCTCCGTCCCCTGCTCACTCCTCTCCCTTGCGCTCAATCTTCCCCCCTCCCCAGGAGTTCTTCGTGGGCAGCGTGTGCAACTACTGCACGCATCACTGCAAGTCGCCGGTGCTCGTCCTGCACTGCGATTAGGCGCCCTCGGGTCCGGTCGGGGGCCCGCTGCGAACTGCTGCGGATGCAGCGGCGGCGATGGCGCTGTAGCGCAGGCATGCGGGTTGGATCCCTAGTTGCAGGTTTGATGATGTTGTGTTGCGGCGGGGTCACGGCTGGAGCTTACTGTCGAGTTGCTGCGCTTGCCTTACATTCATGCATCCAATAACGCAGCCCATATTCGACAGTACCGTCTCATGGAGAAGAGGGACGTTGTACCCCATATATAGCAAAAAAGTCCGTTAAGTAGGTTACTTGTAATAGGCGCTGAATGCAGTCATGATGGCGGTATGGATGTTTTATCCTTGCTACTATGAATATAACGGTATATGGTGAGTTTCGGAGCGAACGGCGACTATGCTGATATACGCCTGTATACGCAGTCCATCGAATAACCAAGGTACACTAGGAAGGCTAGGGCGTTGTTGATCGCCTGGACTAGCTCATACACGCATCGCCCTCCCGGTGCCCTGTAACCTTGAGGCAGACGAATGGCTCCTCCCGAAGCGCGCCAAAAAATGTCTCAAAACGACTAATAACCGACTTCGGTAACAACATAGACCGAGGCCACGTCCTCTCAGGCAGTAGCCCTGCACACCGGTGCACAAAATGAAGGGTCGCAATGCCTTCGCAGTCCTCATGGGCGGAGCAAGGCGCGGAACGGAGGCGGCAGCGCTTGAAGAGCTTAGGTAATACACGGTTACGCGCTGATCTCATCTACACTGCCTAACATTGTCCTGAAAATAGTCTGCACAACTTCTAATGATTGCGTTGAAGGGTTCAGATATGAGCCAGTTGCATCGTTTTCGCGCCGACTGGCGCAAGTCGTTTGGATTGCCAATGCGTTCGGCAGATGGCAACGTAGCGTGCTTAAATAATTGGAGAACATGGCAAGTGGCCGCGTCCTCCGCTTGCCTGCCGACGCAGGCCGTCAGCTGGGGCTAGGCCGGCTGTAGGCGGGGCGCGCGCAAATGGCGGCACGCAGCTGCATCTCGATTTGGGACAGGTGAACGCGGCAGCCTATATAATTTTACAAAGACTGCTACAGTTTCAGGGACTAGCATGCCAGGGCAAGACTTCGCCATGCACACATCCAGCCATGGGCGCGCCCAGCTTAGCATGCCTGGGCCAGCGGCATTACATCGCCACCAAATCTACCAACCTATTTCCACTACCACTGAACGCTGCCATCCCAGGCATATTTTCCTCCGCTGCTCTCATTCGCCTCGCCCTCGCCCTCCCCTCCCCGTTACTCTCCCATAGCGCGACTTTGCTGTCGCCACCTGCGCCGTCTGCGGCATGCTGTACGGAAAGGGCCTGCCGGAGGAGGAGCGTCTGCACGACCAGTTTCACAACGCGCACGATGCGGCCTTTAGATTTCAAGTACGGCGGTTGCTGAGTGCGGATTGAAGGCGCCTGTGTCTTTGGTAGCGCGCCCCTTGGGAATTGGAATGGCCAGTCGACACCTGCTTACGGTTTGTTTTATATATTGTACGACAGCGCTCTCTAGACGGCTTCCGCGCGCAGAGTACGGCGCCGGGCTCGAATACCCAAATGCGCTCCGCTGATCTCCGGACCCCTCCCAACCCGCCGGCCGCACTCGTCCTGGCAACGTCCGCAGGGATGGGTTTCGGAGCGTGTCGTACTCCGCGACAGCCCTCGAGCCCGCCTGCTGTGCGTCCTCTCAAGCGACCCGCCTTCACAGCAGCGAAAGGTGCGACACGGGTCCGAACGGCGCAGGTAGTGGACACGAACGGCGTAGGAACAGGACGACACCACCTGCCGTGGCGGGCGGCTGGTGGGCATTGCAGTACGTAGCGTCTCGCCTGGCCGCGCGTCCTGTTGTCTTGTCATGCTTCCATGTTACTAAAGCGGGAGAAGACGACAAAACAGCCTGTTATGGGGAGCGACGAGATGACTTTGCGCCGGCGCCGTGAGCCCCAATCATTGGGATGTGCAGTGTTATAAGGACCTGCGGCTGTGGCCGTTTTCCGTCGGTTGGGGGCATGGCGGGGCGATATGCAGCGCCACTCCCACAACCAACAGCCGCAACGCCGTCATAGCCCCGGGCTCCCCCCCATCCCGCCTTACTCCCCCCTCCGCACGTCTTCACTTCGCGCTCCTTGTTGCCTCCCGGGGTCAGGTAGGCGAGGTGTGCGGCAGGCTGGAGAAGGTCCTGGGGGTGCCGGAGGGCTACCTCCTCGCTCCGAAACCGCCGTACAAGGTAGGATGCGCCGAAACCGGCTACTTGGGGGGGAGTAATGTGGGTGTCTCGGGAGAAGCACAGACGTACGGCATTATAGTACGGCAATAGAGTCGTCCTCGTCTTCCATTCCTGAGGGACCTCGCAGCCTCCCTGCGCCAGACGAAAGCAGTCCCCCCCCGAGGCAGACGAGGTATTCATGGGACGGAAAGAGGCGCCGCGATTGGGCAAGGGAGGGGGTGGGCGGGCTTGGTGGAGTGGGTGAGGCCGGGTGTGGCACCGTCTTTAGTCCCGTTTCAACCTCTCCCCTGCCCAGAACTCCAGGCATGCACCGCACTTCCCGCGCCACTGACCCTCTGCCCAGCCCGCGCCACTGACCTTCTGCCCGGCCCGGTCTGCAGGTGTTCTTGTGGGTGTCCAGCGAGACAGGCGCCGCCGCTGGGGCTGGTGGCGGCGCCAACCGGGGCGGCGGCGGCGGCGGCAAGAGCCGCATCACCGGCGTGTTGGTTGCGCAGTTGCAGGAGCTGGCGCGAAGGTGCCCCCTTGCGACCCCACCGCGACCCCGACAGCCCCAGCAGCCCCGGCGACAACAGCAGGAACATCGGCGGCAGCAACCGCAACAGCAATGCCTGGCGGCGCCACAGCCCGAACGGCGGCGTGCGGATGCTGACCAGGACGCTGGCGGCGGTGCCCTGAAGGCCGCACTCGCCTGCACCACGCGAGTAGAGGTCCGCTCGCAGCATCCCGGTGGGGGCGGGGAGCTGTTGCAGGGGCGCCAAGATCCGGTGGGGGACAGCCGGTCGGAGCCGTTGCAGCAGCGCCCGGAGCTGTTGCAGCGGCGCCAAGAGCCGGTGGGGGAGAGGCGATTGGAGAGCGGTCCGGGGGCTGCGTCCGTCGCTGGGGTGGCGAGTGCCGCCGCAGCGGCGCCCGGAGTCGTGTCCGCGGCCGCTGCGCAGCAGGGGCTTTGTGAGCTGGATCACGATGTCGTACTAGGACGCGATGTCGTACAAGGACAGGATGTCGTACCGGGTCCGCTCCGGCGGCAGGGTGGTGCGGCGGGTGGCGGGGTGGCGGCTGAGTGCTCTGCCGGAGGGGACGGAAGCGGGTCAGCCGCCGTCCCCAGGGGCGCCAGCTCAGCGGAGGAAGTGGCGAAGCGAGGGGCAGGGGGAGGGGCGTGTGGCGCGGAAACGCGTGCACACGACATGGGAGGGTGTGCGGGGAGGGCAGCGAAGCGAGTGTGCTTGGAGGGCGAGATCGGGTTTGGTTCGGCAGGTGGACGGTTGGAGCGGGATGAGGCGAGGCGAGAGGCGCAGGATAAGGACGGGAGCCGCGGGGACGAGGGGTACGGCAGCGGCCGGCCGTACGCCGCCGCCGCAGTCTCCGGCGGCTGGCCGCTGGGCGGTGCAGCTCCCGATGACGGTGTCGGGAGCAAGGAGGCGGTGTCTGCTGGAGCCCCAGCCTTGGAGGCCTCACCCGCGGCGGCGGCGGCAGTACCAGTACCCCCGCCGGCGCCCGAGCTGCCGGCGGCCGCTGAAGCAGCGGCAGCGACGGCGGCGGGGGGTGAGGCGAAAGGAGGGGCCGTACTTCCTGTGGCGGATGCTGCAGAGGGCAGGGCGTCAGGGGCTGCTGCAACGGCTGCCGGCGGAGGCAGCGGACGAGGTGGTGACAGCGGGCAGCAGCATGAGCGGCGGGAGCAGCAGCTGGCGAGGCAGCAGCAGGAGCGGCGGGAGCAGCGGGGGGGCGGCGAGGGGGTCCGGGTGGTGGTGGGCGTGCGCGGCTTGTGGGTGGAGCCAGGCAGCCGGAGGCGGGGGGTGGGCCGGCGCATGCTGGATGCGGCCAGGTGCGTATTTGGGGCGGGAGGGGGGGGGCGGGGGGCAGAGGGCGGGGGGCAGAGGGCGGGAGGGGGGGCGGGAGGCAGAGGGTGGGGGGCGGAGGGTGGGGGCCCCAGAGGGCGGGGAAGAGAGGGCCACAGAGGGCCGTTATCTGTCTCTGCGGGTGTTGGAGGTGGGGGACCCGGGGCTTGAGGCAACGCAGCTCGTTGCGTGGCTCCCAACCCCCCTGGCACCTCACTGCCCCCCTAGCGCCCCGCTGCCCCCTTGGCACCTAGAGCCCTGGGCATCCGCGACTTGGAATAGTACTGGGCACTGCGAGGTTGGGGGGGAGAGCGGTCGCCGGTGGTGAAGGGCCGAAGCCGCTCCTGGACGAGCACGACCTCTGCCCCCCGCTGCCCTCCCTGAAGTGCTGCGAAGCCCTACAGTGCTCCGCCCGCTCCCCTCCCCTCCAGGTGCTGCATGGTGCCCGGCTTCCTGGCGGATAGGGCCCAGCTGGCGTTCAGCGCCTGCGCCGCGGCCGCCGCGGCCGGCGACGCCGACGGCGGCGCCGGCTTCGCGGCCTTCGCGGTGTCGTACATACAGGGGAGCAGCCGCGCCTGCGCTGGCAGTGGCAGTAGCGACAGCACTGAGGGCTCCGCCGACGTGCTTATGTACGATGATCATGATGACGACGCAGGTGGTGGTAGATGAGTTTTGCAGGGAGGGGGTGGGGTTGCGAGGAAGACCCGTGTACGCAGGTGGTGGGGTGGGGTTGCGAGGAAGACCCGTGGATGCGAGGAAAACCGTTTAGGACAGACGGTGTGGGTTGGGGGGCGCTGATAGACTTTGTAATTTGCACTGGCACTGGCGTTGTGTGTGCACCTCGTTATTAGTAATGTGGGGAGCGCGGCCTCTGTCCCGCGGCCGTTTTTGGCAGTGAGGGTGGGCTGGCAGTCAGGAGCTCCGATCAGCGACGCAACACAGGTCGTAGCCGTGGCATGGGTCGAAGTGTATCGTGCGCTTGCCTGACTGTAGGCAGCTGCTGGCATCGTGGCATGGATGAACATGGACCCAAGCAAATTGGTTGGGAGCACGCCGTGATGACTGATTTAGGTCACCGAGGGCATGACGGATGGCATCCAGCAGCGGGAGCTGCCGCCAGAACCTGTAACGAACTTCTTTATGTCGCCCCACCCCCTGCTCGCCCGGGCCCCCGCACACTGCTGCCTTTTCCGACGCCTCTTTAGGCCCCGCCGCCGCTCCCTCCTCCTCCCCTACACCCCCTCTCCCCCCCCCCCGCTCGCGCCTCCTCCCCCCCCCTCCCCCGGCGTCATGAACGCGGGGGGGGGCGTCACGAATGCCGAGCTGGACCAGCAGCTGACGTACTATGGGCGGCGCGATTGAGGTTGAGGGTGGCGAGATGAGGCGCATGGAATGAAGACGCTGCCGTCGGGCCCCGTTGCGAACAGCCCGTTGGTTGGGGATGTGGAGCGGATAGTGTTCTCGTGTGTTCTTGGAACCTCGTGGAAGTGGACGGGGAGTCGCGGGGAGCGTGCGAGAAGGATTGGTATATATCACGCGAACGCGTGATGTAAATTGAACAAGTGTAATAGTTCAGATGGATATAAGCGCACATTGGATCAGCTGAAAGGCGAGGATGCCTTTGAGTGCGGTTGAGGTTTGAGTTGAGAATAAGGGCTGAATACGGTAGTCCCCGACATTTCGGAACCAAAACAGAACTTACCCGGATCAGGGTAGAAAGCTGGTTACATTGAAATAGTGTTAATACTTGTATTCACCGGAACGTATTATATTCTCGACTGGCTGTCTCCCTGACGCGGCCTCGGGGTATGGTCATAGAGGAGCACCAGTTCTATAGTTCCTAACATACAGAAAGCTTGGACGCCGACCGAGCTTACATTCAATTCAGTGCTGCGCTTTCCAGAGCTAAATCTTCGTGTTCATTAGAGCCCTAGCTTGACCAAACAGCCCACCAAGCGAAGCAAGATGCAGCATCTATGCCTACACGCTTCATTTCATCGTGCAACTTCTGTGAGGGGTCCAGTCCCATCGACTTCCGGACGCGGCATGGCCTGCCTGGTGTCGCGGCCTCGTCGCACAACTGTTTCACCCGGCCACAGCCTGCGGACACGCTATGCAAAAAGCGACACCGATGCCTTGGACACGCACCCAGTGCGACGTGCCTTCCTTAGTGTTGGGGTGTCGTCGGAAGACTTGAATCGAGCAAGTCGATTGGAGCCGGCATTCCTCTCCTACACTTCGGATCGGCTGCATGCCATCTTGGACCTGCTACTCAACCTAGGCCTGACTGGAAGTGATGTTGGCAAGGTGCTGATAGCCTTCCCCCAGGTGCGCCCTCAGGCCTTCCCGCCAAAACGCAGCGTCAAAATAATGCCTCCGGCAAGTGGTCGCGGCAGGGCACCGTGAGCCATGCCTTGAAGTATCAACAATGTCATAACCTGGCCCACTGACGATATGCGCAGCGAATAAGTTGCCTGCTGCCCAGCGCACACGGCAGCCAAACCCACCTTCCAGGTGCGCCATCCCCTGGCCGCAGCCACCCCCTCCGCGTCACACGAGCAACAACAACTCGCCCGGCTACCTGCTGTATAACGCTGCCGTGGCCGCTGCGTCTCCCCCCCCGCCACCGACAGGCTTTCCAGCTGTCTGTCGACCACCACGCGCAGCCTGTGATCGAGTTCCTGCGCTTCGATGTTGGTTTCGGAGCGGACGAGGTGCGGGCGCTAGTCACCCGCTTCCCCTCCATACTCGGGATGAACGTCAAGGTGCGCCTGTGTGTGGGGTGGGTGGGGTGTAGTAGGGGAGGGCGGGTTTGGGAGAGACTTGGCGCCGCAGGGGGGGTGCGGGAGAGGGGGGAGGGTTTGAGGGGTTTGAGAGGATGGGGAGGCCGGCGGTCGGCTAGCGAATTGATCCTTCATGTATGCCAGCTCAGGTAGGAGGGTAATGTCAGGGAGAGGTGCTGAGGGCCTGGAGGACCTCTGTTGCGGTTGCGGGGTCTCACGCCGCAGGGAGCTGGTGGAAGCAGGGGGCTCGGTTATAAGGTGTGGTCGGCTGGCCGGTCCCTCCTCCCACTCCCCTCCTCCTGCCCCCATGACTCCCACTCCCCTCCTCCTGCCATCCCAATACACGCAGGGCCAGCTGCGTCCCCAGGTCGCCTACCTGGCCAGCCTGGGGGTGCCCCCCGAGTCGCTGCCGGGGCTGGTGCTGTCCCGCCCGCTGGTCCTCGGCCCGGGCATCGAGACCGTCATCTCCTTCCTGCGCCGCTGCGGAGTGCCGCGATCCCAGATGCACCTCCTGATCAGGTCCTACCCGCTAGACTACAGGTGCGCATTTCAATCAGACTTAGCGTAGCTTCAGGAACGAACGCGGGGTTCGTTTCTGAAACGGCGGTCGCACCCCGACCTGGACCCTCCCCCCGTAACGCACCTGATATCCGCAGCCCTTTGTCCTTGCTTGACCAGGGGAGCCCGGCCTGAGTCCTGCCCGGCCATAGCCTGAGTCCTGCCCGGCCATAGTCTGAGTCCTGCCCGGCCATAGCCTGAGTCCTGCCCGGCCATAGCCTGAGTCCTGCCCGGCCATAGCCTGGGTCCTTCCCTTCCTCCTGAGTCGTTCCCTGTCGCCCCCCTGGCCCCGTCCCTGATGGTGTGTCCCCAGGGTGCACTTCAAGGGCTTCTCCGCGGCGGCTCCCGGCTCCTCGTCTTCCTTGGGGCGCGACACAGCCAACTGATGCGGCCACCACCACCGCACCACGGCCACCGTTCCCGTGGGGTGACCCGTGAGGGTTTCGGAGCGCCGGCGCGAGTTCGCCTTTCGTTCCTGGAGTCAGACCCCATGCGTTGAAGATGGCAGCCGGTGCGGTTCGGGATCGGGGATGGCGCCGGGGTGCCGATGAGACCTCTGTACACGACATGTGGGGGAGGTGGTGGTGAGGGACGGGGCAACAGGACAGGAGGACCGGTTCTGGGTGGCGAGGAAGGCCGTTGAGCGGCGTTCTTGGGGACCCTGGCTACATCGGCCCCCCGCTTTAGCTGGTTGCCCAAAATTATGGACCATACGCTCGCGAGCTTGGGTGGATGGGCTGGGCAGGACAGTTCGTAAGATCGAAGATGACACGATATGCTGACGTATGCACTGAAGACGCAGACGCATGCGCCGAAGACACAGATTGCGGCATCCGGACAAGTAAGATCAGTGTTCATGATAATGATCGCGATTTGTACACTAGCACAAGGCGTTTGCACCAGACGGTTACGTTAATTGGCGTCGTATCAGGGCAGAGCGCGGTTGGGCTGTTCATACTGGGCAGCTAGCGGAGCAGGCACGGGATGCATGGACACCATTTCGTTGGGTGGAGCGGCGTACGTGCAGGAAGGCCGACGAGATGTGGCAGGAGATTTGTGAGGAAAGCCCCTGGGTCGGCACTGACTGGGAAGGATGAGGGACACAGGTGCATCTCGGCCTTCCAGGGGGAAAATGATTACCTGTACACTATTACTGGTCCACCGAGCGGCCTAGCGCGGACGTTCCTCTCCTCCCCCTCAAGGAAAGGCCGGCGTTTCGTTCCGGCGGAATATGAAGTTGCCGTTTTGTAATTCGTGAATTGCTATTGCCACGCTGTATTGTAAGGTATGCATGTTTTGTTTGATCTCCGCCATGTTGTGTAAACCCTGGAATGTCACGTTGCGGCGGCGCAAGTGGGTGCGCACGTGATCCCATCCGGCGATGGTGTATTTTGTTACAGGGGGGGTGGCGGTTGTGGTTGTGCGGTGAGACGGCAGCTGTGGTCTGGCAGCATCAGGACACGTGGCTTGCGGCCCTAATGCGTTCCTTGGGTTAACCTGCGTGCAGGCGTTGGCCGTAGGCTCCTGCTCGGTTGTCAAGATCGTGAAGGTCATGGTAGGTCGTAGTTCTGGGCTGGGGCTTTGTGAGTCGCGACGCGTGATGGCCGGAATTATGTTTAGGGCCGTTTTGATGTGGTAGGTGTCAGCGGTCGAGTATACGGGGGCCGCTGCGGTTTTGGCGCGGCGGCAGGCGCGGCTGTGCTTAACAACGGCGTATTTAGGGCAACGATGTCAGATTTAAAGTTGAATTTTGTTTAATTTTGTGTGATTTTGTAAGATTTTGTGTAATATCAACTATACGCCGGACCTTCGTCGACTCACAACCGCCCTCAACCACCGGGCCGGCATCCCCCCACCGGGTTCCACCACCCGGCCATGTGGACTTTTGCTGAAGCACACCTGCGCAGCATGGAGGATCGATTCGTGGGTTACCCATTGAAGACATGTTGCAGCACGCATGGTTGTGTGGAAAGAGTTGGTAACACCCAGGAAACCGATGCCATGGAATACGCCGAGGTAGGCTCTGAGGTTCAAGCGTCTCATCCCATAGAAATCACAGTACACTCAAGCACACAACAACTGCTACTGATTCTGAAATCATTACCGGTCACGAGTTTGAACATGCTTTCCTTTTATAAATGGTTGACGTCAAGGGCCGCGTGTACCCCTCAGCAGCTTTCAGTATGTCGATTCCAATATTAGAAGCTTGCACGCCGTATATAATGTATATATAGTGCCTTCGGTCAAGCTTTTATGTTTTGGCTCAAACGACGAGCCCGTTCGCTGAGGGCGCGCTTGCAGCTCGTGCGGCTCTGCAACTCTTTGGCTTCTAGAACTATGGGCAATACATCTTGTCGAGCTCTGGGCCCCGTATGTAAGCAAAGCCATTCCACACAGCACATGTCTGCACGACTGTGCACAAACCGTGATGGTGCTCTCCTTTCCCTGCAGGCCTGACAGTGCACTATGCGCTTATGGCTGGGGCCATCTTCGGCGTCTGGTACGTGCGGCAGCGTACTCAGGTCGCCACCCGCGCACTCCTTCCTGCCCGCACCCCAACAACCGCAACCTCTTGCCCATCCGCATGCCGATCCCTCGAGCCAGCTGACCTCTGCTTATACCAACACCTTGACCAGCACTCCAACGTGTTGCTGCAGCTCGTTGACCGTCGGCTGCCAGCTGCCTTTGGGCTCCCTCCTCTGCCCCCCGGCCCGCGCCCCTCACCTCCCCTGCATACGCAGCAACCGCAGCCCCCGACGCAACTAGCCTTGTCCCCACCTTGCTAATATATCCCTTTACTCTTTGTCCCCACCTTGCTAATATTTCCCTTCAACCTTTGTCCCTATCTTGCTTCTACTTCCTTTTACTCTTTGACCCAGCCGCGAAATGGGAGTGGACCAATATCTCGGACGCCGCCTCACGACCAAGATCACCTCTTGCGCACCTCCCCTGACACTCGCCCTCACCCACCTCACCCTTCCCTGTGCACACCGCCCTTCCCCCTCCGCCCCCACCAGCGTGCGCGGCCTCCCCGGCTGGTACCAAGCCGCCATCGGCCTGCTGCTGGCGGTGTCCCTGGCCATGTTGTGGGCCACCCATGTGGTGGACCCAGGGATACTGCCGCCCAGGAGCCGCAAAGGTGGCCGGAGGGGGCGGGGCGCTGGGCGGAGAGGGGGTGGCGAGGGGGCGGGGCATGAGAGGAAACCCGTAGGCAAGGGGGCGGGAAGGAGGGGTTAGGGTGTAGGCTGGCTGGGCCGCAGCCACAGCGGGATTCAGCTGGATTGCGGGATCCAGGTGGTTTGCGGGATCCAGCGGGATCCAGCTGGGGAAGGTCTGGCAGGAACAGTTGGATCCGGGCTGGCGATTTGAAGCACTCGCACGGATGGATGGATGGCGGGGTTGGCTGGCTGGCTGCCTGGAGGGAGGGAGAGAGGGAGGCACGGGGGAGGGATGTGGTGGGCTAATCACGGCTCGCTTGGCTCCGGAACATCAGGCCCCCCTGGAGGTGATGTCATTTTCCGACCTGCCCACCTGCCTACCTGTCTACGACTCATCCTGGTGTCCCCCTCTTGCCGCTGCGGATGCTGCCGTGCCGCTGCAGACCCCTTGGTGGAGGTGCTGGACAGCGCTGACGGAACAGTGCCGCACCGCCACCGGTGGGTCGGGTGGGGGGTGGCGTGAAGACCGTTGACGCGAAAAAGACAGGATAGTGGGGGCGGGGAGGGGGAAGGGAGGGGGAAGGGAGGGGGAAGACAAACACAGCGGGGACGGGCTGACTGCCCAAGGGTCCGCGGCTAAATTTGTGTGGCCATCCTGCCTCGTTTCCTACGGCGTGTAACTGAGTCTTCTCGCCACCCCCTCCACGCAACCACGCACCTTCCCATGTACGGCTTTTCGTCCCGCCGGCTGCTCCCCCTCGTCTCACAATGTACGACACAAAGGTACGCAAAGAACCTGCAGGGCACCTGGGTGCGGACTATGCCGGCAGCGGAGTGGGCGGAGCAGCGCGCGGAGCAGCAACAGCAGCAACAGCAGGAGAAGAATCAGGAGCTGTCGCAGGTTAGGTGCGAGCAGCCGGGGGGGCGCCGCGAGCTTGACAGCAAAATGCATGAGCACAAGCAGCAGCAGGCGCCCGGCTACGTCGCCAGCGGCGGTGGCGGCGGCGGCGGTTCGTTCCTGGGCGGCTCAATCGGCGCCCATGCCGGGAAGGCGGGTTATGTAGCAGTGGCGCCGGCCCCACTGGCGGAGCCGGTTTCGGAGGCGGCGGCGGCGGCAGGCGATGACGGCGGCCAAGCCGCCGGCGGCGCCGGAGATGGTTTCGGAGCCGAGGCGACCGCGTTGGCCTCCTCGTCCTGCTCCGCCCGCTCCTCGTCCTCCTCCTCGTCTCCGACTGTCGTACACAAGTACTGCATCACCTGCAACATCTGGCGGCCGCAGCGGGCGCACCACTGCAAAGTGTGTGGCTACTGCATTGTAGGTTCGGGGGGGGGTGCGGGGGGGGGGTTGATAAGAGAATCCGCGAATCCGGGGTGGGGGGAGAGCAGGGTTGAGCTGGGGCGGGAGATTAAGAGGATGGTAAGGCGTTGAGGTCACAGCGATGGAGCCGATACGTATGGCGGCGGAGGCCATGGGTGAGCTGGGAGGGGTGAGGTCTTAGGGTATTCGGTTGAGGTGGCACCGGGATCCGCGGCACAGCGGTAGTACGACACCTCAGCCGCTCGTACATTGTCCCACCGACCCATTCCTCCCCGACCCGACCCAGCCCCCCCTCGTAACGAGGGCGGGGGGGGGGCCCTCCCCTCTTGCGCACCTCCCCACCTGAACCACACGAACCCCATCCGCCCTTTCCCGCCCCCACGCGCCACCCAACCGCCCGCAACCGCCCCCAACCGCTCCCACCCGCCAGGACCACTTCGACCACCACTGCGGCACGATAGGTAACTGCATCGCCCAAGGCAACCACCGCTTCTTCGCGGGCTTCATGGTGCTGGCCCAGGTGGGCCTTATGCGGGGCCTTATGGGGGCCTTATGGAGGGGCCCAGCGTGGGCTTGGGGAAGGCGGAAAGCATGTGTGAGTCCGCGCAGCGGTTGGAGCGGTTGAGCAGGAAATGGAAAGGGGCAGGAAAGGGGCAGGAAAGGCGGCACGGGGGAGGCTCTGCGGGCTGACCGCCGAGCCCGCTGGCTGATCTACTGCAGTAGCTGAGCGGACGGCACCAGGGACCCATTAGGTTTCGGCGGAAGGGGAGAAGCGTCGAACTGCACCACCTGCCGACCCAGTTGATCCTGCCCGCCATCGTCCTGCACTCGTCGTCATCGTCAGCCTGCCATCGTCCTGCACTCCTTACCTCTTGCCCGCCCCTCTCGCGGTACCGCCTTGGCCTCATGGTTCTGCGAACCCAAGCAACCCACCTTACCCCTACCACCCCAAGTTATCCCCTACCACACCACTTATCCCCTACCAACCAACTTGTCCCCTACCAACCAACTTATTCCCTACCAACCAACTTGGCCCCTACCAACCAACTTGGCCCCTACCAACCAACTTATCCCTGAACTCCAGATCGCGGCGGGACTGAACATCGGCGGCTGCGTGTGGCGCCTCCGAAAAGAACACTTCCCTAGGTGGGTGGGGGAGCGGCGGGGGGGCCGGCCGGCGTTGGGGTGTGTTTTAGGCTTGAGACTGGGGGGGTTCAGCGGGGCGTGTGTGTGTGTGTGTGCGTGTGTGTTTGTGTGTGTATATATGTGTTTGCGCTGACGCCCTGGAGCCGCGTGGTGGGCCAGGTAGGGAAACCCTCACGGCCTCGGCCCCTCCGCCCCCACCGGCCTGTACGACACAACCCATCTGTACGACCTCGCCACACGTCCACCACCCAACAGGACCGAGTCCTGGAACGATGTGGAGACGTACTTGCTGCTGCTGATGGGCGCCTTCTCCGCCTACCATGTCGTGATGCTGGGCTTCGGCAGCGTGCACTGCGTGTTCTTGATACTAGGTGAGGACTTAGTGGAGTGAATTAGTGGGGAGAAGCGAGGAGGAGGAGGAGGAGGAGGGGAGGAGGAGGGGAGGAGGAGGAATAGGGAGGGGGAAGAGGAGGGGGAGGATGAGGAGGGGGAGGAGGAGGAGGAGGAGGAGGAGGAGGGAGGAGGGAGGAGGAGGGAGGGAGGAGGAGGGAGGGGTCGCCGTACACCAGCACACAGCCTTACCCCCCCGCCCCCCGCGCCCGTCCCCCTGCCTCGTCACCGGCACCACTCGCCTCACCAGATGTGACCACCAAGGACTGCCTCAACGAGTACGGACTGCTGCGCCGCAACCTGCCCTGCCTGCCCGGCAGCCGCAGCCCGCTGGCGCTGCTGCGGGGCTACCGGCTCCTGTGCTGCGGGCCGATGAAGATGCGACCAGGCGGCCTCACCTGCGGGGGCGACGAGGCGGCACCGGATGGCTGGGGGTTACGGAGCGGGGCTTTGGAGCAGACAGCTTGGGGCGGCGGGGCACCAGGAGCCTAGCCTGGGTGCCTACTGCCTAGCACTCCCAGCGCGTGCGGATGGCGGGAATGTCTACTCGAATTGTCGCTGTGGACGTAGCGGTGAGCACGGTGTTTTCCTTTTTCCTATGATATTGTAATATAATGGGGGGAGAGGGCGTTAGGGGCTGCGTTTGCGGGAGTCAAGGCGGGAGAGGGGCGGCGGGAGAGGGGGCTGCCGCGGCGGGGCACCAGCGATTGGGTCCGCGGACCGGGGGGGGGGGCAGCTGCGGTCCTCGTGTGGCTGGGGGTGGCCGAGGGCGCCTGTCGCGGCTGCTGCGTATTCGGCCAGGGGTTGAACGCAGCGATGCGCACCTGGCGCAGTGGTTCGGTGCGTGGGTTCATTCATTGTCGTTTATATGATCGGTGACGCCTGTGGGGGTCGAGAGAGAGCTAGGAAACCTGGGGCCAGCCGCACGTACAGTTGTGGGTAGTGTGCAAGAGAAGAGGGAGCACGGCTGCCGGCTTTGGCCGCGGTGGATTGCGCGCGATTCGGGCGCGTTTGGTGACTTTGCGACGTTGTCGCAGGCACGGTCGTCAGGCACGTGGCAGCGAGCCGTCAATCCAAACAGCTGGGCGTATGGCAGTTAGATCACGGTTCCGGAGCACGGATCGGGGGTTTTCCGTTACAGTGTGCGGCGGGGGGGAACGAGCTGCGCTCCCTCCGTCGCGTGCTCGCCTGCCAATGTCCAATATTCGTACATACCCGGCCCATCTCCAGATCCTCTCGCCCCTAGTGCACAACTGCCCAGTATCCTAGACAAGCCGACCCTCCTCTTCCACCTCCAGGCAGCCGGGGTCCCACTCCCTCGCCTGCCAACCCTGGGCCCATTCCTCCCCACCGACACGAGCAAAAGCAAGTACGGCGGCAGTTGGTGAAGGCAGGTAGAGCCGTACCGGGCGGAGCCCGCCAGCGCACACAAAACCAAGAACCTCGCAAACGCACATTCAGTAAGCAGGTCACAGGAAATTGCTCAACTTTCAAATTCTTTCGCGGCACGCAGACGGACGTCCAGATATCGACCCGCGCCAAACGCGTTGTAGGAACACGTTGTAGGAACACTTGGCTGTGGACACCTCATCCACAGCCTCCGCCGGCGCGCTGTGCGCAATAAAGGTGGCACAAGACTACATTGCCGTAAGAGGCCGCGACCAGCCGCGAACCCCGTCTGTACACAATATCGCGGAAGAGCGCGACACCTTCCGTTCAACAGACAAAGACTGCTTGACGGCGTGCGCTTTCATTATTTCGAGCCGAAGCAATCTGCACCGGGGCGGGGCAAGGTTGACCTGGCTGTTGGAGCAAAAGAAGCACAGCATCAGCACGCGGATCGAACGTGCGGCCCAACTCGTGGCCCACCACGCCGTACAAGGGACACACATTACCGTACTACATCCAATTCAACGTCTTTGCGACGGAGCTGAGAGCAGGGCGTTCCTCAGCGAATCGCCTACTGTTCAGCCCCGCCAGTTGGGACGCTTCTTGTTGGCATTCAGTACACCACTTCCCCAGCTCCCAGCATCTCTTAGGTTTGCACGTTGTCAAGAACAACCAAAACAACCAGCAGCCCGAAGCCGACCGTTGCGGGCAAAAACGGCAGAGCTGCACAACGTCTACGGCCATCCACGTGCGGCATGCTGCTGAGACAGCAGCCCCCGCCTTCGTCAACCGCTGGGAGTCAAGGGCCCACTCCGGCGACACCGACGATGGAAGGCACGCAACCATTGTAGCAGCAGCAGCAGCGTTCTTGGCATAATTAACGCCCACCGTACCACGCCACCATATGCGACCCCGAATGCACTGATCCAAGAACCTGGCATCGGATTTCCAGCTACTCGCAACGCTGGACGGCTTCCATTCGACAAAACGGTAACCAGGCGAGACAACCAGCAGTGCTAGCACTGAACACTAACCGTCCGGGCAGGGACCACCCGTCCCCCATCTCCTGTACGTCACGCACGTACCTGTCGCACGTGCTGACGTACGTCACGGTATGTACGGCTTCCGTACCATACGAATTGCGGCCGCCCGCCGCCTTCAGAGAGCAGAGGCCGGGACCTGCACGCTGTAGCAGTCCCAAAGGCTCTCCCCACGTCTCCAGCAGGATGATGGCTTAAAGGTCACAACCCAGCCGCACCCCGACCTGCTCCTCAACCCCCTTGTGCCCCCCCGCGGACCTACCCCGTAACATGGCGCCTCCACCTCACGCAGGCGCGCTGGCCCCTGCGCTCCCCCCTCTCTTCTTTACGCGCCGCCCTCTCTCCTTTACGCGCTACCCTCATCAACCACCGTAAGCGCGCCTGCCGTACACCCCGCTTTAAACCCCGTCGTCGAGAACCCTAGCCGAACCCTTGCGCCCGTTTGCCCCCAAAAGACATGCATGGGAGGACGCGCACCAGCTCCGTCCGGCCTCCCTCCACCACAGCATGCCATGAGGTGTCGTACATGATCTTTCCTGAAATCCATCGCCCACTTCCCCGCGCCACCACCGCCATTGCATCCATCGACAGCTCGACGCCCCCCATGAATAGCAACCAGTTGACTTTATGACATAAGCGGGAGCTTCAGACACATACGACCTCGCAATCCTCAACGGTGGCCCCATTCCATAATTCGAACGACTGAACCGGCACGGACAACAACGGCGTCGCCGTTGCGGCTACGTGCGGCAAAAAGGATCCCCTTCGGGCAGTCCACATGCCAGGGGACAGTCGCCGCCGTCGCCTGAGGTGACTCCTCACCAAACGAAATCCCACATGAGTGCTGTACACCGGCCGTGCCACCCACAAACCACCGCAGCAGACCGACCATCGCAACCCGGCAACACACCTTGCTAGGCTCGGATGAAGTAGACAGATACCGGAAAGGGAGAGATATTCCAAACTTCTGCTAAGCGCCACACCGCGCGCAACGAACTCAATTAACGCTGTCGTCATCTCGCCGCGGCTCTTGATCACGACTATACTGTCGCACGCTCGCCAAAACCGAATCTGTACGACTCCCAGACCGAGGAGCGCACGGCCCGCACGTTTGGCACATCCAGCTCTTACTGAAGTGGCAGTGGCTCGTGGCTGCGGACTCGGGCAACACGTCACGAAGCCAACGAGGCGAACATTACTCATGCCGTGAGGCCCAACCAAACAGCTGTCTCTCGACATTTAAAACCTGGAACCAGCCCCACAGCCGGCGCTACAGCACAGGACACGTTCCGTTCCCCTTTGGGGCAGGAACCTGGAGCGAAGCCTTTCCTTGATGTCGTGGCAACGTCAAAAGTAAAGGGAAGCCTCACGACCCCCGATGCACCTCGATCTTCGGACCCCTACCCCAGGCTATGACACGGTCCCGGAAGGCCCAAAACCCGGATTCCCTTATTAAACCCCCACCGGGACTCAACAGGGCAAGGAGTTGCAAGGTGCTGGAATACTGTGAATAACCCAGTAACGAATACTCGTCCTCGTCCATGATCACTCGAGCGTCATAATGTCCACGGCAGGCGCCGCATCCGCCTGCGCCGCCGCCCTCACCGCCGCCGCCACCGCGAGGTCCCGCTCCGGGTTATTCCCCAGTACGGCAAGCAGGCTGCCGCTGGCGGTGCCCGCTGCCGCGGCGGCCGCCGCCGCCGCGACCGCTCCCGCGGAAGCCGACGCGCCCGCCACCGTCGGCGCCGCCGTCACTCGTGCCACCGCCGCCGCCACCGCTGCGGCCGCCGCATCAAAGTCCTCCAGGAGCAGTGCCGCGTCGTGCTGCTTGCTGCACCCTCCCTCCCTAGGGTAACCCCGGGTTAGTGCCATCATAGCGCCCACGGGCGCACCGGGCTGCGGGCGGGCGGGGGGCGGAGAAGCGGGCGGGTGGAAAGGCGGACTGTGTTAGGCCCATGTTTTTGTCGCTGGCTTCGCCTTACACACACCGACCGCGAATGAGGCGGCTCCCGGGATGGGAGACCTGAGAAGGAGGTGGCTATGCACGTGCGTTCACCCAGGACTGCGCGGACAGTCCCCAGTCCCCTACCGTCCGCGACCTGGCAACCGGCGCGGCATGACTCATGCGCCCGCTCCACTCCAGACCCAGTCCAGACCCAGTCCAGACCCAGTCCAGACCCAGTCCAGACCCAGTCCAGACCCAGTCCAGACCCAGTCCAGACCCAGTCCAGACCCAGTCCAGACCCACTCCAGACCCACTCCAGACCCACCATCGCGGATCGGTTCCCCGACGCGGTCGCCGCCGCCAGGTTGCGCTCCATGCGCAGCAGCGTCTTGACGACGGAGCGAGCGCTGGGACGGTCCCGTGGGTCGGCGCTCAGGCAGCTCCGGAGCAGACGAGCGTAGCGCTCCGGGCAGTGCGGTGCGATTTCCAGGACGTCACAGGCTCGCAGGCGGTAGTTGGGGTCGTCCCACAGGTCGTCAGCGGGCTTGGCGCTGGTGCTGGCGTCGACGTGGACAACTGTAACGGTATTTGCAACGGCATCGGCGCCCGCCGGAGGAGCGGGTCCGTCGGGGGAGGGCTGCTGCGGCGGCGGCGCTGCATCCGGCAGCAGGGGGCGCTTCTTATGCACCCGATGTTTCTTATAGCGCCAGGGAGGTTGCCCGTGGTACAGCTCCCACAGCAGCACTCCCAGCGAGTACACGTCCTGGCAGAGATGGACGAATTGTTGGCGTTTTGTTGGAGTTTGGTTGGTGTTTTAGTTGGTTGGTTTCGATCTGCTTGTTCCCCTCCCCACCTCAACACCTGGGGTGCGGCCTTCCCCCCCCCCCAAAGCTACATTTCCCCAGTCGCGTTACCGGTTCTATTATTGTAACCCCCCAAGACACACACGCCTCCTCACCGCGGCCAAGCTGCACGTGCCGAGCTCCATGACCTCCGGGCTCTGGTAATACGGCGTCCCGTGGTGCACCTGCCCGTACGTACGGCAAGGAGCAAACGACAGGGTTTAGTGCGACGGTTGGGTTATTACTCGTAATGAAGGGTCCAGCAACCCGTCGTCTCCCTCTCAGCGACCACACTCTTTGCCTCCCTCCCCGTCCCCTTGCCATCCCCGCTCACCAGCCCCCTGCCGTTACTGCGGCTGCCGCTACTGCGACTGCCGCTGCTACAAACTACTAATTTTGCTGTAAAGGGTTTGGTCACAGCTTGACTAAGTTCAGCTAGCAGGTACCCTCTTCGGGGAACAATCTTTGCTGCTGCGCAAAGCCTGGTAAAAACTTTATAATCACTACCGACGTTGCTGCGCAATGCAGAGTTTGGTTATAGCGTCGCCAACTAATGCTAGTAGGTAAAAAAACCAACTGCTGCCGCTGCGCCTGCTGCAGGCCCCAGTCCCCGCACCCACGTTCTTCAAGTGGTCCTGCCCCTGCTCCAGCCGCATGCTCAGCCCGAAGTCCGACAGCTTGGCCACCACCGGCATGTGCGGCTGGCGGGTGCGCATGAGCAGCACATTGTTAGCGGACAGGTCTCCGTGGATGATGGACCGAGAGTGCAGGTACGCTACCCCGCTGGCGATGCCCAGTGCGGTGTGGATAATCACCGACAAGTCCTCTGGCAGGATCTCGTCACAGGCCGAGTCGTTGGCGTTGGAGAAGAGCGGCGGAACAGGCCTTGGCGGAGGAGTTGGGAGCCCACCCGGAGGGGGGGAAGGCGCCTGCGGCACCTCCGGCGCCGACCCGGCAGCGGCGGCGGCCGCCGCCGCCGCGTCCGCGTTTAACTCGCCGCAGTCGGTGGTGGTGCCCAGGTCCAGGGAGTCCCCTGTGGCGTTGGTGATGTTGGTGCCGAAGAGGTTCGAATCGAGGGTTGGGGAGTTGCGGACGCGGCGTATGGCGTTTAGCCGCGGCTGGAGCGGCGGCGGCAGGTGGCTGAGGTCCGGCAGGAGGCAGTCGATAGGATTGTCGTCTGGGAGGTCAGCGAGGAAAGCTCCGGCTCCGGCGAGGCTGCCGCTCGTGGCAGCGGCAGAAGGAGCAGCAGCAACAGCAGCAGCAGCAGCAGCAGCAGCAGCAGCAGCAGCGCCGTTGTCAGCGGCTGCGGCAGCAGCGCCGCCGTTCTCAGCGGCAGCGGCAGCGGCAGCAGCTGCGGCGCCGGCTGGCTGGGCGGCTGCGGTTAACTTGGCCAGCTTCGCACCACTATGCCGGAACAATTTGCCGTCATCAACTGCCTGCCGCAGAGTGCCGCCATCACAATACTCTGCAGGTTAGGAGTAGGAGGGCGGGCGGACAGAGCCAGGGCGGTCAGCAACGTGTGCAAACACTGGCCGAGCGCCCTACGCGCCCACCGCGGCCTCCGCTATACGCAGTACACCGTACGCCTTGCGCCGAGGCTTCGGCGTCTCACCTTGAATGAGGTACAGCCGCCAGTCCGTCACCGCGGCCTTGTTCTTCACTAGCCGCACCGGACGCAGTGGACGCAGCCAGGCGGCGGTGGCGGGGGGAGCCTTGCGGACGAGAGCGGGGTCCTCACCCTCCACCTCATCACCAGCCTCTCCTCCCCCGGCCCCCTCCGGAAGGGCCTCGGCTGGCGGCTTGGTGTGCGGGTGACGGCGGCGCCTGTCTTCGGTCTCAGCGGAGGATGACTCACCCACCTGTGGGCGGGGCCGGAGCCGGTGGGTCAGGTGATGAGTTGCGGGCGAGGGGTGAGGTCCAACCAACCACCCATCTATCCACTAATTCACTTTTCCTACTCTGCCGGCCCAATGTTTACGCTCTAATCACTCTACCCCACCCACCCGTTTCTATCAAACGTTTCCTACCTTACTGTGCCGACCCACGGGTTTCCTCTCATACCCCACCCCACGCCACCCCAACTCAACCCAACCCACCGCTCCAAACTCAGCCCAACCCAGCCAACCCAGGGCAACAGAAACCAACCCACCCCAGCCCACCTGCAGCAGTTCGTCAAACATCGTGGAGCGCTTGGCCGACTTGAGGTAGAAGTGGTGGGTGGCGACCACATTGGGGTGGTGCATCGTGCAGCAGAACGCCGATTCGCGAATGCACTGCTGCCGGGCCACCTGGCCGCCCATCAGCGGAGGCGCAGTCTCGCTGAACACCATGGTCTTGATGGCGACCTGCGACCCACGGGTCACAATGTCAGTGTGGGTGGGCGTTGCGGCGGTTCAGCTAGGTCGGCGCGGGCGGGACGGGGGAGGGCGAGGCGTGCAGGTTGCAGCGTAGGACGATCCGTGGCGTGTTGGGGGTCGGGACGGGAGGGGTCATGCCACCGGGACGGGAGGGGTCATGCCACCGGGACGGGAGGGGTCACGCCACCGGGACGGGAGGGGTCACGCCACCGGGACGGGAGGGGTCACGCCACCGGGACGGGAGGGGTCACGCCACCGGGACGGGAGGGGTCACGCCACCGAGACGGGAGGGGTCACGCCACCGGGAAGGGAGGGGTCACGCCACCGGGACGGGAGGGGTCACGCCACCGGGACGGGAGGGGTCACGCCACCGGGACGGGAGGGGTCACGCCACCGGGACGGGAGGGGTCACGCCACCGGGACGGGAGGGGTCACGCCACCGGGACGGGAGGGGTCATGCCACCGAGACGGGAGGGGTCACGCCACCGGGACGGGAGGGGTCACGCCACCGGGACGGGAGGGGTCACGCCACCGGGACGGGAGGGGTCACGCCACCGGGACGCCACGGAGCCTAGTCTGCGGCCAATATCATTGGGCTTACTGGAGCCCTCTACGTGTGTAGAGACGTCTGATAGGGCGAGGGAGATCTTGAGGGAGATCTTGAGGGAGATCTTGAGGGAGATCTTGAAACGTCCACGCGGATACGACACCTCCCGTCCCACGCGCCGTACCTTGAGACCGTGCCAGTTGCCGCCGTACACGACTCCAAAGGCTCCAGATCCGCAGATCTCCGTCATCTGCGCGGCGGGCAGGGAGGGCGGGGAGGGGGGGTGGGCGGGTTCCGGGGACAGGGTGAACGGGAATTAAGGGTGGGGGGGAAGGGGGAAAGCTGGAGAGGTCGTGTGTATGCCACGCGTGCCGGCAGGCGCGCCGGATTCGTGCAGTGGCTCAGTCACAGGGGCGGCCGCACAGCGCGATCTCACCCGCAGATTGAACTCCGCGGCCTCAGCGTTCACTCGGTGCAAAATGTCTGCCACGTCATCTGGACTGAGCTTGGCCGCTGGGGGCAGTAGCGAGGGGGGGGTGCAGGAGCAAACACCGTGAATCGACGCAGGGGGGGAAGAGGCACTGCTATGAGGATCGGGGGGCTGAGTCAGCGATGGCAGCGGGAAGGGCATGTTCGCCGGCGACTGGAGGCCAGGGGCAGAAGCGGAGCTGGCTAGGCCAATCGCACCGCCAGGCCCGCAAATGCGGCCGACCGTCACTGCTGATGCGAGGAATCCAATCCGATGCAATCCGATCCAATCCGATCCAGTCCGATCCAACCCGATCCAATCCGATCCAATCCGATCCGATCCGATCCGATCCGATCCGACCTGATCACCAAACCGCGTCCAACGACACCACTCACCTCGCACGTGCTCCAATTCGGACGCAGGGTCGTCGAACGAGTCGTACAGGGGCCTCCTAGTCGCCTGACCGCCGCCAGCCGCCGCCCCCGCCAGGGCCGCCGCCATCGCGCGACCCTCATCGTCGCCGCTGCCCTTCTCCAAATCCTCCCGTCGCTTCGCGGCGCTGCGGGCGCGGAAACGGCGGCGCGTGCCGTACAGCACCGTCGCCGCCGCCGCCACCGCCACCAGTGCGATCCCCGCCGCCAGGACGCCCACGCGCCAACCCGTCAAGGCACTGCTGCTACTGCCGCTGCCGCCGCCGCTGCCGCCGCCGCCACCACCGCCGCCCTCGCCTGGCTCGACGGCGTACATTGACGCGTTCCAATTCGGATACTGATCAGGCCACCATGAAAAGCTCACATCGACGCCCCGTACACCTGGCAACAGCAACGACTGGAAGGGCAGCGTTTGCGTCTGCTGCTGGCGCCGAGTGGAGTTGTCGGCGACGCTAGTGCCCGCGGGACTGGGAATCGCCTGGAGGGTGGACGAGGCCTGCGGATGATACGACGGGCGGGGACGGAGTGCGGGGACAGGGGGGGCGCGGGGCTGGTGTAAGTAAAACCCTGAGCGAGGGGGGCATCGAGGTTAGTGTTATGTTCCCGATTTTAGTTGCCGTACTCCAACAAAGAAACGGTGCCGTAAAGACCTGATCTCCGGTCGCCGGCGCGGCAGAGACGTAATTGGTCGCACCGAGAGGTAAAGCGTCAGCGTGGAGAAGTACGGCAACACGCCTTCGCCGCCGCCCAGCATGCTGTCGTACTGATCCAGCTCCATGTACGGCAGGATGAGCGTCACTTGCTCGAGTTGCAGCTGCATCCCGCGTCTGCGGCGCAGCGACAAGGATCCAGGGAGGGAGGGTTACAAGGAAAACCCATGTACAAAGGAAAGCCAGGCTGCTTGACTTCCGTTCGTAGAGCTTCCACAAAGGATACGTACATATACACAAACGCACTCCCCGTGTCGGCTCAAAGCCACTCGCTTCTGCGCCTCCCGGGGCGACACGAGCCGCCCGGACCAGTAGTTTTCCTCGGGCGAGTGTTTGCGGCGGCTTAGCGGTGAATGACCCCCACGTGGTCTTTTGTTCCGTACTGCGTGATGTCGGAGGCCAAGCGCCGTACCGTGCCGTACTGTGCCAGGTGGGAGGTACTGTGCTCCTTGCCCGTCCAAAACCCTGCTGTGCATGGAGCAGGGCGCACTCGCAACAGACCGCTCGCGCGCAACCGGGCGCCCCGAGACCAGGTGCCGTACGTACGACGCGTACGACACGAACCTGGGAAAGTGGAAAGCCCACAGCAGCGCCGTGGCCAGATGCAGCTCCTCACCCAGCGCCTTGCCGCTCAATGTGGCAACGGTGTCACCCGCACCGTGGTCGTCTCCGGCGACATGCACCGCCAGCCCCACCAGTGTGAGGAAGCGAAGGGAAACGGTGGAGCCCAGGGTCTGGGGGCGGGTGGGGGGCGGGGCGGCCGGGAGGACCTTGGCGGAGAGCCACAGGTGTAACCAGGGTCATGCCGCTGAGGGGCCTGCCGCTGATCAGCAGATCCTGCGCACCAGATCCTCAGCAACGGACCCTGCGCAACACATCCCCATAAACAGATCTCTATCGACAGATGCCCATCAAGAAACGCTGCGCGGTGCTGGCACGGCGCGGAGGACTGCGCACGTCACAGAGCTGGGGTCTTGAGATGGCAGCGCTGATGATGGCGGACATGACGACAGCCGACGAGCAGGCAGGGTCTCCCCTTCCATCGGGGTCTCTCGTCACCACAACCACCACAACCACCAACGCCACAACCGCCACAGCAATAAACCTCAAATCATCCTCTCTATCCCATCCCCCCGCGCCTCCAATAAGCAACCAACCAACCAACCAGCAAACCAAGCAGGCAGCTGTTTCGCCGGTGGACTGCCTCGTCCCCCGCTCCCCAGCCCGATGCATGCCTACCATCTCGAAGGCATCAGATCGACCCGCCAGGTCCAGAATGGTGTTCACGTCTGGGAGGCCCATGACGGTCAGGGACCGCCCGCCCTCAACCGTCACGCCCTCCCCGGCCGGCCAGCAGGGGGCGATGCTGATGTTGCGGCCAAGCACGATGGCGCGCTGCTGCTGGCCGGTGTCAGCGCTAGGGTACGACATCGACACGTTCTGTACGGCAGCGAGCAGCCCCTCGCATGTGTAAACCGTTGTGATGTCCTGCGGGGGAACGGTGGGTTTAAGGGTTTGAGCGGGAACGGTGGGCGGGGGGGTTTGGGCGGGGGGTTTTGGGCGGGGGGGTTTGGGCGGGGGGGTTTGGGCGGGGGGGTTTGGGCGGGGGGGTTTGGGCGGGGGGGTTGTTGAGTGCGTCTGTGTCCGCGACAAATGAAGAGGGGGAGAAAAAGGCGGGGACGAGAGTATGGTGGTGGTTAGCAGTGTACGGAAGGGTTTGTTGGCGCGGCATTTCCCTCGAGGCCTACGTCAGGCGCGCATGCCTCGGTGCCCGGTTGGGGGTGGGAGACCGCGGCATACGGGGTGCCGCGCTTGACGATTGACGATATACTGTACTCGGCAACCGTAGGAGGAAACCAGCAGCCAAGCAACAGCTAGACATACCAGCAGGTAGTCTGGCCACCGTTTCTAGAACACGCTCCCCATGATACATGTGCAGCCCAATCTGGACGGACGGACAAAAGGACAGTCGTACTAGCAGTGCCGTACCGTGAGGTACATGGAGAGGCCCAGGTAGCGCATGACGAAGCTGTTCGGTATGATGGTGTCGTACACTTGTGGCGTGCTCGTCAGGGCGCAGTACGACCAAGTCGTGTGAGGCGACTTGACATTTTGCCAGAGAAGCTGGGAGGACGACATGCTGCCCTGTGTGTAGGGTGTGTGTGCGTGTGGTTTCGGGTGGGATGGGCAAGGCCGTTAGGAGGGGGAGCAGTGGGGTTTTGAGTTGTTGCCAGGAAGGCGCAGCTAGTCAGTTAGACCGGGTGCCTCCAAGTTAGGGCCCCAAGAAGGACCCCAATCTGTAGAAAGGCTGTGTACGGGGAAACAGACCAAGAGCGCAGCAAAGCTTCTTTTAAAGGCTGCCCAAAACCCTCAGATCGGCAGAGACACAGAGATCGGCGCAGAGATCCCCACGGCGCAGTAGGGCAGGTCGGAAAGCTTGCGCCTCCCCGCACCTTCTCCCACCCTTCAGCTAACGCCCTCTTCCGCAGCCCCCAACGGGCCCACCCAAACGCAGCACCAACCGGGTTTGTCAGCTGATGCCCCCCTCCCCCAGCCCCCGGACCCCGCCCCCGAACCCACCTTGAACACGCTGAGGATACTGGTTATGGTGGTAGCGACCGCGACGTTGGCCAGCGCTTGAGCCATGTAGTACGACTGTACGGCACACGGCAAAAGGCCCATGCAGTGATGACGAGCAGGAAGTAAGGCGCTCGCATCGCATTCGGTCGCAGCTCGTGGTTGCCAAACTGACCCTGCTCGCGGCACAACACAAGACCTGACCCCCGTCAAGAGTCCCATGCATGCCGCCGCCACCCGTCCCTTCACGCGCAAGCCAGCGGACATCAATGGCGCCCGGCGCCTCTGGTTCCACCCACCCACCCACCTGGTACTTGAACTCATCCTTGGTCAGAACCAGTGTCGAATTTACGACACGCAAACGCGACCTGTTTATCGTCAGCACCGCGCCGGGTTGGGTAAGGTACACCGACATTATTCAGGCAGAGGTTCTGCCTATGTCTGAAACGCCAAAGCAGTTAATGCACGATGTGCGTCGTACACCACGATCTCATTCCCTTGCAAAACCGCCAGCCGTCCATCCACCTATACAGCTCAACACACAGCACTGAGACCTTGCTTGCCAGCAGTGCAGCACAAACTGCTTGACCGCCCAACGTCAGCCCCCTTACTAGTCGTACGAACCCTGCCTCGTCAGCACACACACGCCGCGACAATCGGCATGCACTGCACCCCCCCCATCTACCCCACCCCAAACCCCAAACGCATGTACATACGCTCACGGCGTTTCCCCAGCAGCTAGTAATGATTTTCCTCCCCTGTCGGTTGACCCGTTTCCAGTCTACCGTGCCACCCCCCTTGGTCCTCGGGTTTCTCGGATTTCCTCGCCACCCGCACACCGAAAAAATAACCCATATATCTATCCGTTAGGCGCCACGCAGGTTACGTACCCGGCTGGGATGTCCACGTCCACGGCCCACACCGCCGCCGACAGCAGCCCCCGGGGCATGTTGTGGAGCGTGTCGGATGCCAGGTTGGTCAGCTCCAGGCACAGCAGGCGCAGCATGGCGCCCCCGCGGACGCCGATCAGCGCGAGCGCTCCCCGTAGGTCGAGCGCAGTGGTGCGGACGCAGTCACCGGAGACGGTGGTGTTGGGCCGGGTGAGGATCGGGTACTTGGCGGACCAGCCGGCAGTGTCCAAGCTGATGTTGGAGGTAAGGGTGATGTGGACGCGGGAAGCGGGCGGCGGCAACGGTCTGCCGTACATTGACGCGTCGTACAACAGCAGCGCCAGCAGCTCGTCCTGGCTGCGGGCGGTGAGTGTGACGCAGGCGGCGGGCTGGGGGCTGGTGAAGTTGGCACCAGCTGCTGCCGGGTCGCAAGTGACAGTTACGTTTGAGAGTGAGAAGGTGCCAGCAAGTGGGGCCGATGGCGTGAAGGAGTTGAAGGTGACAGACCAGCCGCTTGCCTACCAGTGGGACAGGGAGAGCAAGGGAGGGCGAGGGGCAAGAACAACGAAGGGTCAAGGGCCGGAGCGCTGCCGTACCCTTGCACACCGCCGAGGGAGGGACAACAGAGCATGGCAGGGATACAGTCGACGCAAGCGTGGTATACGTTCAGAAAGGAGTTTAGCTTGAGGGCTAGGATCTCCAGCACCGGAAAACACGCAGCTGTGCGTTCCTCAAGGCGAGGATTTAGTAGCATGCATGAAAACTACTGGGAAGGCACTGCAAAAGGCGCTTTGGGGCCTTTGTGCGTTCAAATGGTCATCGCTAAAGCTCAGCCATTAGGAGTGGACGCACCGATATCCATGCTGCAGGCTGAAGGTCGCAGGCCAGGTTAGCAAAGGCGGTCAGCTCCCCACAGGATGTGGCATATATTATCAGGTCTTCGAGGTGCCAAGGCCCCACGAAGGGGCCGCTGGTGGCCAGGGCAAGCGGCGCGGTCGCATTAGGCGCAAGCAGCACTGCGCCTCGCAGGGTGGCCCCACGAAGAGTGACGCTGGAAGCTGCACATAGAAATCATTAAACATGTTGGTTATGGTAACTCCAAGGATGCGTGACTGTACCCGTCCGGTGCAGCGCACGAGATACTGGTATCCCATCGGCCTCCAAGCTTACATCAAGATAATACGACTGCAACCTTCTTACCTGCTGCATCTGCTTCAAGGGGAAGAAGGTTAGCGTCCCAGACGCTTCCAAGTCCCTGTCCCTCTATGACAACTCCTTGTCCAGTGAAGAGCGGTGACAGCGCTGGAAGTGGTATCGATTGGACAGGAACAATTGCTAGGATACGCAGCACCAGGGCCGCAAAACAGAGCGAGCGTATCTTTGTCATGGAGCTTCGACCTGTCCTTTTGGCGTGACGAGTTCAGGACATACTCATTTTTATGAATATACAAATTCCTTTGTTACAGTCTGGCTCCATTTCAGTGGGAAACGGCAGGATATAAAGGTGACTAAGTTACCCGTACCACACCCCACCATGAATTAGGTAAAAATGTGGGGAGCAATACCTGTGCTTAGAAAACACGGTGGTGCTCTAGTGAAGCCGCTGCACGGGACTTTCCTAGATGCGACTGGCGGCCCTGAGAGGCGGAGACGTGTGGAGTGCAGGACGACGGTCTGACGCGAGCGTTTGGTGAACGAGGCGAGACGAATGGAGTCAGGCGCCCGGGAATTTTCTAGATGGGACTGGTGGTCTGGAGAGTCAGAGTTGTGTAGAGTGGTGAACGACGGGCTGAAATGAGCGTTCGGTGCAAGAGGCGAGAACGGCGATACAGGAGAGAAAGAATGTTACATAAGTGGTGGAAGAGTCGAATGACGTAAACGGTGAAGAGCGGCTTTAAAAGAAAAGTGTCGACGGGGATGCAAACAAACAGGAACGGACGGGGAGGCAAACAAACAAGAACAGACGTGAGTGCAGGGCGACTCGCTCGCATAGGAACGCAAATATGCGGAAAAGACTTGATCGCATTTCTGAGGGCACCTCTGGATGGAGGAAGTTAGCGCGGCTGGGTTTGTCGAGCGATGCGCGACATGCGGACCGACCTAGAGCGCAAGAGATGTCCGTCAGCAACTGTGCTTGTGGAGAGGCCACATGCCATGACGCAGGCGCTCTTACCAGAGGAAGCTGCCAACGTGACAAGGCGTTGCGCATCGCTGGAAGTCCGAATGGCTAAAATGCGACCTCCGCGCCTGCCAAAGCCATAAGTTCCTAAGCTTAACTCATGCCCTTTATTTTTGTAAATAAATATGGCCAGCTGTCTATCACTATCATTCGGCCGGACTGCTTCCAGAAGCGACTTCGCTTGAATCGCTCTATCGCGGCGCGCAAGACTCATGCTTACTTTAGCCGCCTGAAAAGCTTGCATACCACGCAGCGAAGCACGCTTTTCTTGTCCCTTCTATGTTGAGCCGGCCGCACCAGTGGGTCGCAGTCGTAATAACCGCTGCCAGTGCGCCAGTGTACGAGGGCGTCCTTCCAAACGAAACATATGCTGATATACAGAATTCATCGGCGATCCCGTTCATGTGTCTTGCGTGACATAGGCATGTCTGTGCAGAAAGTGTACGGACGGTCATTGCATGGGGAATACGAGTCTTATGCCATCTCGTCCCACCGGCGTAATTTAGCGAGGGGCGGCTTAAATATTTCCAATCATGCTCAGGACATTCTCTATGTGCATGCTGTTGTGCGCTTTAACTTCAGGTGCATTACTCAAGGTTCCTCCCAGACTCGGTTTGCAACGCCTTCTGTGCATCTCGTCCGTCAGGGTACAGGGGTACTCAGGATCGAAGTAAGGTTGGCTAGGACGTACCGTCAGTAAGCCAAAGTGGCCGAATTGCTTATGCACCGCCACGTGTCATGTGTTTCTATAAAATCCATGTGAAGGCAAACGCAGAAGCAACATATGAGCTATCGTATGGACACTGTGGTATCTGGCTTTGGTTGCTAACCCTGGCATGAATCCCTGCAGACCACAAATGTATGTATCCCAATGTACGGTAACCTCAGCCCTCTTCCCAATTATGGCAGACGAGATGCGACGTACCCCACGGCTGTAGGCCTATAAACGACAAGCCCTGTAATAACCTGATACCTTGGCGCTCACGTAAGAACGTAAGGTTTCATAGGCTACGTGTCCATCGCCCGAAAAGGCCCCGTACTGGTAGGATGTTCCCTTATAGAATCCTGACCCACCGTGTCAGGGAGCACGATGAGCAGGCCACTCAGGCATGATTCTGTGGAAGGGCCACACTCGGCCACATATGAAATAGGGCACGAAGGTGCAAAAGGGATGCAAAAAATGCCTTTAAACTTATTAAGAGCTGTTGGACAGGTCTGTAAATGTTATGAATTTTGTCAACAGGTGGATGAGATGAATTTGTAAACAGGTCCGTAGATGACATATCACACATACACATACACGCGCTGTGATCAGGCAATTGGGTCGTGCCGCAATGGATGCAATTCTCTGCAGCCCGAGGCATTTATGGAGCTATGCATTTATCGTTTCAAATATATGTTATAAAAGATACCACAAAACTTGGGGATCATGTCCGTGGCATCACCCGTCATCACCATGGGAGAGCCGGGGCGGAATCCAGCAGACGCCTCGAAGTACAGAAAAGCCCCAAAGGCACAAAGACGTCACCCTGCTCAAATAGCAGCCAAGATGCAACAGCCACAACCAACCGACTCCATGGCCGCCAGGCATTACAAAATCTCGCACGAAACAAGGGTGACAACAAAAAGCACGTGAAGAGCCCAAGGCCCCGCCCCAGACGGCGAGACCAACAGGAGAGCCCGCAAGCGGCAAGGGGCAGCAAGGGGAGGAACCCAGAACGGCCACAACACACACACACACGTTCCAACCGTCGTGCCTACCAGCGAATAGAACATTATAGCATGAGGGCAGTTCAAAAACGCGAGCAGAACACCACAGACTGTCGATTGGTGTCCTGGTGGTTTGCCTTTGTTCCGGTGCACGTCGGTCTCTGCCTCCTCCGTCTCCCTCAGTGTCAGGCGATGTGCCCGATGGTTCTACCTTTTGATCTGGAACCCACTGTAACCTTTGAAGCAACAACCACAGACAGCAACCCACATGGAAAAAGACCAAGGCTGACGGCCCACGACATGCACAACTGGCTGTACTCGCTGGGCTGGGAGGGCGCCGCAAGGAGGTGGAAACCCTGCGCGATCCGGAACACCTACCCGAGGAAATTCGCACAATGACGGCGAGGAGGACAGCAGATGCCGAGAGGGGACGCTTGAGGTGGCACACTCATATTGAGGGATACGCGAACGCGATTGACGGGGAGCACGCGCCAGGAGGAGAACGACTCTCTGCCGAGAATTATTCGGAGGAAGCAACCGCGGAAAGCGGTCGCTAGGAAGAGCTCTGAAAGGCAAGCAATTGATGCGGCCGTACGCCGCGCGGCCTCTGCGGCCGCAGGCGCCTCGATGGAGAAGAGGAGATAATAGGAAGAAACCCATAGCCCATGCAGGGACGGGGTGGAACGAATCTCGCCCCGCAACCTCGCGGGCCCACGGGCTAAGCCGCCCGATGGCCAACGTCGGCGCGAAAAGAATTGGGGCGGGTCCCACCCCTCAGGCATAGTAACTGGTTGCCTTTCAGGTTTGAGTGTTCGTAAACGCTGAAGCCGCGATTGCAGGACGGAATGGTTGGATCGTTGTCATACTATGGCTCAAGTTAGCATTTGAGGATGTCAAGCTGCAAATGTCCATCCACTCAGTCACGCTGGACTGCGAGCCTGGGATCGTCGTACAGCATGCCAGTTCATGTCGGAGTGCAATTTGTTTGCAGTGAAAGGTACTTATGCTTGAAAGTAGCGAAGGCTAACTGCCTGCTTGCTTTGGCGACTGTTGTTTCAACAAAGGAGACTCACGGCAGGCATGGCGACTGAGTTTACGCCAGAGGAGCTGGCCCTAGCTAAGGTGTGTTATGTTATGTATGATCCTAGACCATTGCCTATGAGAAACCGGCTCGACTGCATTTTGACATAAGGACAACCAGACGGTACCAATGTCCCCAATGCCTATTGAGATGCCCGACACTGCTGTGTAGCCGGACCCGCCTGAGACGGCTAATATTGACGCATGGTACATGGACGACTCGACTGACGACCAGCGACTGCCGCACCGGTAAGTACGAAGGCTGGCCAATTTATAGCAACCTATACGGCAGCGGCGGATGTGCCCTGAAACGCTAGCAAGTAGTAGTTCATAAATCGCAGCCAGCGTTGCCGCATCATGGCGGAAGCTGTCGCCGCTCACTGTACGTCCCGATTACTCAGTGTGGATACGATGGGGGATGGCCAGAAAACATTTCATAGGGGGCAAAAGAGAGAAACTAGCTGGCGAATAGTTGTTGCACACGCGATTGAGTCTGCATGCCGGATACCGAGGGTTGACTGTTGGAAATCTGTGGACGCGGCCTCGTCAACACCTTGCTAGAGAAGCACTTTGGGGAGGGGCGGACAGTTTCTGAAGAGGCACCGCAAGAAAGTTTGCGTGTCAGGGGAGTGAAGTCGCCACGAATAAGCCCCCTGAACCAGCCACCCACAAGGTGCCATGGCGGTCCAAGGCCGCCTCAAATCCCCAAGGCACACAGACATACACCCACCCACATACACACACACACACGAACACACACAAATAAACGCACTTAAGGCAGATACCATACGCCCGCTACTCGCTCGGGCTTGGCGTTTTTGTGGACCCGAGCGACGATTCTTTCTCAACGCGTGCCCTCGCTCGCGGTCCCACCAGCCCCGGCTTCTTATCAGCAATTATTGGCCTCGTATGATCTATCCGCGGCTCCACGCCACCCGCCCCGGTCGCAGCCGGAGCCCCAACGAGCCCTGCCCCCTCGCCAAGCTCCGCGAGCTGGGGGTCCTCTACTGGAGGCTGGATGCCGACCAACACGAGACGGACGCGCGGCTTGCGGCCATCCGGAAGGTCTACAACTACTCTTACACGGTGCGTGATGTATAATTATACATGTGACAGAGGTAATAGAAGTTGGGCGCAGGCAAGGGGCCGCTGTGCTAGCGCCCCGGCAACAGCGACGAGGCTCAGCAGCGAGCCTGGCGCCGGCGCCTGTCGATTGATTTGGCAGACCAGGCAGGCTGCTGTTGCGGCAGCTTTGCTGCAGGTGTCTGAGCACGGTTGGTATGGCACCGGGTGGTGGGCGGTGTGAGCGGAGACGCCCGTGGGTCGGCACTGAAAAGTGAAAACGGGTAGGAAACGTTTAGTACAACGGGTGTTAGATGGGCGCCCAAGCCAGAGTTGGCTGTTGGTGGGTGCTGAGGAGCACAAGCTGCTAGGGCCGCGGGCACCATGCGGTTTCGGAAAGCCCACCAGCAGCCGTTATGAAACAGAAAACCGACAACCACCTGCGCGCAGGAGATCGTCAACATCTCTCCCACCACTCTGCCCGGGTACGACGAGAAGATCAAGATGTTTTACCTGGAGCACATCCATTCGGACGACGAGATCCGGTTCGTGCTGGATGGATCAGGTGGGTCGGTGGGTCACGACAGGCGGGGGTGCGCCCCTGCATTCCTGCAAGAGGGCCACGTGATAGGCTGTATGGCGCGCCCACGTGCTAGCTGTACGGCACCCCGACGTGCTAGCTGTACACTACCTCCACGTGCTAGCTGTGCGGTACCTCCACGTGATCCTCCGCCTAGCCCTGCGCAGACTCCTTGACGCATTCCGTGCCGCACCCGGTTGCTGCGAAAGGGTTGCAGCGGCCCCTCCCCGTGTTCACCTGGTGTTGAGATGCAGGAATGATGATCCTGGATCTCCTGGATCTCCGTGACGAGCTTTCCTCTCCCCCACGCCCCGCTGCTGCCAGGCTACTTCGACGTGCGCGATCTGGAAGATCGCTGGATCCGGATCGACTGCCGTAAGGGCGATCTGATCGTGCTGCCGGAGGGCATCTACCACCGCTTCACCCTCGACACCAACGACTACACAAAGGTCGGGCTCTGGTGGTTTACCGCGATCGGGCTGACCGGAAGGGACTCCAGGCGGGAATGGGAAAAGACCAGTCATCAGGACTGGACCTCCCTGCAGGACCACACACCAACACCCCATGACTGGACTTCCCTGCAGCACCACACACCAACAACTACTACCCATGACCGGACCTTCCTGCAGGACCACACATCAACAACAATTACCAACTCATCCCCTCCCCCCACGCCTCTCCTACGGCGTTCCGCCTTGCCATGCGCTGCAGGCGATGCGGCTGTTCGTGGGCGCCCCAGTGTGGACGCCGTTCAACCGGCCCCAGGAGGAGCACGCCTCGAGGGCTAGGTACCTAGAGAAGTTCGCAAAGGCCGCGGTCAGTGCCTGATGGGGCACCACCGCTTGCTCTCGGTCGAAGCTTGCGCTCGGTCGAAGCTTGCTCTCGGTTGAAGCTGGCTCTCGACGTTGAAGCTGGCTCTCGGTCGAAGCTGGTGGTCAACTACCACAGTCGCACTGGGGGGAGGCTCTGGTGGGAGAGGAGGACGACGGGTGTGGTGTGGTCGCGTGGCGACCGGCCACGGGTGCGTGAGGACCAGAGCCCACTGGTTTGCGCGGTGGCGGCTTCTGCGGTGTATCATACATGCCCTGGGCTGACGGCAACGGAGGAGGAACGCCTTGAAGACTGCAGCGGCGTTGTGACACCCAGCTGTAGGTGTAGGTGTGACGTCGGTGTAGGCGGGTGCGGCAGGAGGAGGTGGCTGGTACTGTCGGACCGACGCCGGGTGCTTATGACGCCGGGTGCTTATTGCGCCGGGCGCTTATTGCGCCCGTGGCGCCGCTATAACGCAACAAGTGACATCGACGCCAGATCGGTGCTGTCGGGCAGCTGGAGCATGCGCATGGGGATGTTTCCTTGGCTTGCTGCCTGTTGGCAGGCTGGGGGGTGGGCAGAGGTTGCTGCCCGTGCGCGCAGTAGCCGGTGCCGCTTCAACCCAGGTGCGATGCCACCCAGCATAAAAGCATAAACCCCATGCGTAGATGAAGCTTGCAGCTTGCACGGTATCTGTCGTGCATGTACGGAAATCACATCGCCGTACACTGGTCGAGTTGTCACGGCATGACCAGGAGCCTACAACTGTCCAACTCGGCAGCGCCTGCGGCGATGAGGGCTCCTCCTGCATGTTCCTAGATGCCCCACACAGCAGGTACTAAATATCTGCGGCGATGCCTCGCCGCGCTCCCTAGGTCCTACATGGGTACAGGCGGCAGAGCAGCGCGCTGGCTCCGCTCTGCCCAACCAACAAGGATGCGCCCTGCACCCTGCGTGCGCTCGCGCTCCAGGATATCTCGCGCAGTGACGCCACCTGCAGCCTCCAGATGCACCAGGTTCGTGCGACTTCACGTAAGCGCTGCCACCCATACAACACCTGCGGCTGCCGTATCTATGGAGCAGACCTGGCGTCAGCTTTCTTCCGCTTCGGCGCCTCCGGAAATGCGCGGAGAGAACTCCGTGTGACGAAGCGGACAAGGGAAAAGGCCACAGGGAAAGCCTGACTGGACACAGGCTGGCGGGAGCGTAGGCTGCCGTGCCCCTTCCCATCCTCGTAACAGCGGGTGTCTTGGCCGCATCGTGGCCGGCCAAGGCGCTGTACTGGTTCACCTGGCGCCGTACTGGGCAACCGAACGCTCAACCACCAGACGTCCGCATCCCGGGTGGGTCCCATGCGCAACGCCCCGTAATGCCGTGGAGCCGTGAAAACAATTCGGGGCTGCCCCCGGGCTCGCGTGCGCTTCTTCAACCGTCAACAACCGGCCAACAAAGAACCGTCAACGCAGTTGGACCGCACGTGGGCGAACGGGGACGTCCTTGTGAGGCACACGCGCCCCCCTGGCATGTCTTCACTACCACTACCCTGCAGCAGCATCTGCAAACCAAGTCCAACGAGCAGCCCATCCACCCTCTCTACCTAGTCTATATGCATGGTCGTTGCGTCCGTGTCCAGGTCCCGCATCCACATGCGCCTTGCGCATGTCCCGACCTTGCCCCGCGCTTCGCGCACCGTGGGCCTAAATGGCGCCTACAGGACACGCCGGGCCGACGCCAGGCCGACGCCAGGCCACCTCCGTCCAACCTCCCCAACCGGATTGGGGCTGAAGACGCAACTGCGCTCGCGCCAGCAGGCCTTCCCCACATGCCCCGCCCCCACATCAGTGCGACTACGGCCGGCTGGGCTGCTACGCAACCCAGCAGCCGGCGGGCAGCCTAGCGCGTGCCTTTCGGGCACAACACTAGAGCCGTAAGCCCGTCAGGTCGTACGGCACCCGGCGCCCACCATCTGCGCCCACCGTCGGCCTCGGCCCGTTGATGACGTGTCATCCAGTGCCGTACATGTTAGTGGTGGATGAGTGGGTGTCTAAACCAGTCTATTTTGCGGCGTTGCAGCCGACTCACCGCGGGCGGCTGCACAACCGAGTGGAGGTATCGAGGCCGCCGCCGCCGCCCTATGCCGTCCTGCACTCCGCCAGTTCTGTCTTCCTGCCTTTCTCCCGCACTGCCCCACGCGCCTTCCTGTCCTGGCCTGCTCCTAACCCACACCATCGCACACTCGCCCGCACGCCCCTCCTCCTTTCGCCAGCTTGCTGCAGCGGCGTAGCGGGGGCGACGCACGAAACCATGTACTTAAACATCAAGCCGATGCAAGCATGGCGCCGCCTCCCGCCCTCCCCTCGCTCTCCTTCGATGACAGCCCCAGCCTGCAGGCCCTCACCTCACCATGCGTACCTAGCGGCCTACAGCTGCACACCACACCACAGACGCACATCGCACCACATCAGACCAGCGCACATCACATCGCATCGCATCGTCACACCATGCCATACCACATCACACACCACTTGATGCAAGCAAAAACAGCAACAGCGGCATGCGCAAACAAGTACAGTACCCAGCCGCCAGCGCAAAGCTTCCGACCACAGCCCCCGAGTACACGCCAAGAAACCAAGCTGCCAACACCGCAGCGCCCGGCCGAAACCAACAGCCAGGCGTAGCCCCGCAGCAGGCCCGCCCGGAGAGGCAAGCGCGGGCCGGCCAGACACCCGGGCCTGCCAGAGCTGCCACCCATCCTCCCATCCACCACCACCACCTGCGTTACTACCCCGGACAGCTACTTGGATTCAGCTGCCAGCTACTTGGATTCAGCTGCCAGCTACTTGGATTCAACTGCCAGCAGCGTGTTGGAGGAGGGTCGCGAAACCAGCGGCGGGAGGTGCGTCGGCACCGAGGGTATTCCGGACAGCCCCCCCGCCGCCCCGGAGTCTGAGAACCTGCGGCCGCTGCTGCTGCCCGGCCGCAACACCCCCGCCGCCTGGGTGCTGTCGGGGCGGCTGCAGATGCTGGAGGGCCGGCTGGACTCGCGGCTGCGCAGCAGGTTGACAGCCGCGGCGCCGCCGCCGCCCACCGAAGCCGAAACCGCGCCATGGTGGTTGAGGTGGTGGTGGTTGATGATCGGCAGCTCGGGCAGCGAGTCGCAGCTGTCGTACGGGTCGTTGCCGCGGATCGCGTCCTCAATGGTACTGCCCGCGATACTGGGACCGCGGCTGTGGTACGACAGGATTGACCCATTGTCCGTCAGCGTCCGGTTATGACCGCCGCCGCCGCCGCCACTGGCCCGCACGCCGCCGCCGCCGCTGCTGCGGACCCCGCCGCCGCCGCCTTGTAACCCGTCGCCGGCGCCGTTGCTATCCGGCTGGTTTCGGAGCGCGTGACTCCCTCGAAGCGGCGACGGGTCGTTCCCGCCGCCACCGGGGGCCACCGGCAGGTAGGCCGCCATTCCGGGCCCGACGATCCCCGCCAGGTGCGGCACGCTACTACTCTTGTTGGGCGACCTCACCCCGCCCCCGCCGCCGCTGACGATGCTGGTGGAGCGGTGCAGCGGCATCAGCTCGCCGCCGCCGCCGCTGCTGCCGCCGTCGGCGTTGGGAGAGGACACCTGGCTCTGACCCAGTAGCGCGGCCCGGATGTCGTAGTGCGCCGGCAGCGGCGTCGGCGCGGCGCCGTTGCTGCCCGGCCGCCCGTTGATGGGCGGCGGAGCGCCCAGCACGGGGTGGCTGGCGGCGGTGACGGCGGCGTGCGACGCCACCAGCGGCGGCGGCGGCAGCGGCGACGGCGACAGCGCCGTCGGCGGCGGTGACATGTAGTTCGACATGGTTGAGGCGGCGATGCCGCCGGTGGCTTCCAGCGCCGCCAGTACGGCGTGCATCAGGTGGAAGAGCTGTAGCTCCGTGAGGTTGGCGCCGTCGGTTCGGAGCTGCTTCGCGAGGATGGTGGGCAGGCTGAGGCGGTAGGCCTGTGGGCGAGGTGGGTGTGTGGGTTGTTTGGGTAAGAAGCCTGTGGTTGTGGTTGCGGTGGTTGTGGTAATGGTGGTAGTGATGGTGCCTCTACAGGTAGGTGTGGATGTGCGGGAAGTTTGAGTAAGAATCCGGTGGTGGTGGTGGTGGTGGTAATGGCGGTGGTGCATCTGCAGGCAGGTGGTTTTCAGCGCTGATTGCCCACAGACATGCAACGCGTGTGCAACTGTTGGCTGCCGACCAGGCCCCCGGCTCCGAAACCCCGTGTGCGCCCTCGTCCCTCCCGCCTCCCTCCCACCTGCGCCACGTGCTTCATCTTCTTGAACAGCGCGGCCAGCTCGCTCCGTGAAGACGCGAGCAGGGCGCCTGATATGGCGCCTCCGTTCGCGTTCATCCGATTGACCTCCTTGCTCTTCTCCGTCAGCTTCAGCCGCGTGGTGCTGAGCTGGCGCTGCGTGTCCTCGATGCGCTCTCTGCGGTGGTCACAACGGGGCAGGGAATGGTCGAGCTACGGTAAGCGTCCTAATGGTCGAGCTACGGTAAGCGTTACGGTAACCGACATAAAACGTACGTGCTCAGACGTTCACTTTGCGTCGCTGCAAATTGAAGCAGCTGCGGTCACGGTCACGTGCAGACGCGACCCTCACAAAACGACGCAGGGTTTGAGGGAAGGGGTTAGAAAGCGAGCAGGCGGCGGCGGTGCGGCACACAACCACTCTTGCGTAGACGGCTGCGGCTGCTGCGGATTCCGCACCACCCTCTCCCCCGCTGCTTAACCCCATCCCCCCGTCCCAACCCTCCCACCCACCATAACCCTATGCACCAGCTACACTTCCCATGTCGAGTAGCCGGGTCTCTTCTATAAACCAACCCTCTAAAAACAAGACGCAAAGCGGGGCACACGCCCAGCCTGGCCTCACTTGTATGCCAGCGACTGGCTCCGGTGCATCTCCTCTATCTCCGCCGTCTGCATGCCCGCCGCCACCAGCGCCGCCTCCAGCTTGCCCACGAGGCCCATCTGCTTGCTGAGCCGCGTCTGCAGCACCTCCATCTGGTCCGCCATCTCCTTGATCAGCGCCTGCATGCGACCGTTGCGGGAGCCCAGGTCCTCCAAGCTGGTCTCCTGGCCCTCGACCGTGGCGCGGAGAGAGGCGACCTGGCGGTTAGGGCGCGGCGGGGCGGTGGGCGGTTAGGGTAGTTTGGGCGGTTTGGGTGGTTGCGGCAGTTTGGGTGCGGCGGAGGTCGACATGATCCCACGCATCACCAAACCGTATCCACCGAGCAGCACCATAGTCCCACCGCCACCGACGGTAGGTACCGTACGGTAACGCCTGCACTTCCCACTTCATCGGTTTCCTCCGCTCCCCCCCCCTCCGCTCCCATCACCTCGTCTCAACCGGTGTCCAACAAGGCTTCGTGGCTTTCACTGCACCGTTACGTCTTCATCTCACTCTCTACATCTCCCTCTCGCTATCGCTCTCTCTCTCTCTTCCTCGCAGCAGCAGCAGCATCAACCGCCTCACCTCGTGGTCCCTGTTCCCCAGCGCCCGGCTCAGCTGCGACACCCTGCTCTCCGCGGTGCTGAGCTTCCCCGCCAGGTCCGACACCCGTGCGGTGGCCTCCGTCAGGTCCGTCGCCAGGGACTCAGCTCGGGAGCTGATGGCCGTCAGCTGCGTGTCCAGCTCGTTTGCTCGGGCCCGGGTGGTCTCCCAGTTGGTCCGCATGGCGGTCATGGAGGGCTCCACGGCGGCCAGCTGCTCCAGGGAGGTGACGAGGTGGGAGGCCTGCGGCGGAGGGCGGAGGAGGGGGAGTACGGCATAGGGCGCACACGCGCGCGGGATAGGAGGCGGGGTTACAGAAAGAACCGGTTACCGGGATAGGAGGCGGGGTTGTAGAAAACATTTCAAACTTTCCGCGACAAAAACCACCAAAAAATACCCACCCACACACACACGCGCGCGCCCGCCCACCTTATCCGCCAGCTCTGCTGTCCGCGCCTCCAGGTCCGCCCGCAGCACCTCCGCCTCTCGCCTCACGCCCGCCAGCTCGCTCTCCCGCAGCGCCGCCGCCTCCCGCGCCACCGCCAGCTCCTCCTTCGCGCCGTCGCGCTCCGCCGACGCGACACTCAGCCGCTCCGTCATGTCGTGCATGAGGCCGTGCAGCTCGGCGATGGCGGTATCGTGCTGCGCCAGCGCCGCCACCTGCGCCTCACACGACGCCTCCATGGCCGCCACCCGCGTCTGCAGCTCCGCGCCACGACCCATAGCCGCCTCCAGCCGCCCCCGCAGATCCGCGGCCTCGCCTCGGGAGGTGTCCAGCTCGCCCTCCAACCGCGCCACCGTCGCGTCCGCCTCCGCCGCCGCAGCACGCGCCGCCTCCGCCGCCGCCTCCGCGGCGTCCGTCGCGCCGCGCGACTCCGCCAGCTGCTCCGCCGCACGCGCCGCCGCCGCCGCCGCGTCCTCCCGCGCCGCCGCCAGCTGCTGTCGTACATCCGCCACCTCGGCGCGCACCTCCTCCAGGTCGCGGCTCCGCCGCTGCAGCTCCAGCTCCGTCGACGCCCTGGCGGCCTGCGCCTCCGCCAGCGCCGCCGACGAGTCCGCCACCTCCCGCCGCTCCAAGTCCAGCTGCCTGTGCAGCTCAGCCGTCTTGGCTTCGCAGCCCGCCCGCTGCGCCACGAGCTCAGACTCAAGCTCCGAAACCCGCGCGCGCGCGTCGCTCAACCGGGCCTCCTCCGCCGCCGCCCGCGCCGTCGCCTGCTCGGCCTGCTCCACCAGCGACGCGCAGCGGCTCTGCAGCTGCTGCTCCATGGCGGCGTGCTCCGAAACCCGGGCCTCCACGGCCAACCGCTCCTGCTCCGTGGCGTGCGCGACCGCCTCCTCCAGCCGCCGCTGTTCCGAAACCATCGCCGCCGCCTGCGCCTCCAGCTGCCGGATCCGTCCCTCCAGCTCCCGGACGTGGACCTCGGCGGCAGCCAGCTTGGCTTCGGCGGCCTCCGTGGCAGCGGCGGAGGCGGCGCCGGAGGCGGTGGCTGCTGCTGCAGGAGGTGTGCCAGCGCGTGGTGTACCGGCGGCGGCGGCAGCAGCGGGAGGGGTACCAGCGCGTGGTGTGGCGATATCATTGGACGCGGCGGCGGTGGGAGTGCGCTTGTCATCGCCATCTGCCGTCGGCGCCGCCGTCGCCGTCGCCGCGTCCGCTGCCGCCGCCGCTGCTGCGTCACCGCCGCCGCCAGCCGCCGCTGCGGACGCGTACGCTTGCCTGGACTCCGCCGTCACCCCCCGCCGCCCATGCTCCTCCCACGCTGGCGGCGCGGGCACCGGTGGCCCCAGCGCACCGCCGGCGCTGCTTGATGCGCTGGCGTCGGCTGGATTGGAGGACGTTTCAGACGCGGACGGCGCCACCGATGCCGCGGCGTCCCGCATGGCCAGTTCCCGCATGAGCGCAGCAACACGCGAGTTTGCCTCCTCCACGTGCTTGTTCTTCATGTTCAGTTGGCGCTGCGTTCCAGGATTTTAGGGGTTTTAGGGAGGGCGGGGGATATCGCACAGCTGTCAGGGCTGGGAGGTGGGAGGTGGCAGGCAGGCGGCTGACCGCACTCACCACGCCCGGCCGCGGCGGTGCATTGGGGGGGTGGCGTGCATTGGGGGGCAGGGCGGCAGCAGCTTAGCAGCGAAGCAGGGGCAGGTGGACCCGGACGGGACGAGGCGGAGGTCCCGCGGTCCCATCACCGGGCGCAGCGCTGCCAGCACCCCCCTGCCCGACGACCCTCCCTCTCCCCCACCGGCCGCAGCGCTGATGCGCCATGCCAGCACCCCCCTGCCCTGCACTGGGCCGTCACCTTCACCGCCCTCGGTTCGTCGGCCGAGGATTCGCGGATTCTCTTATCAAACCCCCTGCCCGACGACCCTCCCTCTCCCCCACCGGCCGCCAACGCAACCCCCACAGCAGCACCTTGAGCTTGTCGATGTGCTGCTTCATCTCCGCCGCCTGCTCAGCCGACGGCGCCCGAGCCAGCTTCTCCACGATCACTCGGTTTGCATCCGCCACTTGCTGCTTGAGCACCTCGACCTCCTGGGGTGCGGCGGGGCAGGAGGGGGCGAGCCGTCGACATGGGGTGCGGCGGGGAGCTCAGAGAGCCAACCCGTCGTCGACGGGGTGTCCGATCCAGGGAGGAAACCCGTGGGTACGGCCCACGGAAAAGAGGAGGACGGGGAGCTGGTGGCACCATTCCGTCGCGTCGTCAACATTCCAGCAGCGGCGGGCGCGGCCGCTTGGAATGCGGAAACCCCACGTTCGGCCCCCGCTGCACACCCTCTCCGCCCCACCAAGCCCGCCATCGTCACACCAGTGGCTGCGCCGCCTCGACACCCGTCCCGCCACCCCGTCCCGCCGCCCCGTTAGCCCGCGCTGGCCACCGACGCGGCTGCCGACAGACCGGGCGCCCCCCTGCTACATTGTGACTCAGAACCCACGGCGTCAACTCTGATACCCCCACTTGACGTAACGGCACGAGGGAAACCCAAACCCGCGCCCAGGAGCCCTGAGCCCCACCCACATGCCAAGTACGGCACCCCAGCCCAGTTACCATACCCAATCCCCGTCAGTCTTCGACCTCACTCCGGTGCCCTAACCATTGCCACCCCGGGGCGCCTCCTCCGAACCTAGCGCCCCTCTCCCTCCCAACGTGGCTTAGCCCCGCCCCCGCCCCCGCCCCGCCTCGGCCCCCGCCTCGGCCCCCGCCCAAGCCCAAGCCCCGCCCCCGCCCCCGCCCCGCCTCGGCCCCAGCCCAGCCCACCTTGTTCGCCGCGTCTAACCGCTGCTTCATGCTATCCAGCTCCTTCTGTTTGGCCACCAGCACGGTCTCCTTATCCTCCCGCAGCCGGGAAATGAGGTCCGTCAGTGCATTGAGGCTCTGCTCCGTGCCCGTGCCGACCCCACCGGCGCGGTCGCGGAGCGCCGCGGCGGCGCCACCGTCGCCGGCACCATCGCCGCCGCCGCCAGGCGCCGCCATGAGGCTGGCTCTCAACGGGCTGTGCACCTGGTGGCTCTGGTTCCGCAACAACTCCCGCGCTGCGGCTCCGCCGCCGCCAGGCGCCCCGCCGCTGCTGTTGCGCCAGCCCTGGCGGCTGGCGCCGCCCCCGTGCGCCCCCGCCGCGGCTGCCACCGCGGTGAGCTCCGCCAGCCGCTCGTCCAGCTCCCGCTTGGCGCTGATGCTGGTGTCGTGTTTGGCCTTCTCCTCCGCCAGCTCCTGCTGCAGGTACATCACGCGCTCCTTGAAGTCCGACAGCTGCAAGGACAGCTGCCGGTTCTCCTCCTGGAGCAGCGCCGCCGCCGCCGCCGCGGCCTTCTGCTGCTGCACCTGCTGCGATGGCAGGGCGCCCGCCGGCGCCCCCGCCGCGGCGGCCGCGATGGCTGTGGCGGCCGCATGACCCACCAGGGCGCGCGCGCCCATCGCCGGCGACATGGGCGGCGTCATGCCTGGAGGCCCGCTGATTGCCATGGGCAGCGGCGGCACCCTGGCGGAGCCGCAGCGCTGAGCCGTGCTGGTGCTGCCCGTGCTGTTGCACGTGCGCACCAGAGCTGGATTCCCCTCAGCGCCGCCGTCGCCTGCGGCCGCGGCGGCAGCCGCGGCGGCAGCCGCGAGTGCGGTGGAGGCGCTGACCGGCCCCGCCACCATCGACGCCGACGCGGAGACCAGCGACTTGCTGCGTGGCGTCATGGGGGGCTGCACCACGTCGATGGATCCCGCGGGTCCGACCTCGTCGCGTGACTCCTCGATTGCGCTGAGGGACTGGCCGCCGGTTTGCTGCGTCAGGATGTCGGCGGTCGCCTGGGAGGGCATACCCGCCAGCGGCGTGTCGCTGCGGGGGGATGGCGGGCCTGGGTCGTCGGTGGCGGTCAGCAGCATGTCCGTGCCGTTGGTGGCGTTGAGGCCGGCGGGGTCACCCACAGCGGCGATGCTGCGGCCGTGCGTGGACGCCGCCACGAAGATGCCGCTGGGGCCACCCGGCGCCAGGGGTACGGCGGCGGCAGCGGCGCCGGCTGCAGCCGCTGCCGCCGCTTCCAACGCGGCAGCGCGCACGTGGCTCAGCCCCTGCGCGTTGTCTAGCCAATGGCGGCAGCGGAGCTCGTTGTGCTCGCGTTTGAGGCGTTGCAGCTCGGCGCTGGTTTTCGACAGCTCCTGTGGAGCGGAGGGGGTGTTTTGTAAAGGGGGAGCATCCGGGAAAGGGGCCGGGCGCGGCTGAGCCTGGGGGAGGTGGCCAGGGGCAGGAGCTGCCGGCAGCAGAGCGAACGGCGGGCGCGCGCACCTGCTGCATCTCCGTGTTCTCCCGCTTCATGTCCTGGCACACTGTGACCGCATCTTCCTTCTCCTTCTCTAGCTTAAGCACCAAGGTCTGCGAGTCAACGCACGATTCGAGCGATGAGTCGGAGGCTGAGGCTGAAGCAGAGAGGAAACACCCATATATGGAAGCAATAACAGCGATATAACATATTTTGCATCGCAGAGAAACTAACGCCGGGCCTCGGTGTGAGGGCTTGCAACCCAGCATACAGTTCTAAGGTGTTCGCAAGCCTACCCTCAGGCGAATAAGCTCGAACGCCCTGTCCTCTGACTCCTGTTCTAGCTTATTTAACGTCTGAAGCAGTCCTTGCGGCTTGCGTCCCGCCTGTGGGGGCCCAGGCTTGTAGGCCTGTGGGGCCGGTATATGCCCCACGCCCATAGGCAAGTTCCCGCGCTTGGCGGGACTTTTTCGTGGGGGCTTGAATGGGTCCATCCTGCCTGGTTGCTGTCGCCAGAGGTCGCGAACGGGTTCGGGGTCCGGGGCCTCGGGGATGGGCCCCGTTGGTCCCCTACAACGTTTCTACCCTCATGTCATGAGCAGAATTGGAAATACATCGCTTGGACATACGTAAGATTAACTTTAGATAGAGTCACGAAACAGGCCGCGGCCGAGCAATTCTTGGGACGGCGCCTATTGCGCCCGATAATGTAAGTGTTGTGAAGGGGCTGCCACGCCTAGTCGGCATGAGCACAACTTGGGGGCCTAGGATGCGAGCACGAGCACTCGCGCTGACCGCGCCGTACAATCCGCCAACTCCTCGTTCAACTATTAAGACTTGCTTCCGCCCGATAGCAAAAACTAAATTTTGACTCTAATATTTACTACTTATAGGTTCTACTTCGATGCAGCGTCTTTACATTGGGACGCGGAGACTACCGACAGGCCGAGCGCCGAGGAACACCGCCGTTCACTAATTACCAATTTTGAAGGTTATCGAAGTAATGAAATGGAAACAAAACGGATGGTATTGTGGGTGGCTGCGAGATGTGTGGATCAGCAAAGTTGAGCCAGGGCGCGGGGTCCTCGGCACGAACGCTACACGATACCGCGCTCCGTTGCATAAAATTCCACATGTTACAGGTTACCACGTGCGCACGCAGGCACTTCTGTCGACTAGGGTACACGTATAGTGGCCCTGACTGTCAACATGCAAGGTTTTACTTGTTCGCCATGTCCACAAACACAGCTACCTGGACGCTATCGGCCGAAATAAACCCTGTGTGATGAGGAAAACGTTACTCATCGGTGCTTGCTGCGACCTGGAGGGTATCTTGTTGGTGGTGTGTTTCTGGGGTAAGTTGTGAGTTCGCAGTTGACGGCAGGCACAGATGTCACGCAGCTGCTCACCCCCACCAGCATTGCTGCCCCTTAGCGTAGCGGACCATAGTGAACGCCAACATACATACCACTGAAGCGAAGTCTAAAACAGCGACAGTGACCTGCAGACGACACGTGCTTGGCGGAACTTCCTGGAACTTCTAGTCGTGGAAAGCACGCCGATGTCGCAAAATTGAGAAAGCACTAAGAGTATAAGAAAGCATGTGCATGCACTGACCCGGGCAGGGCACCTTGCAGCTGGGATGGCAGCGCACCAATTGGCTGAGCCCAATAGGGGGCTGCTAGTGTTCCGAACACAAGTGATGCTTTCTCATCTACCGATTGCCGGCCCGGCACATCTTCACATCCGCTTTATCGGGTAGCTTGACCGGCCCTGGTGCATGCCGCAGCCAGTACACAGCTTACGGAAGTCCTGCAGAGCTTACATGGCGGTGCTGGCTGACGTGGCTGTAGTATTGCGGGGCTTCAGCCTGTCTCGCGTCTCGCAGGTATGTCTGTATCTGGAGGATGCTTGCAGGTCGGTCTGTGTCTGGAGGATGCTTGAGAGGTTGGCCTATGCTAGTCGATGGCATTTTACTCTTCCTACCGCAACGAATACTACTACCCACTCCGTGTCGAGGAAGGTACAGAAGAGCGGCGGATGTAGGATGTCACTGGGCACAGCACACCCACATCCACCCCCCCATGCGCAAGTACGTGCTGTTGGGACTTCCTGACACCGCCAGGTTCTCGCCGGGTCTCCTCCGGATTCTGCGGGACCCACAACCTCAACTACATGTACCGTATGCGCATCCCTGTCCATGTGCATCCGCCGCAGCCACGCCGTCCGAAACTCCGAATTCACAACACGTATGCCCCCTCACTCCGGTCACCTGCTGTCCTGCTCCGGTACCCCCCGGACAGGGGCGATGGAGTTCCTGACCCGCCCACGCAAGCACGTCTCTCTCGCATGCAGACCGCAGCCTCAACCCTGCCTCCCGGCGTGCCACCTGCCCCAGCCGTTGCCCGCACACGTCCGCGCAGCCACCCGCCAGCCCACGGGCCGTTTAATTGCACCATATTTCCATCCGCTCAGCCACGGACCCAATGCCCAGCACTAGCAAGTGCAGCAAGTGCGTACTGCTACTACGCATGTATGTCCTGTCCGGTCCTGTACGCGGCCACTGGGTGACCCACGGGACCGTCCGCATGCACTGCATTTCGCCCGGGGTCCCCGGCTCCCGCTGGCTGTCCCCTTTACTACCAGTATTTTTGACAGTTCCCATGAGCAGACGCACCGCTCAGATGCAACACGCCTCACTCCTCCGTCACCTTCACCGCCCTCGGTTTTGTCGGCCGTGGATTCGCGGATTCTCTTATCAAATCCCTCCTCCCTTCCCGCCTCCCGCGCCGGGCCACCAATTGCGATGAACGCTCGCTGCGGCCCCGCAGGCCTAGCAAGCCGCCCGCTGGTCGCAACCAGGTACTGGCGGGTCGCACGAGGCTTCCTGATACGGCCCCGGCCGCCCTCTCTCCGGCCGCCCCCTCTCCAAAGAATTCTGCTCTGCTTACTCGACAGATGGTGCACCACTCCGGCTTATTTCCAACCCGCGGCGCCTGGTGGTGGCGCCGCCAACCGCCAACGCGCGCTCCACACGCAGAGCACGAACCCACGTGGCCCCAGGCTTGCGGTGTGTGGCCTGTGTGTGCGACGAACCGACCGTATCACGATGGCCACCAGCCCAGTCGCCCCCTCACCGCGCCGACCCCCACGGAGTGCCCTCCTGCAGGTGCGGCGGGCCCCACCCAGCAGCATCAACGACACCACAGCTCAGCGCAACTGCCACTGCGACGCGTCGGCAGCGCAACAGCACCGCGCTGTAGACAGCGCAACAGCACCGCGCTGTAGACAGCGCAACAGCACCGCGATGTAGACAGCGCAAGCATTGTGGCCAACACCCAGCTCCCACCCATCCAAAACAGCACGTCACCGCGTAACCACAACCCGCCTGCCGTGTCGAGCCGCAATAGAGCCACGTGACGACGCGCGACCCTCCGGCCTCAAAATGGGAGTCACTCAATGCCCGACCCCTTCGGCCTCAAAAATGAGAGCGCTGCAACAGCAAGCATCACTCAAGTGACTCAATGCCTGACCCTTCGGCCTCGAAAATGAGAGCGCTGCAACAGCAAGCATCACTCAAGTGACTCAATGCCCCACGCGCCGCGCCGCACAGGAGGGGGCCGGAAACGCGCGGGATACTTGCGACTTCAGCGTCGATTGGCAAGCCACTGCAAAGGTGGGCCCGGCCCCGCCCCTGCATGCCAGGCTGGCAGCAAACCTCGGCTGCCGCTGCTGCTGTGATGCTGCCTTGCGCTGCTGCAGCGACCGCTACACGTCCCGCCAGCTCCTAGCCCAACCCCCTCCCCTCGAGGACGCCGCTTGCCGCTGCACTCACATCTTCAACCTCCACCACCGCCAGCATGAATTGTGAACTACCCTCACCACTGCACTCAATACCTTTCCTCTCCCGCCACCACCAGCTTCCGCAGCTGGCCAGGGCGCAGCTGGCCAGGGCGCAGCTGGCCAGGGCGCAGCTGGCCAGGGCGCGGCTGCCACACCGGCACCAGCTGCCTCACCGGCACCAGCTGCCGCACCCCCTTTCTCCGCGTCCGCGCCCCCGGACGGCCTCGCGCGCCGCTCCGCCTCCTCGCTACGTGAGCACCGTGATCTTGTAGGTGGGCGGGAAGCTCTGGCGCGCCAGCGCCGCCGCGAGGTTTAGGAGGTCCATCGCGGACGCGGGCCTTATGCCTGCGTTGCTGGGCATAAGGCCCATGGCCGCCAGCGGCAGCGCGCGGTCCATCACGAACCCCGAGTGCAGGTGCAGGTGGCGGTCCCGGTCGCGGCGCCACTCCATCACGCCGCCGCCCATCAGGGTGGGGGCCTCGGTGGGCACCCCGTGCTTCTGCGACAGGGCCATGATCTGCACGGCGTGGGCGGAGGCGGAGGGCACGAGGGCGGAGCGATGCGGCAAGTAAGAGGGCGTGGTGGCGGGTGCGGGTACGGTCGGTGGCGTGCGTGCTTCATAGGGGTTCGCGAGTAGCCGCTCGGGTCCTCGGAATCCACTACGGCAACCTGGGAGGTGGGAACGGGTGCAGGGGTCAGGGGCGCCTGCTGGCGTGTATTGCTCATAGCATTGCGGGCTTCTTTGCGCTTGAAAAATAAAGGATGGCCCACAATGCCACAGTCTGCAGTGGGCCCCCTCCTCCGCTGCCGCTGCAGTGGCCCCCCTCCGCTGCCGCTGCAGTGGCCCCCCTCCTCCGCTGCCGGCACCCGCCGCCGGCCACACCTCCCGGTTGCAGTCCTCTATCAGCTGTCCCTCGCTGCCATAGTTGCGACCGCGGATGAGGATCCGCTGCCGCTCGCTGCCCGGCATGCCGCCGGAGCGGGCGGCCTGGTCTCGGAGCTTCACCATGATGAAACGGAAGGAGCCCCACTCGTCGATGTGGACAATGGGGATGTATTGGCCCACCCATGGAGAGCCCTGCCCCAGCGACTCCTGAACCCTGTGGTACCCAGCACGGCGGGGCGGGTGAGGGTCGGGATGGGGCGAAACGGTTACATACCCATCTGGGTCAATCCAGACCCAGATCCAGGGCCGAGCAATCGGGTAAAAAAAGCTGCGGCAAACCTGCGAAACACGCTGCCCTTCCGCCTTTCAAGAACCCTCACGCCTGCTCTCTCCTTGGTACAGCGGTAGTAGGATAAACCACTATACCCGTCAGCAGCCCGTCCTCCCTCCCCGCCGATCCACGGCGTTCCTGTCATACCCTTCCCGAGAGCCCTCGCATGACCCCCCCACCCAAACCGCCAACCCCCCCACCCATCGCCAACGCACATAATTATGCCCCTCTGCCCCCCCGCCCCTCCGGGTCCCCCTGCCGTCCCTTGGAGCCCCCCCTCTCTGCTCCCCCACCCCTCCGTGGCCCCTCCACCCTCCTTGGGCCCCCCTTCTGGCCCCCACCCCGCACCTCTTTTCCGCCTGCTCCTCACACTCCATCTGCTGCTGCAGCACCACCGCCGCCCGCCTGTTGAGCGACGCCACCTCGCGGCTGGCCGCCAACATCTCCCCGCTCGCCTGCCGGCCCAGCATCTTGGGCCCCGAAGTGAAGCTGCCACTGCCGCTGCCGCACGCCCCCAGAGGCCAGTCGCCTCCCAGGGTGCTCGGCGCCGCGCCCAGCGTACCCACTAGGCTCTGCAGCGCAAGGCTACCCTCCCTGGACATGGCGCCGAAGGCGCTGCCGCCGCGGCCAGCGCCGCTGGTGTTTGCGATCTGCATGGAGACCGTGGTGGTTGCGTTGGTTGCGTTCAGGTACGCCAGCGCCTCCTCCAGTTGGTCCGGGGGTGCTGAGGAGGCGTGCTCCGGTTCCGTGCGCGACTGCTCCGCCTGCCAGCGCCGAGTGAAGCGCCAGCGCCAAGCCGCCTCCTGAATGACCGCCTCCGCGGCAGCCTGTCTGTCGACTGTGTTGGCCATGACGAGCTGCTGGTTCCTTTCCTCCTGCCCCTGAAGCTGCAGCTGGCCCTGCTGTAGGGCATCCAGCAGCAAGGATTCGCTGCCGGGGCGCCGCCGCCCGTGCTCCATTTGATCCACGGCGTCCCCATTCGAGTAGTCTTGCCCGTGCCCGTGCCCGTGCTCGTGCTCCTGCCCCGGGGCCTGCGGCTGCCGGTGTTGTTGCTTGTGGATCATGTCCAGCAGCGTGGGGCTGGCAGCAGGCGCGTGGGAGGCCATGTTGCTGCTGCTGCCGCCGCCGCCGCTGTAGTCCCCGCTGCCGCAGCCGCCGCTGCCGTTGCTGCCACCGCTGACGCCGCCGCTGTCCTGGCCCATTCCCCGACCCAGATGCACCGATATGATGGGCGAGCGGTTGTTGCTGGCGGAGGAGGGGTTGGAGTTGCCGGAAGCGCTGCCGGGCCCAAACTCCACGCGCTCCGGAACCGGATCCAGCAGCCGGTACTGCCGGTCCGCCCATGTGCCAAGGGCCATTGCTGAGGCATCCTCGGGTCCGAAGCCGGTTGAGCGGCCGAATGGGAGATGTTGGGACGGCACTGGTTCCGGAGCCGCTGGCTCCGCTGCCAGCGGCTCGATTGCAATGGCAGCCGGCAGAGGGCCGTCGCCGGTATCGTTCCCCAGCGCGGCGAGTCTTCTGGGGACCGGCATAGCCTTCGGGGGTGACGCCTCGTGAGCGCCAACCGAGTGGAACGCGGGCTCGGTGCCGTACATGGGCGACATCCCGCCGTTGCCATTTAACACGGACTGATTCAGGGCCTGGGTCAGGTCCCCGTGGCTGCGCGAGGTGAGGAAGGCGCGGAGAAAGGGCCCTGCGGTGATGGCTGGGCCCGAGGGACCAGAAGGGTTGACCAGTGTAGGGCCTTCCAGCTCAGGCGAGCCGGGGGCGTCGCGCTCATTGGGCCGCGCTAACCCCCATAGGCCGCCGAGGCAGCTGCATGGTCCAAACCTGCCGCAGGGAGCCACAGATTCCGCGGAGCGATCAGGTGTGCAAGGATGGTTACATTATCGCGAGCCAGTGAGACCCCCCAAAGAAGTTATAGTGCCGCTGGAAAGGAGATCGATGCCGCGAACAAGAAACAAGAGACGCACCAGTTTCTTTCGAACAGCAGCTCGACCCGTTCCCAGTCGGCCGCAGCGAGGTCGGAGGCCAAAAATTCAGTGCGCGCCGCGGCAAGAGAGTCCGGCGGCAGACCCTCGAAGCTAGGCTTGTCCACGAAAGGCCTCCCATAGCAAAAACCGGTCGTGCGCCCGTTCACACTCGGAGCGCCCCATGTTGCCGGTTCCATGCGTCGCTGCAAGTGGCCTCCCGCTACCGCTGCTTCGCGGTAATCGTGCGCTTGGCAGTGTTTCTCTCCGGTGGCGCAAAAGCGCACCGATCCATTCCACGTGACCCCACGCGCTCGGTGTGGGCCTCAGAAGCAATCCTGCATTGTGGGTCGAACTGGCTAAAAATGAATGATCAAGGTCTAAATCTGTGTATTCTGTGGGTGTTAGGTAGCTAATGGTTTGTATGCGTGTTGTTGGCGTCACGAATAGCCGTGTTCGCAAAGGGGATTCGAATCGTACAGGCCTTGCAGGCCCGCGCACCCAACCACGTTGAAAGAAATCGTGGAACATGTCGTAGTGTTTACTAAGTTTAAATTAAGAAATTGGTGCGAACCTCAGCTGGTCGTTGATTGGGTCGCCGCCTCGCCGCCTAAATACTTTACGCAAGACCTAGTACATGATTCAAACTGGAAACGTAGACGTTTATTAATCAAACCTTTACCACTTTAACGAAATACCAAACCAGTTTTGAGTCCGACAATCTTGTTTCGCGAGCACTGCGCTAAAGCTAGGTTAGCAATCCGTATCGCTATCAATTGCATAGCGTGCTAGGCAACACCATACTTTAATTGCGCCTGTTAACTGATCTACTGTTTACATCTTGCCGGGACAGCGTAAACACCCGTTCCGCGCTTCCAGCCGCACTTGTTCAGCGGCAGCCGGCAGACCCGATCGCCGCTACCTAGCATAGCTCACAGCCGCCGCGGCTGCCGCCGCTGCCGCCGCCGCCCGCGGGGGCGGCGTTGGCGCACAGGGCGCCATGACGGCAGCCATGGAGGACAAGGGCGCCGTGTCTCCAGCTGCCGGGAAGGCCACCGATGCAATGGATGTGGACAGCAGCCCAGAAGTGGGCCCCAAAGGCGCCGCTGTGGGCCCAGATGGCCTTGCGGCGCTGGGGGGCGACGAGCAGCTGGCGGATGCGCTGTACGGCGACCCAACGAAGCTGACGGAGCCGATAAAAACAGTGCACGACAAGTTTGCGCTGTTGCCGGCCTTCCTGAAGGTGCGCCGCAGCGCGCTTGTGTGCGACAAAGGGGGGTTACAATTAAAGAACGGTAACGCGACTGGGGAAATGTAGTTGGTGCGACAAGAGGGGGGGGGTCCTCGGTTGTACCGGCGTACGTGGGCGCGAGGGTCCGGGGTTAGAGTGAGGAAAGGCCATGGACTAGGAAACCGAGTAGAAAGTCGGGGAAGGGTCCGTGGTTGAGGAAAGCTCATGGACTAGGAAACCGAGTAGGAAGCCGGGGAAGGGTCCGGGGTTGAGGAAAGCCCATGGACTAGGAAACTGAGTGGGAAGCCGGGGGAGGGTCCGGGGCGGGGCGATGCGATGTCACGAGCCGCGACCAGCCCCGTGAGATAAGAGCAAGTAACGGACGCGGCAGCGTTAGCAGCAGCAGCAGCAGTGGCAGCAGGGAGGGGTGGCCGGAGCTCGCGCGGAGATAGAATTGCGTCCAGGGAGGGGTGGCCGGAGGGTGCTGCTGCGGTGATCGGGTGCCATCGGTTGCACAGGGCGACCCTAGGAGGCGCTTTCGGGAGGGCGGCGGTGGAGCAGGTGTGGGGTGAGGCGGTGGAGCAGGTGTGGGATGAGGCGGTGCAGCCTCGCAGCCACACAGCAACAGCGAGAGAACCATCAACGGGTCGGGTTGCAACGGGTCGAAGCGCTGGATCCGGGCATGAGGGCAGGGGTCTGAACCATAAGGCCCGCGGCTCCCAACTCCCAACTGGCGGCTCCAAAGCCGCGCCCGTGTCCGCCCATGAGCTGGCAACGGCAGCGACCAAATGTCGGACACATCATACAGCTGACAACGGCCGGCCCAAATCGTAGTGGGCGGGCGCGGGGAGGACCCTGTACGACGACACAGGGGCCAGGGAAGAAGGAAGACTAGTGGGTGGGTTGCGAGAAAGACCCTTGGATGCGAGAAAAACCGTTTAGAAGGGACCCTTGGATGCGAGAAAAACCGTTTAGAGCAGACGTTTCGAAATGCATGCTGAAGAACTGGATTGAGAAAACGAAAGAGGGTCGTCGTATGGGAGGTTGGGCGGGTCGGGATGGGTGGGCGGGTGCAGATGTGCGGGTGGATGGGTCCAGGCCACCAGTGTGGGACGTGTCGGGGCTGCTGCCGGCAGGTCGGTCCCATGGGTCGCTGCCTGGCTACATGGGTGCCCTCGGCCGGCCAGCGACGACCGGTGTGAGGCGCGGCCCCCGCTGACTGCCCCCAGTTCTCCAGCATGCATCTCGAAACATCTGTTTTAAACGGTTTTTCTCGCATCCACGGGTCTTCCTAACCATCTCTCCCCATGGGTGTTTCCCACGTCGAGGAACGGGTTCTTTTTCGCACTCCCCCCCAGTCTACGGTCCTTTTATGTAATCCCTCCCTGGAGGGCGGCCGGGTCACGCTTTCTTCGTTCCCGAGTTGCCCCCTCCCATGCTGAGTCAGCGGTCCAAGCCCTAGTCGTACTCGCTGGCGGGACGAGCGCAGCGCAGCGCACACCACCTGTTGGGCTCGAGTGCTGCAAAAGCGCCTTATGGTACGACATGCCTTTTTGCTGTACGGCAGGTTCGCGGCCTGGTGAAGCAGCACCTGGACTCGTTCAACTTCCTGCTGAACTCGGAGTTGCGGAAGATCGTTGCAGCCAACGAAAAGGTCACGTGCGACACCGACCCCAACTTCTACCTGAGGTGCGCAACAGCCATCATCGGGGTTGGGGAGGTGGGGACATGAAGAAACCCGGTTACACGACATGGGCGTGGAGGGTGGTGGTGGCGGGGTGGGGGTTCGAGGGAAACCCGTGGGGGCGGGGTGGGGGTGGGGGGGGGTGGGGGGTGGGGATGGTGGCGGCGTTTGTGGTGTTGGTGGTGAGTGTAGTGGAGCCGCTTGACTTCCTGGTGGTTGGCTGGTCGAGATTCGCCCAGCAAACGCGCCCTTGCTTGAGGTGTAATTGCGTGCACCAACTGACGCTAACCGAACATGCTACACGACCGTTGCGGCAAACCCCCCCGCCCTCCCCCCTGTCGAGTAACCGGTTATTTTCTGTAACCCCCTCCCCGCCATTCCCCCACCCCCCAGGTACACCAATATTTACGTTGGGGGCCCTAGCGTGGATGAGGACATGGTGCAGGTGGGTGCGGTGCACCCAGTGGGGCGGCGGGGGGGGGGGGGTGAATCGGCGCGTTGTTCTGTAACCCTCTCCCCCGCCCTTGCGGGTTCATAAATATCATGAAGCTACCAGTCTTACCACGATCGTGAAGTTACCATGTTCCTCAAAAGGGGATTTAAAGATGCGGTGCCACCGGTGGCGCGGCGGGGTGGATGAATCGGCGCGTTGCACCTCCCCCGCCCTTGCGGGTTTGTAAACTGCGGGTTTATAAATGTCATGAAGCTACCAGTTTTACAAATGTCGGGAAGCTACCATCTTCCTCGAAGGGGATCTTTAGATTCCTGCATGGGGTCCCAGTTACTCGGCTGGAGGGGGGGCTGCGCGACCCGGGCTGGTCGAGCCACTGCCACTGCGGCTGCCGCCGCCGCTGAGGACGCGGACGTGTGGGGGCATAGCTTCCGGTGCCGTGTGCCGCATGAACCCCCGCCCGACATCAGCTGCCCACCCACCCACCCACCCACCCACCCACCCACCCACCCACCCACCCACCCACCCACCCACCCACCCACCCACCCACCCACCCACCCACCCACCTGGACGGCCTGACGGCCTGACGCGCACCTCCCCCTTCCCGACCCCCACATCGACAACTTCAAAACGTGTTTTGCAAGCTATGAATGCCTCCCCTCCCTTTCTCTCACCGACCCCCTCCACCACCACCACCACCACGACCACCACCACCGCCACCACCATTCCATCTCGCCCTAATCTCCCAATACGTGTTTTCGTCGCCGCCACCCCCCCCCCTCCGCAGGTGGGCACCACCCCCCAGCAGTGCCGGCTGAGAGACGCCACCTACTCCGCCCCCATCACTGTGGACATCGAGTACACCCGCGGCAAGGAGATCGTGGTCAAGAGGGGCCGCGGGGGGGTGGGAGCGGTGTGTATTGGCCGCATGCCGCTGATGCTGCGCTGCGACAGGTGGGTGTCGGCCGGGGAGGGAGGGGGAGAAGAAACCCGGGGTTGGGGGCCTAGCAGGCGCGGGGCCGGAATGCGAGGTGGTGCCAGCCCAGGTTGGTGGGGCGGGGTGGCGGGTGGCAGTTTGTCCGGTGGGGCCCCAGCCGGGGGGGTTGGGGCAGACCACAGCCAGCCAGCCAGGGCAGGTGGGGCAGGCCGTACACGGCCAGCCAGCGAGCCAAGCAGCCAGGCGCACACCACCGAGGGGGGAATGGGCGAAGATGTCAACCGGTTTTCTCGGGTCACCCCCCTCTACGAGACTGTGACATGTCCAACAGCCTCCTCGGCCCCCCCTCCCCGCCTGCCCCCCTCCAGGTGTGTTTTGTACAACAAGAACGAGGCGCAGCTGGCGCAGCTGGGCGAGTGCCCTCTGGACCCGGGGGGGTACTTCATCGTGAGGGGGACTGAAAAGGTGGGTTGGGGTAGTTGGGATCGGTGCCGTACGTTTGGATCGGTACCTTGAGGACTTTCGCTTGCTTCTTTTCCTGTTTTGTTTCTCCCGTCGCTTTCCAGACCCTTACATGGACGCACCCCACACATCCTGCACATGGACGACACTCCCATCAAACCCCCAAACCCTGAAAACCCTCCCCCTCCCCCTTTGTTGCCCTTCGGTTTTTTCTTCCAAAGTTTTGCCAGCGTTTTTTTTAACTCCCGACCCGCCCCCTCCCGCCCCACCCCACCCAGGTTATCCTGATCCAGGAGCAGCTCAGCAAGAACCGCATCATCGTCGACACCGACAGCCACGGCGAGGTCATCGCCTCCGTCACCTCCTCCACCCACGAGCGGAAGTCCAAGACCAACATCGTCTTCTCCAAGGGCAAGATCTACCTAAAACACAACGCCTTCCAGTGAGTGCGTGACCCGCATCGCGCGGGGATGCCCCTCGCCTCTTCCGCGATTCGCATTGGCCGGCGCCGCCGCAACCTTCCCCGCCTCCGCTCCCCCCGCCCTTCCCCCGAAGGCTATGCACACGCTACATTTCCCCAGTCGCGTTACCGGTTCCTTTATTGTAAAGCCCTCCCGCGGTCGCACAACCGGGTCTTCGTGCCAAACACACACACACACACATACGTGCACACATACACATACATACACACCACCCGGCGTCCCCCCCCCCCCGCCCCCTCAGGGACGACGTCAACATCCTGGTGGTGCTGAAAGCCATGGGCTGCGAGTCGGACCAGGAGGCGGTGCAGGCGGTGGTGGGCGGTGGTTTCGGAGTCCGGAAGGCCGCGGGGACGGAGGGGGGTTTCGCGCTGGATGCGGGCAGCGGCGAGGGCGCGGCGGCGCTGGCGGCGCTGCTGGTGCCCAGTGTGCAGGTGGGGGGGCGGGGGGGTGTTGAGGGGGAGGCGGGGGTTATGAGAGGAGACCCGTGGGTCAGTGCCCACTGAAAAAGAGGGGCGGTGCTCAGCGGGGCGGGAGGGGGGCAGGCAGCACGTAAGACCGGGTGGGGGGTATGGGCGGGGAAGGCCCGTGGGTCGGCACTGAAGAGGAAGGTCGATTAGGAAACGTTAACTGGTAGTGGGACAGGCCTTCAAGAATAATCGGAAAAAAGTGCAGGAGTCCAGCCAGACCTAGTCTAGCCTAGCCTTGCAGGGGGTGGTCAGTGCGCATGTGGGGTTGTTGGAGGACGTCGGGCTGAAGAGGTGTTTTACCAGTTGGTGGAGTACCGTGTCCTTGCCTGCCGTATCCCTGGGTGCCGTATCCTTGTGTGCCGTATCCTTGCCTGCCATGTCCTTGGGTGGCATGTTCCTCCCTCCCCCCACCGGGCGCGGAAAACCCCACCTCACCCCTCCCACGGTTTTTCTCGCATCCACGGGCCTTCCTCGAAACCCCTCCTCTCCCGCCCGCAGGAGGCCAAGGGCCTGGGCGTCTTCACACAGATGCAGGCGCTTGACTACCTAGGTGGGTGCAACGGTCGCGTACGGAGGTTGTCGTACGACCACTGTACGACAATTGTCGTACCAGTGTAGGCACTGTTGTCGTGCAGGCACAGTTGTCGTGTATGTGCTGTTGAGACGCGGCGAGTGTTGCTGTCGCCACTACTGCCGCAGGCGGCAAGCTCAAGGCTAGCCCCAAGTTCGGCGGCGGCGGTGGCGGCGGCGGCGGCGGCGGCGGGGTTCCCGAGAAACGGCGCAAGAGCAAGGTCGACGAGGCGAGAGACGTGCTGGCGCACGTGGTGCTCTGTCACGTGCCGGTGCCAAAGTAAGTTGGCGGTTAGGTCGTTGGGGCGGGTGGGATGGTTGGCGGGCGCTGGGGGGAGGACGTGGATGGGTATGCACCCGAGCGGTGCGGCCGGGGCGGGAGGTGAGCGTGGGGGCCGGGTTGAGTGGGAAGGGGTGTTGGTTTGCTCCACACCCCCGCTAGGGTTTTAGGGTTTTACTGCGCCACCCATGACGATTTTCCCACCACTACCACCAGCACCGAGTAGCTGCTGAGCTTGTCGGAGTTGTAGCTTCGTCCGTCAAGGCTGGTTGCCCAGCCGGCGTGTAAGATCCCAGCGCCATCCACCAACCGCCAACTAGGTGCTGGGCAAGGATGACGTCATCACAACCGTCACACACGTCATGGTTATGTGTTTGTATGTTCGTACTACAGGTACCAGTTCTGCCACAAGATCGCCTACGTGGCGGTCATGATGCGGAGGATGCTGTACGCCGTACTGGATCCAGCCTGCATCGACGACCGAGACTATTACGGAAACAAGCGCCTCGAGCTGGCAGGTGAGGGCCGGGTGACGGCCGACAAACCGAGAGCGCTGAAGGAATGGGTTTTGAGGAAGGAATGGGGGGGGTGTTGAGGGGGCGAGGCGAGGATGTGGAGGAAAACCCGCGGACAGGCATGGGGAGGGGGCGCGGCTCAGTGAGGGGAGGGGGCTTGCATGCCCTGCTGCTGCCTGCCACTTTGCCGTTTTTTCCCGCTGTTATGCCGTACCGTGTCGTACCGTGTCGTACGTGCGGCCCCCGACACCACCGGGTCCTCTCTCCCAACCCCCGTCCTCCCGGCCCTCACCCCAAACACACGCTCCCCCGCCCCCCCCCCCCTACACACCCGCCGCCGACCATGTGCCAACTATCCTGTCCTTTTCGCGTCAACGGTTTTTATGCCACCTCCCCCCCCACACACACCCAGGCGGCCTGCTGTCCCTGCTGTTCGAAGACTTATTTAAGCGGCTCAACAGCGACATCAAGCGCCAGGCCGACGCGGTGCTGTCCAAGGCCAACAGGGCAACACAGGCAGGTTTCGGAGCGGTTAGGATTCGGTTTTGTACGGGGAGAAGTTGGGGACCGGCGACCATTGCAGGTGTCTCGTTGCTTCGTCTGACCTCATCCATTGTTGTGCTGGGCAGCAGTCTCCGGCCATCCCGGTTCCCACCAACCGCTTCTCGCCTCGCGCCCTTCCCCTGCCACGATGCAACCAACCGCCACTTGATGCAACCGCCACCCAATGCAACCGCTACTTGATGCACCCCCCACCCACCGCGCTGACCCGTGTCATTGTGTACGACAGTTCGACGTGGCCAAGGCCATCCGTACCGATACCATCACGTACGGCCTGGAGTCGGCGCTGTCGTCTGGCAACTGGATCATCCGGCGCTTCAGGATGGAGCGCAAGGGCGTCACGCAGGTGGGGAAGTTCGGTGGGAGTTGGCGGTTGGCGGAGCTGAGCAGTTGAAAGTTGGCGGTTGGTAAACCCTAAACCCCCGGTTGGTAAGCCCTAAACCCCTAAACCCCCCGTTCCTGTCATACCCTTCTCCCCCCTCCTGCTCCTCCCCTCCCCCCCTCCCCTGTCCCGTTGCGTAACACGGTTTTTATACACCCCCTCGCAGGTGCTCAGCCGGCTGTCCTTCATTGCCGCCATGGGCATGATGACTCGCATGACCAGCCAGTTCGAAAAGACGCGCAAGGTGGGGGGGGGCAGGAGGAGGGGGGTATTGCTGTTGTGCCGTGACCCAGGGGTCGGGGTCCTTGTTTTGCGCCTCCTACCCTCCGGCACCCTCACCCCCACCCCTTCATCACCCCCCCGGGCATTCGCGAATGTAATCATCCCCCCCCCCTGCAGGTCAGTGGGCCCCGTGCGCTGCACCCCAGCCAGTGGGGCATGCTCTGCCCCGCCGACACCCCCGAGGGGGAGAGCTGCGGTCTGGTGAAGAACCTGGCGCTCATGACACATATCACCACGGGTGGGGCGGAGAGGAGGGAGCAGTTGGGGCAGTTGGGGGGCCAGGAGCTGCGGAGGACTAGGTGGTTGGGTTTAGGGTGTTGGTGGGTCGTTGGGGTGGTTGGGTATGGCGGCGCGGCCACGGCGAAGGGGTCGGTTTTCGCCTCCATGCCGCGCCGCTGGCTCCTACCGCCGACCCGCACCAACCGCAAACCCCACGCCCCGTACGGCATCGACCCCCGGGACACCTCGGTCCTTAACCACGGCCCCTCCACAGTCCGTGTTCTCTCCCAACCACCGGCTTCCTCCCCCTCCCACACACACCGGTTTTCTCGCCCCACACACACCGGTTTTCTCGCCCCTCCTCCCTTTGTCCCCCCTTGTCGGTTCACCTGCTTACACCCCTCCACCCGCCCCCACCCGCCCCCACCCGCCCCCGCCCGCCCCTGCGGCCCCCAGACGAGGAGGAGGTCCCCATTTGCCGGCTGCTGCTCATGCTGGGCACGGAGCCCATCACCGCCATCGCCCCCGCCGAGATGCACGGCCTGGGTGGGGCGCTGGTGTTCCTCAACGGCAACCTGGTGGGGGTGCACCGCCGGCCGCACCGCCTGGTGCGGGAGGTCAGGTGAGGGGGAGGGGGAGGGGGGGAGAGGGTGTGTGTATGTGTTTTTGGGGGGAGGGCTGGGCGGATGCGCCCCTGGAGCAACGGCAACGGTCACTGCCTTTCCAACCGCCTCTCCGCGCAGTTTCAATCTCCTGTTACAGCTACAATTCGGTCGTTCAATAGCTTTGCCGTCTTTATCCCATCGTACATAAGCAACCCCTTCCTCCTCCCCCTCCTTCCCCCCGCTATTATCGCCGGGTAAATGGTTTTTATGCCACCCCCTGCTATTATACCTGTGTCGTGTAACCGGTCTTTCTGCGGATTCTCTTTTTAAAAAACAACCTCCCCCTGCTTTACCCGCCGCCTCGCGGATTCTCTTATCAAATCCCCCCCCTCCCCCCCGGGCGGCAGGGAGCTCCGGCGCGCCGGCCACCTGGGCGAGTTCGTCCACGTGCACCTGCAGCAGGATGCCTGCTACGTGTCCGCTGACGGGGGCCGGGTGTGCCGGCCGCTCATCATCTGCGACCAGGGGGTGCCGAGGGTGCGGCAGGAGCACATCACCAAGCTGAGGAGCGGTGAGGGGGAGGGCGGGGGGGGACATCACCAAGCTGAGGAGCGGTGAGGGAGGGAAGGGGGGGACATCACCAAGCTGAGGAGCGGTGAGGGAGGAGAGGGGGCGGAGGGGGGGGCCGGTGGGGCGGTCCAACGATTTCTGCCCTCCAATCCTATCTCGTGTAGCCAGGTCCCACCACCCCCCAATTCGCCAGCTATCCTACCCATGTCGTGTAACCGGGTCTTATGCCCCCCTCCCGGCCCCGACCCCCCCGCCCGACCATGCGCCAACTATCCTGTCCCGTTGCGTAAAACGGGTTTTACACACACACCCCAAAGGCGAGTGGTCGTTCAACGACTTCCTGCGTCAGGGCCTGGTGGAGTACCTGGACGTGAACGAGGAGAACGTGTCCCTCATTGCACTGTACGAGAAGGACTGCAACAAGTGAGTGGAGGGCGGGGTGGGAGAGGAGACCCGTGGGTCGGCACAGCTGTTGAACCAATTATGACACAGATTTGAAGGGATGGTGGTGGTGGTGGTGGAAGGGGGTTTCGAGGAAGAGGGGCAGGCGGGGAATCAAACCCATGGGCGTGGGTGGCGTTTTGAAGAAGACCCGTGGATGTGGGGGCGTGTGGGGGGCGGGGGGAGGCTGAGGTTCAGGGAAGTGGATGGCGGGCAGCGGGTCACTTTCCCGCCGCCAGTTGTATTCCACAGGGCAAGCGACCCAGTTATCAACGGCTTTTCAACCACCAACAGAACGCAGACTAGAAGTATCCGGCTCTGGCAAACCGTCACCACCTCTCATTCCAACCACCTCTCCCCCACCCTCCACGGTCTTTCTCTCAACCCCTGCCCCCCCTTTTCTGTAACCCCCCTTTCTCCCCCCCTCCCCTTGCCCCATCTTCCCAGGCTGACGAGCCACCTGGAGATCGAGCCCTTCACCATCATGGGGGTGGTCAGCGGCCTCATCCCCTACCCCCACCACAACCAGTCGCCACGAAACACCTACCAGGCAGGAAGGCCGGGAGCTGCGGGGGCGGTGTGTGGATGTGTGTATGTGTATGTATATGTGTATATGTGTGTGTGTATGTGGCGAGGAAGAACCCCAGGGGGGATGAAGCGGCGCCATCAGCCTACCATCCTCCCAACCGCCAACCTCCCAACCGACAACCTCCCAAACCACCTCGTCCTTCCCCCCTCTCGCGGATTCTATTAAAAAAAACCCTCCCCCCCCTCCGTCCCCCGGCGCGCAGTGCGCCATGGGCAAGCAGGCCATGGGCAACATCTCTTACAACGAGCTCAGCCGCATGGACACGCTGCTGTACCTGCTGGTGTACCCGCAGCGCCCGCTGCTCACCACCCGCACCATCGAGCTGGTGGGCTTCGACAAGCTGGGCGCGGGGCAGAACGCGTCGGTGGCGGTCATGAGTTACAGCGGGTGGGTGCGGCAGGGGGGGCCGGGCCGGGGGCCGGGGGAGAGGAGGAAAAGTTGTCCGTTGGCGGGTGCCGTTGACCGTTTTCCCCCCGTTCGGCTCACCGCAGGTACGACATTGAGGACGCCATGGTCATGAACAAGTACTCCCTGGACCGCGGCTTCGGGCGCTGCATCGTGCTGAAGAAGTACGGCGTCAGCCTGCGCAAGTGAGTTCCCTCCCTGGAGGCTTCTTGGCGCCCTTACCAGCGGCACCCTTACCGGCGGTTACGTGCCTTTGTGTGCCCTTGCTTGGTTGGCCGGTGCCTTTTTACTTTGTTTACTGGTTGGTTGGTGCCTTTTAACTTTGCTTACCCTGCCTCACCTCTCTCTCTTCCCCCGCACCTGCCGACCCACGGGTCCTAACTCAACCCCCACCCGCCGCAACCCACTCGGTTTCTGTGCTGCCCCTCTCCCTGCCCCAGGTACGCCAACCGCGCGAGCGACCGCATCGTGGCTCCCCTGCCCATGCCAGGGCAGAAGGCAGTGCAGCCAAGGTTCAGGTGCGGGGGCGGGGGCGGGGGCTAGGCCGGGGGAAGTTTTGGGGTTTTAGGGTTTTCTAGGGTCCCCCATGTTCACACGCGTGTCTACACTTTATCACCTCCCCACGCTCTGGTTCTTTAAAGCCTAAACCCTAGAACCCTAGAACCCTAAAACCCTGAAAACACAACCCTTAACAACCCTTTAAAAAACCCTACACCCCTCCAGGCTGCTGGACCGCGACGGAATCGCCTGCGTCGGCGACTACATCCTGCCCGGTGACGTGTACATCAACATGCAGAGGCCCTCCAACACCAGGGACCCGCTGCCAGCCACCAACATGCCCGACTCCTTCTACAGGTAGGGTTGCTGTCGGTAGCGGGAGGAGTCCAGGGAGGGCTGGCGGGGGTGCTTGGGTTGGGGGTTTGGGGGAAGGCCGGTTGGAGGCCAGGAGGGTTACGGTTTGCGGTTGAGCGTCCTGTTATGGAGTAAGCGGGTCCTGGATTTGCGGTACGATGCAGCGTTTGTCACTGCAAACGTCCACCACCTCTCCCCCGCCGTAACTCCGAAGCCGCAGCTCCGAAACCAGCGCCTCCAACCAACGCTACTCACACTCGGGCCCCTACCCCCTCCGTTACCCCTCCCCCTCCCCTGTCGTACTGCCGCCACGGAACCCCCTCCCCCTCCCCTGTCGTACTGCCGCTCCGGAACCACCTCCCCCTGCCCCTCCCCTGTCCTACTGCCGCTCCGGAACCACCTCTCTCCCTCCAGGCCCAGCCCCATGTCCTGGAAGAGCACACCCGCCATGGCCGGGGAGCGGTGCGTCGTGGACAAGGTGCAGATCACCGCCAACGACGAGAGCCACTACTCGATCAAGGTGGGGGGGGGGGCAGCTGTGGGTGGAGCAGCTGTGGGTGGAGCAGCTGTGGGTGGAGCGGCTGTGGGTGGAGCAGCTGTGGGTGGAGCAACTGTGGGTGGAGCAGCTGTGGGTGGCGCAGCTGTGGGGCTGATGATCTTCAACCAACCGATAACGAACCAACTAACAAACGAGCTAACGAACAACTGCCTTCTTAGGTGATGATCCGGCACACTCGGCGGCCGGAGCTGGGCGACAAGTTCAGCAGTCGACACGGACAGAAGGGCGTCGTGGGGAACATCGTACGGCAGGAGGACTTCCCGTTCAGCGAACGGGGGGTCTGCCCCGACCTCATCATGAACCCGCACGGCTTCCCCTCGCGCATGACGGTGGGGCCTTATGTGGGACCGGATTGGGGGCCTTTTGTGGAACCTTATCTGGGACCGGATTGGGGGCCTTATGTAGGACCTTATGTGGGCCGGACCTTATGTGGGGGCGTTATGTGGGACCGGATGGGGGCCAGGATGAGGTTGGCGTGTGTCTTGTGGGATGCCAAGGGGACGGGGGCGACGCGGATGAGGGTCCCCCCCTGTACGGCAGCCGCTGGGTTGCTCCATTGCCGTGATGCCCGGCGTGGTGTCGTGTTCCGCCACCCTCCGCTGTGACCAGCTCAGGGATCCACTGAGACCCACCGAGTCGGGGGCGCAAGGCCAACCCCCCCTTCGCGGATTCTCTTATCAACCCCCCCCCTTGGTGCGCGTCTGACCATGGTTCGGCGCCCTCTTCTCCCCCCTCCGCCTTCTTCCCCTCATACCCACATACTGATTTCCCCTCTCATACCCGCACCCACCCACCCACCCATCCACCCACCCACTCACGCCCCTCTCATACCCGCGCCTACCCACCCACCCCCTCTCCCCTCCCCAGGTGGGCAAGATGATCGAGCTGCTGGGCAGCAAGGCGGCGGTGTCCAGCGGCCGTTTCCACTACGGCACCGCGTTCGGGGAGCCATCCAACCTGGCGGACAAGGTACGACACGCGCTATGCCGTACGTTGCCATTGCCAAATACACCGCCATCATATCCCCTCACGCCGTCCTCGTCCCTCCTCATCCCACAACCACCGCCCAACCACCGCCCAACCACCGCCCAACCACCGCCCAACCACCGCCCAACCACCACCCAAACCCCCGGTTCGCGGGTTTCCTCTCTCGCCCCTCCTGCCCGCATCGCAGGTGGAGGACATCTCCGCCACACTCGTACGCCACGGCTTCAGCTACAGCGGCAAGGACTGGCTGACCAGCGGCATCACGGGTATGGGAGCCCGGGGGGGAGGCGACCGGGGGGGAGCGGTGGGGGGGAGCGGTGGGGCGGGCCGCCGAGTAGCAAGCAGGACGGAACGCGTCCGCCCCAACATCTAACGGCCAACTCCTTTACCCGACGTCAACGAAAACCCGGCAAGCTGGCAAACCCAATGGCCCTGAACGAACCCACCTTCCCCCCAAAGCCCCCAAACCTCAAAACCCTAACCCCTCCTCCCGCATACGCACCTATGCATCCCCCCGGTGCTTTTGTGGCGTGGTGCCAGGCTGAGCATCATGGCCCCCGTCCGGTCTCACATAAGGCCCCGTTGTCATCCAGCTTAAACTCAAAACCCTAACCCCTCCTCCCCCCGCAGGCGAGCCTCTCGAGGCCTACATCTTCATGGGCCCTGTGTACTACCAGAAGCTGAAGCACATGGTGCTTGACAAGATGCACGCGAGGGCGCGGGGACCCCGGGTGGTGCTGACGCGGCAGCCCACGGAGGGTCGCTCCAGGGACGGCGGGCTGCGGCTGGGGGAGATGGAGCGCGACTGCCTCATCGCGTACGGCGCGTCCATGCTTCTGTTGGAGCGGTTAATGATCAGCTCCGACCAGTTCGAGGTGGGAGGGAGGCGGCGGAGGAATCGATCACTCCCGCACACTCCCAACCACTCCCAACCGCTCCAACCGCTCCTACGATTCCTGACCACTTCAACCGCTGTTAACCGCTTCAACGATTTATTATCACACCAACCGCTCTTAACCGCTTCAACCACCCCAACCGAATCTACCTCCACCCCCCCCGCCAGGTGCACGTGGACGCCCGCAGCGGGCTGCTCGGCTGGTGGGACGCGCACCGCAACTGCCCCGTGTCCCCCGTGGACAAGTCATCTGAGCACATGGCCACCATCAAGATCCCCTACGCCTGCAAGCTGCTCTTCCAGGAGCTGCAGTCCATGAACATCATCCCGCGACTGCGGCTGGCGGACCTGTAGTGTACGGTACGGAGTCGCCTGGGCCTTATGGACGACGTTCGCCATCTGCGCCTCGCTGGCGGGCCTTATGCGCCTGGCCAGTATGGAGTTGGGAGGGCACCGGGACACTGTACGGGCACTTCGCCGGCTAGGCCTTGTGGGCCTCCTGTGGCTGACGCACTCGGTAGTAGTACGGGGCGGCACCTGGGCCTTGTGGGCCTTCGCCTGTCAGACGCTTGCAGTAGGGATTTAGGGTTTTAGGGCTTGGTAGAGTTCAGTTTGCGGGACGCGAAGTGATAGCGTCTGGCAGGTACGGCAGGACGAAGTCGAAGCGCGCGGCAACGCGCCCAACGATTCCGGGCAGTTGTGTTCTCCCGCGATTATGGATTCGGGGTGGGGAGGCATATGACGAGGTTGTCAGCAGTAGCATGCAGCAGCGGCAGGCAGCAACAGCAGCAGTGCCGGCAGCCGCAGCAGCAGCAGCGGCAGCAGCAACAGCAGCAGTGCCGGCAGCCGCAGCAGCAGCAGCAGCGGCGGCAGCAGGGCACGCGGGTGGGGGCGCCGCTGGCGCGTGTGGCGGTTGGGGCGGAACGTGGACAGGAGAGGATAGGCCGTAGGGAGGCTAGGTAGGAGTACTAGGTAGGTGGGTGGGGGTTCCCCCGGGGACCCGGGGGCATGTGCGTGTTGTGTTGTGTGTTTCGTGTCCACCGCCGGCCTTGCCTGCCGCGCGTGTGTACCACCGGATCGCGGAGCTGCGGCGTGCAACCAGCAACCAACAACCAACAACCAACAATGTCCGTTTGCGGTTGGCAGCAAGTTGTGTTTTGTTTCGCACGGACGGCGCTGCAAGGTCGCCGCGGGGTTAGCTAGGTGGTTGTGTACAAGGGACCAGCGCACTCGGCGGGGCTGGATGAACTGGATGAGCAGTTTTTGTTTACGACCCGTGGGTCGGAGGACGGAGCGTTCCTGCGGTGGAGGCTGGTCGCCTGACAGGTTTTGTAGACGACACGAAGATGTGCTTGCGGCCGGCTACCTAGCCTCCTGTCGTGTTCGTTTTGAGCGTGATAGCGGCCTTAGCGGCCTCACACGAAACAAAAAATGTGGACAAGCGTGGCAGCAACAGCAACAGAAACCAACTGACATCAGGCAGAGCAGCAGCTATTTTCCCGGCGTTGCGATGTCCTGCGATATCGGAGACACCTCAAAATAATATAGACGCGTTTTCTTCGCACGTGCCTTCGAGGCGTCTAGTCTCTTGGGCGCGCAGATAGACCCGTCGTGACGTGCACGCCGGTGAGTGATAGGCCGCGGTTTCTTCTCCAGGCTCCGAAACTAACCGCCGTTCGTTGGACCCATTAAGCCAAACCTGCCGTACTTGAAAGGTGACCTTGTCGGAGCTGAGCGGTGCACACAGAGCTCACCGGCCCCAGCCTGTCGCTGTGCAAGCACCCGCCTGCCTGCCCTACCCGACCCATAAGCCATCGAGGCGACCTAGGCGATAACCAAGGCAGCAGAACGATAAGAGGCGATAGAGGGCGGGTCAGAGTGCTGCGCTCGCTCTCTACTCCTACCCGGAGTAGTAGCTGTGTCTGTGAACTGTAACTGTAACTGTTACTGCTACCCGGAGCAGAAGGAACACCTACCGCGATCACGACGGCGCCAGCAACTAACTACCACCTCGCCTTCACAGCGTTCAAGAAGCCACACACGACGCAAAGCAGCTGTAGCTAACACATCGCGCACCAAGGGCAGGGTCGCTCGCCCATCCAGACGAGCGCGAGGCTTGGGGGCTTCCGACAGATAGGTCTCAACCTAACGGAATTGGCCTCTGGGGGCCGCTAGCTTCTCCATCCGCAGCTCTGCTCTCAGCTCCATCACAAGGCCCTAGGGTTCACGACCACTATGTCGGCCAGCGGCGGCGGCGGCGGTGGCGGCGGAGGCAGTGGCGGCGGCGGCGGCCGCCGCGGCATCAGCGGCCGCCTGCACGGCCTGACAGCGATGCTGCGGCGCCGTGGTGGCGGCGGCGGCGGTCCGGGCGACAGCGGCGACGACTCCACCCCTCGGAGGTAGGTGCGGCCGGAACCCCCGCCCCCACCCCGACCGGCCCCCCGACCGCCCCCAAAACACACGCACTGCAAACCACGAGGACAGGAACTTATTATCACCCGGGTAACTGGGTGGTGGCTGTTCATTATTATTGCCGGCTTCATTTGGAGTACGCAATACTTTGGTGTGTCAGCTTATTTGGTTCTTACGTAGAAACACCCAGTGTGGGTTCGTTTTCTGTCCAGTGCGCCCTGCCGCTGATGCCGCTGCCCTGTCTCCGCTCCCAACACAACAACAACCTCGCCCGCCCGGGGAAACATCCTGCATGGCAGCGACCGCTCCTCCGTGTACAGCACGGGTACCGCGGCGGGGGGGACTGCTGGCGGCGGCGGCGGCGGCGGCGGGCTGCTGGCCGCCCGCCCCCCGGCGGTCTCCACGTTGCACATCCTTTTGGCTGCGGTGGGTGCATTGCCAATTTGCCGCGTCCGCTGCTACTGCCGCCGTAACGTGCGCTTGCTGCTACTTCTTGTGCTGCTACTGCTACTGCTGCTGCTGCTGCTACTGCTGCTGCTGCTGCTACTGCTGCTACTGCTACCGCTGCTGCTGCCGTTACTGCTGCCGCTACTGCTGCCGCTACTGCTGCTACTGCTGCTGCAAGTGCTGAGCTGGCTTCTGCTCGCGCTTACTTGCTGCTCCACTCCGCTGACCCCGCCGCCGCCACTACCGCTGCTGCTACTGCCGCTGCTGCTACTGCCACTGCTGCTACTGCCATTGCTGCTACTGCCGCTGCTGCTACTGCCGCAGGACGGAGTGGTGGGCGCCTCACGTCGTGGCGGCAGCGGCGGCAGCAGCAGCAGCAGCAGCACCCTAGGGCAGCTGCAACCACCCCAGCAGCCGCAACCGCATCAGGCCGCCCCTGCGGGAGCAGGCGGGGGGCCCTCCACCACCACCGCCACCGCCACCACCACCGCCACCACCACCGCCACCACCACCACCACCACCACCAGTGACAGTGTGGCTGCTTTCGCTGAGGTGGCTGCGGGGGGAGCTGCCCCGGGCCCCGGGGACGGGGGGCTGCAGGCGCCGGTGGGGGTCGCAGTGGACTTCAGCGGCTTCGCCTTCATCGCGGACACGGGGCACTGCAGGTGGGTAGGATGAAAGGAGACCCGTGGGTCGGCACATGGAGAATGGAGGGCGGCTGGGTGGGCGGGCGGGCGGGCGGGTCGGTCTCTGCCCACGACACGGACACGGACATGTAGCCCTGCGGATAGATACATCTGCCGGTGAGTAGCACTGGATGTAACCCGCCTGACTGACCCCTCTCCTCCCCGCCTGCTGCCCCCTCTTCCCCTGCTGCCCCCTGTCCCCACTGCCGCCCCCTCTGCCCCCCACCTGCTGCCCCCTTCCTTCCCCCCTGCCGCCCCCTCTCCCCCATGCCGCCCCCTCTCCCCCCTGCCGCCCCCTCTCCCCCCTGCCGCCCCCTCTCCCCCCTGCCGCCCCCTCGTCCCCCTGCTGCCCCCTCGTCCCCCTGCTGCCCCCTCGTCCCCCTGCTGCCCCCTCGTCCCCCTGCTGCCCCCTCGTCCCCCTGCTGCCCCCTCGTCCCCCTGCTGCCCCCTCGTCCCCCTGCTGCCCCCTTCCTCCCCGCCTGCTGCCCCCTCGTCCCCCTGCTGCCCCCTCTCCCCCCTGCTGCCCCCTTCCTCCCCGCCTGCTGCCCCCTCTCCCCCGCCTCTCCATAGAGTCCTCCGGGTGCGGCTTGACACGGGTGAGGCGGCTGTGCTGGCGGGCGGGGGCGGCTACGGCCACAGAGACGGCCCCGGCCGCAAGGCCAAGTTCGCATGTCCCATGTACCTGGCCCTGGACCACCGGGACTGCAGGTAGCGTAGGGGAGAGGGAAAGAGGACGCGATGGATAGGGTTTGGGTTTTAGGGGTTTAGGGTTTATATGACATGGTGAAGCTCGTGCTTGCCTAGCTTGCTGCCCCGTTACTCCTTATTTACCATACCGCGGCTGACTGCTGCCTGCCTTCTGTTCCTCCTGCGTTGCGCCATCTCACGCCCGGATCGTACGTGTGTATGTTAGGGGAGGTGCGCGTGTATAATGAGCCTGGCTCCCCCCCCGCTGGCCTCATGTCGTGTTGCCGTACCGTCGTACTGTTGCAGCCTGATCGTGTCGGACCAGCACTGCCTCCGCCGGGTGGCCAGCGACGGCTTCGTAACCACCATTGCAGGTGCGTTGCAGAATGGTTGGTGGTTGGTTGCGGTTATGGTTGCGCGACAGTTGAGAGTCGGTTAACGGGCGGCTAGCCCCATCGCGTTTGATAATGTTGGGCTATCCAGGCAAGGACTGAAGGAAGGAGTGGACCGATTGGGACCGGGGGTTAGTTTTGCAGCAAGCGGGGTGTTGGGAGTTGAAACTTAACGACCAGGGTGTTGAAACTTACCGACCTGCGTACTTCCCGCCATTCCGGCACTGCGTCGACGTCCCCGGCCCAGGCAGCACCACCCCCGGCCACGTGGACGGACCCGCGGGTCACGCCCGCTTCTACAACCTGCGCGGTGTGGCGGTGGACTGCGAGGGGAACATCTTCGTGGCCGACTCCTCCAATCACTGCGTGCGGGTGCTGACGGCGGCGGACGCCATGGTCGCCACGCTAGTGGGTGCGTGTGTGTATCAGGCTGGGGGGGGGGGGGGTAGGAAAACCGGTGTAAAGAAGAGAAAACCGCTTAGGACAGTCGTCTGGAGGGGTGGACAGGAAACCCCGGTTACGCGACATAGGAAACGGAGGGCAGAAAGTGTCTCGGGGGGTGGGGGAAGGAGAAGAGACCCGTTGATAGGGGGGGGGGCCCGAGAAGACCCAGGGTGGTGGTTGTAACGGTTACAGTGGGTTCCAGACCAAGATGTAGAACCATCGGGCACTTCGCCTGACACTGGGTGGTTGCTGTTGTACTTGTGGGTGGTATTGTGAGAGGGTAAACCACAGCACGTTAGCGGGTGCGTCTGTACTTGCATTTCCGTACAAGGATATGCGTGCTGCCTGTCGGTTAACGAACGGACTCCTGCCTCCGCTCATCGGGTGCTGCTGCCCACCGCCCGCCTCCCGCCTCCTACACCTCTTGGTCTGGAACCCACTGTAACCGTTACAATAACAACGTGCAGGCAGCCCCGGCAACGCCGGCTTCAGAGACGGGGCCGGCGCCGACGCCCGCTTCCGTAACCCTTGCGGTGTGGCCATCAACCTGCAGGTCGGTTTGTTGGTGACAGTAGAGCTTGGCCGCAACAAACTGGGCTGGTGGGCTGGGCTGGTGGGCTGGGCTGGTGGGTTTCGGAGCACTGCTTGGTGGGTCTCATCCACGCATGCAACCGCGACCCAACACGCCGCAGTACACCGTACCGTATGATGTTCATTTCGCCGCCCTCGTCCTCCGCCCTCGTCGCCGTCGTACGGTACGTACGACATCGTACGTCACGCACGCAGGACGGCACCGTGGTGGTTGCTGACGCGGCCAACAACCGGCTGCGCAAGGTGGACCGGGACCGGCTGGCAACGACCATCGCGGGGGACGGAGTGGCGGGTGCGGGTGTGCGTGTGTATGTGTGCGTGTGTGTGCGCGTGTGTGGCTGGGGGTTCGAGGGGTGTGTGGTTGGGGGGGGGGGGTTACAGAAGAGACCCGTGGTTCGATAGAGGAGGCAATGCTAGCTATAGAAGGTTTTGGACACACGTTTCAGGTACCGGGGGCCCCGGGCTGTTGGAGCCGGCGGCTAGTTGTTGTAACCGTTACAGTGGGTTCCAGACCAAAAGGTAGAACCATCGGGCACATCGCCTGACACTGAGGAAGACGGAGGAGACAGAGACCGACGTGCACCTGCGCAAACGTAAGCTCGCTCCGAGACCTGGAAAACCGCCACCGTAACCAAGCAAGCAGCTACACATACGCATACACACGCATTCACCCTCCCCCGCTCCCCCGGGCCTTATCCCCGCCCCCTGTTTGTCCCCCCCGCCGTACCTTCTCCCCCTCATAAGGCCCCCAGGCTGCCTGGCCCCAGGAGGAGCCAGCCCTCCACTGCCACCTTAACCACCCGCAGGTGGGTGGCGGTAGCTGGGCCGTCGGGGCCCTAAAACCCTAAACCCCCCCCAAACCTAAAACCTAAAAAGCCCTCTATTGCTGACGGGGGCCTTGGGAGGTGGTACAGCAGGCCAACCGGGAGAAGCTGGGGCCGTATGCGGCGATGGGACGACACGCTAGGTGACAAGGCGCCGCCACCTCCGTACGTAAGGAATTTGATTTACGGGTTTAATGGTACGGCGCCCCCAACGAACTAACTGACGCAGGGGGTCGCCATCGACGGCGACGGCAACATTCTGTTGTCCGATTTGGACAACCGCTGTGTACGGCTGGTGTCACCTGGGGGGGTCATCTCCACGCTGGCAGGCGGCCTGGCAGGTGGGTAGCAGGAACTGTTCCCGTGGGCCCCGGACCGTGAGTAAGAATGAGCCACCGGGCGCATATCACCTGATGCTGAAAGAGACCAAGGTCAGGGGGCAGACCTGGGGCCATAAAATGGGCGGGTTGGGGGGCGAGGAGGGCGCTCCCCAACCCAGGCCCGCGCTGCGTGCCTCGCACCCACCCACCCGCTCGAACCCACGCACAGGAGGCGGCGAGAGGGACGAGGAGGTGGGGGCACACCACCACCTGTCCCCTTCGTCGTCAGCAGCCGCCCCGCAGCAGAACGCCGGCTTCTGCGACCCCCAGGTCGGCCGCTACGGCGCAGCGGAGAGCGGGGCTGGGGTGCGAGCTCCTGTGCCTGACCGCCAATCCGAGCTATCGGCATCTACCCGGCATCTATCCGGCATCTGTCCGGCATCTGTCCGGCATCTACCCGGCATCTACCTGGCATCTGTCCGGCATGCACCCTCGCTCAAACTCCTTTCAGAAATAGGTCCTTAAGACTGGAGCACGTGCTGACGTGTTTTCTTCCGCCCAACGCGCACCCATGCATCCGACACACCGCGCCACCCTCCTCCGCTCTTCCTCCTCCGCGCAGGGTATCGCGGTGACCCACCGGGGGGAGGTGCTGGTGGTGGAGTGCTCAGCCAACCGGGTACGTGCGTGCGGTTAGTTGGGGGTAATTGAGGTAGTTGGGTTAGTTGAGCCGAGGTCGTTGGGGCATCAAGGGGCAAGGAAGGCAAGGAGCGACAGGTCGAGGGAGGTCGGGGCAGGGGGGCGCTAGGCTGCTGGAGGGGCTAGGTGTATGGCTGGGGTGTCCTCATGCCGAGGGAGCCTCCCACAGGCGGTGCCTGGATCGAGTCACGTCCGTCCAGCAGCAGGTTTATCGCAACAGCAGTTCGTTAGGGCCGTTGCCACGTATATGCCCGTTGCCGTAACGCTCCCAAAACAAACCCCTCTCCGCTCCTGCCGTACCCCAACCACTCAAACCACTATCCCAACCAAGCAACCGCTCAACCACCTTCCACCCGGGTAACCGCCGGTCCCCCTTCCCCCCTGCAGGTCCGGGTGGTGTCCGCCCGGCTCCACTCGCCCCACACCTACCTGGCGGCCACAAAGTCGACTTTCGTGACGGACATGTCGGGGCTGCTGGCACGAGGGGACGGGGCGGACGTGACGTTCGTGGTGGGTGATCGTAACGGGTGGGGTTACATGAAAGAACGGTTGACTGACGGGTGGGGTGGGGCGCGGGGTGGGGGGGGGCTGGCTGCTTGTTGTATCGCGGGCTCTACGTGGATGGACACCTGCTTGCAAGCCCTTTTCAGTAAGGCGTAATATAACACTGCCGCCGCTGCTGCCCCTGCCACGACTACCGCCCGTGCCCTGCTGCCACTGCTACCTCCCTGCCACTGCTGCCACTGCTACCGCCCCTGCCACTATCTACTGCCGCCGCCGCTGCCACTGCTACCGCCCCTGCCACTAGCTACTGCCGCTGCCGCTGCCACTGCTACCGCCCCTGCCACTAGCTACTGCCGCCACCGCTGCCGCCGCCCCTGCTGGCTCCGCAGGTGAACGGTGAGGAGCTGCGAGCTCATCGCTGGCTGCTGGCCACCCGCTGCGACTGCTTCGGCCGCATGCTGGCGAGCGACTGCGTGGAGGGGCGCACTGCGAGCGTGGAGGTGCGGGACTGCAGCACGGCGGCGTTCAGGGAGTTCCTAAAGTGAGTGAGGAGTTAGTTGAGGGGGTCATTAGCTTCACGGGTTGGTTGAGGGGTCATTGGTTGTGAGGGGTTAGTCGTTGAGGGGTTGGTTGAGGAGCTGGTTGATTGGTTGGTTGAGGAATTGGATGATTGATTGGTTGGTTGAGGAATTGGTTGAGGGATTGGTTTTAAATTGGTTGAGGGGTTGAGGGGCTGGACGGGCAAGGGCAGGGTAAGACGTAAGCAGTGAAGCGAGGTGGGAGGGGGGGTTGAGAGGTGTGGTGGGCGGGGGCCAGCGGAGCAGTGTAGAGGTGGTGGGGCGTGTCCGTACATCCTTGTGTTTTCCTGTGTACATTCCTTGGCTAGTTGGCTAGCCCCCTCATCTCAACCCCCCGGTATGTGGACGTTGACGAACCGCTGAGTCGCGAAACTCCCTCCGCGAAAAATGGACAAACCGGACGTTGGCTCGGTGTAGGGAGGCTGGGGGAGCGATAATATCTAACCCTACCTTGAACCGGCTGAATGGCCTCCATTCGCCTCCATAGGAAAGCAAATTGCAGTCTAGCTTCCGGTATATGACAGCGGAGGCGATGGGCCGGCTGCCGGCAGGCAGGGTGGCGGCAATGTCGTAGTCGTAGTGGCACCATCGAAGAGAAGCAAGGGAATGAAGGAGCGGCGCGACCTAGTGTGGGGTTGAGCAGCTACCCATGCCTGATGTGCAGCTGGTGTCCGTACACACGTGTCTGGAACCCACTGTATTCGTTACATTAACAGGTACCTGTACACGGACCAGCTGGAGTTCAAGGGCGATGTGGTGCTGGATGTGTTGCTGCTAGGGCGCAAGTACATGGTGGGGCGGTGAGTCCTTTCCTGCCTGCGATGGTGGGAGGTATGGGGGGGGGAGGGGCCACTGGCGGGCGTATACCGTATACAGTGTAACTTGCGTCCGTGCGTCCGTCCCCCTGTCCCCCCCCCCTGTCCCTTGCTCCTACACCCCACCGTTGCTTGGCTGGAGCCTCCCCCTGCCATACACACCCCGCCCGCCCGGACCCCGCAAAACATCAACATAGGCCCGCACTCGGAACCCAATCAATAACCCTATTGTCGTACTGTGTCGTACTATGTCGTACTGCAGCGTGTTCCAGCACTGCTGCAGCCAGGTGCGGCGCGGGCTGTGCGGCCAGAATGCGATGGCGCTGCTGTCATGGGCGGACGAGCACCGGGTGGAGGAGCTCAGGCCACTGGTGTTCCGGTGCGTGTGTGTGCGTTTGTGTGTATGGGGGGGGTGCGTGTGTGCGTGTGTGTGCGTTTGTGTGTGTGTGGGGGGGGGTGCGTGTGTGCATGTGGGGGTTGGGGTGTTTTCTTGCGGGTTTAGTTACCGCTGTGCATGCATGTGTGTTTTGTCGTGTGCGTCTTGCTTGTTGGGCTGACGGGTCCATGGGGTAGCTGTACTGCGGTTTCCGTACCTCTCTGCATCCCAGCCCCCCAAACCCACCCCCTCAACCCCTCCCCTCCCCTCCCCTCGCTCCCCGCAACCGTTCCGAAACCGCTCCGGAACCAACCCGAAGCTACGTCCTGCAACACTTGCGACACATCCTCCGCAAGTACCCCAGCAGCCTGGCCCACTTGGAGAGCCGCCCAGACCTACTAATGCAGCTGCTCATGGCGCAGGCGGCGGCGGAGCGTGGCGGTCCTGGGGCAGCAGATGGCGTCGGTGTCGGGCGGGGAAGCGGCGGCGGGGGAGGCGGGGGCGCTACCGCCACCGTGGCAGCGGCGGCGGCGGCAGCGGCGGCTGTGGCGAGCGGCGGTGGGGCGGCAGCTCTGGCGGCGGCGGTGACTGGGGCGCTGGGAGGCGCGGGCGGGAGCGCCTAGCTAGGTGGGGTTGAGGGTGTACGGCAATTGGTTGTTGGTTGATTGTGGCAGATGGATGAGGGAGGATGGCATGCCTGGCGCCAGATGCCGGCGTGCTGGGGAACGCCTGCAACGGCGGCAATTGCAAAACCACACGGAGTCACCTCTAAGATAGTACAGGATAATTTTTGATATTGATAAAGCAATTTTGTAAGCCGACTAGGTGCACATCGCCGACCGAGCAAGGGGTCGAACCTTGGGCCTTGACCTTAGGAAGGACACGCTCTATCCACTGAGCTACACGGCCTATCGCATGCCAAGCCTCCCTCCCTTAGAATTCCATTATTTTTCATCTGCTCCGAATTCGTCAGCATCGTCCACGCGGTCTCTCTCTCTCTGTCCTTTCGTTCTTTCTTTCCTGGTGCCACCTTTGCTGGTTCGAGATACGAGTGGTGCGGGTGATGGGCAGGTGAGCCAATGGGGGCTTTTGTGGTGGTTTTGACGCGTAAGGGTGGCCTGCATGGGGCCGTGTCCTGCCGTCGCTTGTGCTGACTTTGCATGATGCTGTTTGCCTGCTGTTGCCCGTACCCGACCTTGGTTCCGTGTCTCTTCCGCAGTGCTTTCCCGCCGGGATAAGGGCGGGTGCCGCCTGTCGTGCGGCCACTGTAACGCGGTCTCTCTCTCTCTCGTCCTGGTGCCACCTTTGCTGGTTCAAGATACGAGTGGTGCGGGTGATGGGCAGGTGAGCCAATGGGGGCTTTTGTGGTGGTTTTGACGCGTAAGGGTGGCCTGCATGGGGCCGTGTCCTGCCGTCGCTTGTGCTGACTTTGCATGATGCTGTTTGCCTGCTGTTGCCCGTACCCGACCTTGGTTCCGTGTCTCTTCCGCAGTGCTTTCCCGCCGGGATAAGGGCGGGTGCCGCCTGTCGTGCGGCCACTGTAACGCGGTCTCTCTCTCTTATCGTCCCCAGTCCCGGGTGCGTGTTGGTCTTCGCTCCAGCGCGGGGGGAGGTGTGGTTATGTGGCTGGCCAGCTGTAAACTCCCTTCGCTCGCCTTTCTCTCTCTTTTTGGCGTGGGACGTTCCGTGCAGCGGTTTAGTACAGCGCGTTCGTACATTCGGTTCAGCGTGTTCGTACCTGGCTCGCCTGCCCCCTGATCTCCTTTGGCGACCACCCGTCTGCCGTCTCCCCTGGAGCTGGGACGAGCTGCCCGGTCTTCCTGGTCTACGTGCTCTGTCCGGGTCTGCCTGGCGTGCTTTGCTTGCCTGCCTGGATAGGGCCCTCGTGGCTTCCAAGTTCTGACGCGTTGGTTGTGGTAGGGAAGGCCCCGCCGCGAGGCCCGCACGGTACGGAGGCGGGGCCCAAAGGGTCGCGGGCGTGCGTGTATCCTGGCAAAGACACCGCCCAGGCATGCGCGCAACGCGCAGCACGCACTGTTGCAATCGCACTCCCCACTCCACCTGCTTGCCCTGGCCGTTACAACGGACGTAGTCGTTACGCTCCTGGGATTGCCGGTCGTCCGTGCAGCAGCCAATCAGCAAGGAAACTTTGACTACTGCGGTCAAACCCTAAGGGGGTTTGCTCAGGGTGTGCATCGCAGCCCAGGTGGACCGTAGCCAAGCAAGTCCCTGCACGGCCTGCACAGCCCGAAGCCACGAATATCTTATCACGGTTGATCCTGCGAGCTGCACACTTGCTACTTGGTGACGTACGCTAGGAGGTTAAAGCATGTTTAGGTAGGCTTCGGGGAGGGTGAAGGGGTGTGTTTTGGTCCAACGCTTCGGAGGTGATCAGTAATCGCCGTTGGCCAGCTTGGGCGGGGGCCCTGGGGGGGGGGGAAGAGGGCGGAAACGGACCATGATCACATTTGCGCGCGTTTCGAACGGTCGTCTGTTGGTTAAGTGTACTTTCGCAAGTAAGTTTGATTTCACTGTAAGATGCTGCACTTACATACACACGTCTGCTCAAATAGATATACTTTCTGCCACTGCGTTGAACAAAGTCTTGCTTGACGACTTTTGCGGCGCATTTTTAGAGCGATCACTTTGCCAAGCATCGTTACAGCTTACGGCGTCAATTATGTTCAAGACAATTGCTTTGTATCGGTAGGATTAGCGAGCTCTTGAGTCAGCGACATCCGATCGGTAGCAATGGCGGCATCTCCCTTTCAGGTTAGTGGGGAAGACTTTTTCTGACAATCTGGCCCATTAATTGAAGCAAAGGGCGAGGCGGAAGCCCTTTCAGAAACCCGAATCGCCGTCCTTGTTTCAAAACGCCTAAACTGCCTCTGCATCGCGCAGTTCGGAGGGGCCCCAGCAGCTCCACCAGCGAGTCCATTCGGATTCTCAGCAGCAAATGCCGCTGCGGCACCTGCCAGCAGCGCACCAGCCTTCGGGTCTGCTCCTGCTTTCGGCGCCGCGAGCTCAACTCCTGCAGCCTTCAGCTTTGGGCCAGCCGGTGCCGCAGCTCCAGCAGCAACCCCTGCCTTCGGGACCGCCTTTGGAGCGGCGGCCGCCAAGCCAGCGGCCTTCGGCGCTCAAGCAGCACCAGCGCCCGCGTTCGGGGCCGCTACAGGCAGCGCATTCGCGTTTCCGGGTGCTGCGCCTGCTGCCGCACCCGCCTTCGGCGCCCCCTCGGCGACTCCGTCGCTGTTCGGCGCCGCAGCCTCAACGCCCTCCCTCTTCGGCGCTTCAACAGCCGCCGCGAGCCCGTTTGGAACCGCGCCAGCGGCGGGTACCTCGCCGGGCGGTCTGTTTGGAGGTGGGTGCGTCGCGATCACGCGTCGTGCCTATCCTTTGGTGGTTGTTTCCTCTGCAATGCGAAGGCGGCGCCGTGTTTCTATGAGTTAATCCATGTGGGTTCCTGGCCATGCGTTGCGCTGGTGAAGCACAAGAGCACAGCATATTTAGCGCGACGTGTTCATGTACGGAATGGCAAAGCCACGTGTCCAACCGGGGGTCTCAAAGCCCCTCCCTCCATCCCGGGGGCACAACCACACATCCGCCTGACGCCCTGGCGGCATGCCACAGCGCGTCTCCCCAGGGTCTGCGTTGGGAGAGACTCGCATGTCCCTGTGGCCGCATTGCACAGCGAAGGGAGGCGGAGGGAACGGGGCCCCTTCGTTGCCCTGCTCTGCCCCTGCCCCTGCCCCTGCCCCTGCCCCTGCCCCTGCCCTGCCCTGCCCTGCCCTGCCCTGCCCCTTAACCTCCACTGCCTTGCCCCTGTCCCTGCCCCTGATGGCGCCCCCCAAAACGGGTCTTCTCAAAACCCCCCAGCCGCCACGACCGCCACCAACATCTTTGGTCAGACCCAGCAGCAGCAGCAACAACAGCAACAGGCAAACATGTTCGGTGCGGCGGGACAGGTAGGGTGCGCGGGTTGTGGGCTAACGGGCTGGGGTGAGGTGTTGAGGGGTGGGGTTTCAAGGAAGACCCGTGGACGCGGGGAACCGTGGATGTGAGGGGTGGTGCGGGGTGAAGCTGCGGAGTCGTAGGCCATGTGGACAGAGAAGCAGTCGATGTGTGGGGGGGACGGGTCGAGCTGTCGCTCGCCGTGCTGTCCTGGCGGCTCTGTTGCGTTGCATCGTTGAAAGGCCGCTGCCCTAGGTGGGGCTGGTCGCGGAGGATGGGTCGAGGGATGGGTCGGGTCGGTGCCAGCAGCGCCCTTCCTACGGCGCCACCACCTCCATCTCCTCGCCTTGGGGTCACCTAGCCGCTGCAACAAGCTAACCCCCTCCCTCACCTACACAGCAAACCAACCAACCCACATTTTCCCCCTTCCCTTCTCCCCTCTCCTCGTCCCTTCCCCCCCCCTCCTCTTCCCCTTCCCCCCCCCCAAAAAAAACGTGGATACACAAAACACATACACACAGCCCCAGCTGCCGGGCCTCGTGGATCCCAGCGGCCTCACCCAGGACGATGCGGTGCGGTCGCTGACTCGCCTGGCCGCCGCCTACAACCCCGCCTCCGCCGACTACGCCTTCCAGACGCTGTTCGTTTCGGTGGTGGAGCGGCCCGAGCAGCGAGTCAAGCCGCCGGGCTTCGTGGACGAGAACCGCTGGAGGGCGGCGCTGGCGGCGATCAAGGGGCCGGCGAATGCGCAGAAGTGGGTGGTGGCGGGGGGGTTGTATAAAAACCATTTTACGCAACGGGACAGGAGGGCGGGGTATGCCTGGTGCCGTGGGGGGTTGGCGGGGTATGCCTGGTGCCGTGGGGGGTTGGCGGGGTATGCCTGGTGCCGTGGGGGGTTGGCGGGGTATGCCTGGTGCCGGGGGGGTTGGCGGGGTATGCCTGGTGCCGTGGGGGGTTGGCGGGGTATGCCTGGTGCCGTGGGGGGTTGGCGGGGTATGCCTGGTGCCGTGGGGGTTGGCGGGGTATGCCTGGTGCCGTGGGGGGGGTTGGCGGGGTATGCCTGGTGCCGTGGGGGGTTGGCGGGGGATGCGGGGGATGCCTGGTGCCGTGGGGGGTTGGCGGGGTATGCCTGGTGCCGTGGGGGGTTGGCGGGGTATGCCTGGTGCCGTGGGGGGGGTTGGCGGGGTATGCCTGGTGCCGTGGGGGGTTGGCGGGGGATGCCTGGTGCCGTGGGGGGTTGGCGGGGTATGCCTGGTGCCGGGGGGGGTTGGCGGGGTATGCCTGGTGCCGGGGGGGGTTGGCGGGGTATGCCTGGTGCCGTGGGGGGTTGGCGGGGGATGCCTGGTGCCGTGGGGGGTTGGCGGGGTATGCCTGGTGCCGTGGGGGGTTGGCGGGGTATGCCTGGTGCCGGGGGGGGGTTGGCGGGGTATGCCTGGTGCCGTGGGGGGTTGGCGGGGGATGCCTGGTGCCGTGGGGGGTTGGCGGGGTATGCCTGGTGCCGGGGGGTGGCGGAGGGGGCGAGAAGTTCCGGTTAGATGACATAGGAGACGGAGGACAGGAAGTAGCCCGGGGGTGTGTGTGTGTAAGAGAGGAAACCCAGAGGTCGGCACTGGAAAATAGAACCGGCTAGGAAAGGTTGGTACGCTCGTTTGAAATGGGTGTAAGAATGGAAACCCGGGGTGGGGTCGGGGTGGGGGTACGTCGGAATGGGAGACTGCGGAGCCCTGACGGGGCCTAGGAGGCAGGGAACTGGGGCGGCCCCAGCCGGCTGCGCTCCCCTCCCAGCCACCCCCCTCCCAGCCACCCCCCTCCCAGCCACCCCCCTCCCAGCCACCCCCCTCCCAGCCACCCCCCTCCCAGCCACCCCCCTCCCAGCCACTCCCCTCCCAGCCACCCCCCTCCCAGCCACCCCCCTCCTAAAGCCTGCCCCAAGCCCGCACAGCAGCGAGCCCCTCCCGCCACCCAACCCCTCCACCCAACGCAGGCTGTGGCCCGTCGCCGCCAACGGCTTCCGCGACCTGAACACACGGTCCCGCATGCAGGCGGATGCGGTGAACCAGAACGCGGCGCGGCTGAGGGAGCTGCAGGTGCGGATGCGGGTGGGGGTGCGGGGCGGTGTATGCGGCCCAGCGCGGGAGGCGGGGGCGGCGGGAGAGGGAGAGGGAACTAGGCGCGGCTGAGCAGACTGGGACCAGGTGGGCAGGTACACGCATTTGGGAGTTCCGGGATGTTGCCGTTGCCCAGGAGCCCACCCAGTCAGGGCGACTCTCCCTAAACCCCCCATAAAAACCCTAAAACCCTGAAACCCTGAAACCCTGAAACCCTGAAACCCAAAACCCAGGACCGCGCCTCGGCCATGTCCCGTCGTGCCGCCGGCGAGTTCCGCTCCCGGGTCACCTCCCTCCAGCGGCAGCACACCGACCTCAGCCACAAGCTGCTGCACGTGCTGCGGTGTGTGGACGCGCTGGAGAGCAGGCTGGCGCTGTCCGCCGGGTGAGAGGCGGGGTGGGGTGGCTGGCGGGGTTTTAGGGTTTTTAAACCCTCAGTGATGGACGGGGTGGGGAGTGATGGACGGGGTGGGGAGTGATGGACGGGTGGGGAGTGGTGGACGGGATGGGGTGGCTGGCTGGGAAATGGTGGACGGGATGGGGTGGCTGGCTGGGGAGTGGTGGGCGGGGTGGGGTGGCTGGCGGGGGGTGGTGGTGGCTGGCTGGGGAGTGGTGGGCGGGGTGGGGTGGCTGGCTGGGGAGTGGTGGCTGGCGGGGGAGTGGTGGCTGGCTGGGGAGTGGTGGCTGGCTGGGTGGGTTATCGACTGACAGGGGCCACACCTCCAGACGCTCTCTCCTCGGCCAAGGGCCACGCCTCTATATGCCCTCTCTCCCGCCGTGTGTGTCTTTCCGCTCCCTCCCACCCCCCATCTCTTCCGGACCACCATCTTCAATGCGCTTGGTTTGTCGGCCGTGGGTTCGCGGATTATATAATTTTTAACCCCCTCTACCTCCATCCCCCATCCCCGCGGCTCACCCGCAGCTACAACGCGCAGCAGTCCCGGCAGCAGGTTGCGGAGCTGGGCCGCCAGCTGGCACGTCTGGAGGAGGCGGTGGCGCCGGCGGCGGCGGCAGCGGGGCTGCAGCAGCGCCTGGGGGTGGGTCGCTTGGGGGGTGTTCCGGGGCGGCGGGACCCCAGGGGTGGGCAGCTGGCAAGGTGGCGGTCGGAAAGGACGCCCGACTCCATTGCTCTCCGCTGGGGACGAGGTGGCGGCCGCGGCCTTGCCATGGGCCCTGGGCCTGCTGATCCAACCGGCAGCCAGCTGCTGTCCCTCTCCCTGCCCATTTGCCCTCCGTGTGGGTCTTTGCGGTTGATTGAAAAACACACCGTCCCCAATGCTACCTTCCCCCCACTGCAAGGCGGTGGCGGCGGCTGCCCGCATGCGTGCTGGCAGCGCGGACGGCGGCGGCTCAGGCGGCGCATCAGCGGTGAGGGGGCGGTCCAGCGGGCAACGGCAGGGGGCACATACACACCTACACACACGCACACGCCGCGCCGTCCCGGCTGCTTACTTTCCGCGGAGTGTCGTGGCGAAGTGGTAAACGCTGCCAGCACCTCCCCGGACTCAACACTGCCCTTCCGCCCCTGTCGGACGCCGCAAGACACCCTTCCAACCGCTAACCAACCAAACCAACCGTATCGGTACCCCACGGCCTCGGGTCCCCGCAGGTCAGACTGGACGAACGGTCGCAGTCGCAGCTGTTCTCGGTGCTCCGAGACCATGCCGAGGCGGTACGGCAGCTCCAGGTGGGTTGCAGGTTAACCGCCTGCCGGCGATTGGCAGGTTCAGACGGGGCGTCATCGCAAGGCATGGGGATGCGGGGTTTACAAGCGCGCCTCCGGCTGCCCCGTATTACTAATGCGGCATGCTGTACGCCGCTCGTCCTCCAGGCCGTACTCAAGCAGGACGAGCTCGACGTGGAGGTGCTGAAGCGGCTGACCTCGGCTGGGGGGTCCAGCGGCAGTGGGATGGGCAACGAGCTGGCCGTGTGAGGGCAACCATGGGGGTAATGTGAGCCGCTGCGGTGGCGGGAGGTTTGCGAGAATAAAACCGCGGGGGGCCTTATGTACGTGCGACTAGGTAGGGATATGGCTTGGGAACCACCCGGGGAGCCGTGTCGGCAGTTTCTCAGAGTCAGATCGGGAGCATGAAATGTGTTTCGGAGCCATCAGCTTTATCGGTGGATGGCCAGCCAGCGCGCCGTACTGACATTAGCACGCAGCGCCTTCCGCTGTTGGTGTTCCACCGGATCAGATTTGGGATCTGGTTCGTGTGCGTGATGTGTGTGAGTGTGTTTTACACGATGTACGGCGTTAGCCCTCTTGATCGTGTACGGAGGCCGTACGTTCCGGGGGCTCAAGAGCAGCGCAAAAGGATGGGAAGAGATATGCAGCTAGCGTCGCAGTTTGTAAAAGCATACGCACCTTATCTGAGAAAGGCCCCCTACTGCGAGCCTAATCCTCAAATCATCGAACTAGCCAGGAGGGGTGCCTAACATGCCGTCTCAATCCACGGCAGCGGCCTGCCAGCGAGCGACCTGTCTCGAATCAGTGCCTAGCAGGCTTCGTGCCTGCAGGGATCCCTGACCTTAGCCCTACACGCATCCTAGGCTGTGCATCCGCCCCGCCGTAAAGGCAGGCCAGGTTGCTCCCTTCCGACCGAACTCGGAAGCTGCTCCGCCGGCCCCCCGTCTGTTCGACCGGCCTCTCGGCGGAGCTGCGGATTCGCGCATCTCAGGAACATTGGGGAGGAATACTAAGGAACATTGGAGAGGAATACTAAGGAACATTGGAGAGGAATACTAAGGAACATTGGAGAGGAATACTAATAACAATATAACGCCGGCCGGAGCCTGGCGTGTATTAAGGGGGTGGGGAACTAAGGGGCGGACTTCGACTCTACATGCCCACACCACCGGTATCGGAGAGGAACTAGGATGGCTGATTGCTGCATGCTGCTCGTAGTCGTACTTGTTACAGCGGACTCCAGACCAAAAGGCAGGGCCACCGGGCACATTGTCATGCCCCACAGCAGGCATCACCTGTCGCCGACACCAGGTGTAACACTTCTCGACCTGTTGCTGGGTGGCGCGGGCGCGCGGCACCACAGCCCCGCGGACTGGCGCTGCTGGCAGGCGGGCTGCAGGTTACCAAGCTGCAGGGTCTCAAGTTCCAAACGTAAAGGCGGCGCTGACTGCGGCTGCGTCGACCTCGTGACCTATTCACGCAGCAAGGAGCCGCGGGCGTTCTTCAAGCGCGGTGTGTTACATTGTGTAGAAGCACAACCAAAACAACCAACACAACCAACACAACCAAGCAGAAGAACCACGCCGAGGAATGAGGCGTGGTTCCGCTAAATACTCTGCGGCACCAACGGATTTGGTCAGAAGGGCCCTGCGCCCGACCTGAATCGCGAGATTCACACGTGTCCCCATCGTTGTCGGAATGAGTGGAAACCGAATCCATGACGCAATCAATCCTAACAGCAACAGAGGCGCTGTAGTTACGGCAGCAGCATACAAGCGGGAACGCAGATGCCCTGGCTCCGGAACCAGTGCCGGTGAAACGTACGTGCCGGCGCTGGGGCGTGGCAACATTGCGCTGGACACTGGAGGAGACGAACGAGCTTCTGGTGAGTGTGGGTGTTGGTATCCACTCCAGGTCGCCATCAGAAACGACAACGGGGTGCAGGCGAATCATCACCTTTTGCCTTTTGCTCTGGAGCCCATTGTGACAAGTGCTACTGCGGTTTCCAGGTCCCATGGGTCCGAAAGCCAGGTCCATAACGCACACCGCTCTGGGTCGCACGGGTCGGCCGAAGTACGGAGATAAGTTCTTGCCGGACGGGTCGGTACATATAGCCCTTGCATGTGTGATTGGCGGCGTGTGTAGGTTACCGGGACTAGGTTAGCACCCATTCTGATTGGTATGAGGGCACGCGTGAATGCCTGTACTACGGCAGGGGCCTTATGATGTCACGAGGGCGTACAAGGGAGGAATGGTGTCCACGTAGATTCCTTCCTAAAGACTGCAACAGGCCAATCAACTAGCGGCAACAAGCTTATGGCAGTGCCGGTGCTGATCGTGCGACGGCCAGTGCGGGCCCAACAACGGCTGCCCCAAAACCGACTTGTGGCGAAGGACCAGTGGCGACGGAACAGACGCAACAGAACAGCGGCAACGGACAGGCAGCAATGGACAGCAACAGTTACAGCAACAATTCTGTGCTCCTGTCTCCTTTAACCGGTAATCTCGTGGCTCGATGCTGAGAATGGACGGCTTGGTACTGAAGGCTGGAAGCGAGAGGAACGGGGAGCGACTGCCAAGGGCCCTTACACTGCAGAGAGAGCAACAGCGAAACGAACACCGGCTGCGCGGCAGAGGCCGCCAGCCACACACGGACAACCGCGCAGCCGAACCCACACACGGCGCGACCCGCCAAGCACGCACGCACACGGCCCAACCAGCCGCCAAAGCGACCCCGCACACGCGCGGCCAAAGACGCCCACAACACGGAAGCGCAGCGCGCTAAACCCACACCGGGCATGCAGGCTCACAGCCGGGGCGGCTCCACGCGCCCCCTGGGCGCAACGTCCCCGGATCGACACGACAAAACCCGTGATGGGCCAAACTACGACCGGCACTCAGAACCCTATATCCCGGTCACCGCCCCACTACAGAAGCCCCAAACCCCCAACCCCGACCCCTGGTCCCCCGAGACCCCCACCGCGCGGCGACCGTCCGAGACCGGCCTCAGCCGGAACCCGTAGCCGGCCCGCCGCCAGCTGAGCCGAACGTGGAGGCTTCTGTAGGGCAGGATGCAGTAGGGAGAGGGTTGTGAACAAGCTCCAGGAGGGGAGGTGGGCGGGTAACAACAGCTAAAAAGTGAAGCCCAACAGAGTAAAAGGACGAATTGGACTCGCCACCCGATTACGGTTGTACGACAGTCGCACAGAACCAGCCTTAAGAGTCTCCATCGCTACGCTCCGTCGCCTCCAACGTAGGGCGTAAGGGGCAAACGGCTAGGAGTACCTAACTAGCGGCCAGCCGGCCAGCCGCTAAACTACTAACGGCCACCGCTAGCGGCGACTGCCTAGGTACCGGCCACCGACCAACCGCGAGAGAGAGAGAGACCGCAAACGACCAACCGCAGAGAGAGAGAGACCGCGTTACAGTGGCCGCACGACAGGCGGCACCCGCCCTTATCCCGGCGGGAAAGCACTGCGGAAGAGACACGGAACCAAGGTCGGGTACGGGCAACAGCAGGCAAACAGCATCATGCAAAGTCAGCACAAGCGACGGCAGGACACGGCCCCATGCAGGCCACCCTTACGCGTCAAAACCACCACAAAAGCCCCCATTGGCTCACCTGCCCATCACCCGCACCACTCGTATCTCGAACCAGCAAAGGTGGCACCAGGAAAGAAAGAACGAAAGAACAAACAGCAGCCAAGGCAAGCTAGCTAGGGCGGCACGGCGCACATGAGCCGACCCCCGGTTACGAACAAAAATGGGTGGTCCACCCCCACGTCACCCCAGTCCTTGCGGGGCAAACCCAAGCCCGCAAAGTCCCGCAGCAAGGCCCAGAACTTAGCAAGGAGGCCAGAACGCATAGCAGCAGGGAGGGTGGTGCCGGAGAGCCGATGAGAGTGTATGTACCGGCGCGCCCACTCCATCGCGTTGAGCGCCGCCAACGCCACCACATCCCACACACACTGCAGCACAGTGGTCGGATCCGGCGACACACACAACCACACATGCTCACGCGTGACCCCGCACCCACAGCAGACTTCCAGTTCATCCCAGAGCGGGCGGACGAGGGGGCAAGACCAAAAGTGATGCAAGCGCGGCGACTCGGCCACACCCGCTGCAGCGGGGTAACAGCCGCAAGCACACGGTTCGGGTGGGACCAGCGGGAGGTGAGAGGAGCCCGGCATGGGCACCCCGTCAACCGCCAGCCGCCAGAGGACCTCCTTCCACCGCGGCTCCCACTTAAGACGCTTCCACAACCGCCGCCATACCGCGCGTAACGCCACAAGGGCCGCCTCGGGCGTGGCAGCCACAGCAGGGGACAGCCCGAGCGCCTCCCGCACATACGCCGCATGACAGGCCTGCCTGGGGCGCTCCAGTTCCGCCGCCTGGAGCAGGGTGCCCAGCTTGACGGTGAAGGAGGTGAGGGGCAGCACGGCGTCCACACCCAGCCGCCACCCCAGGCGAGCAAGGAGGAGAGCATCCACCTCGTCAGGCGACGGCGGGGCGGGGCCATCGGGCGCCAGGCGAGCAGCAGCGAGCCATGCGGGCGAGATGTCAGAAAGGAGAGCGGCCACCGCAGCACCCGCCCACTGAGCTGATTGATGCCATTCCTTTTCCAATGCACCATAAATGAATAGCCACACAACCTATCAGCATCACAGCAGCCAACAGCCGCGCACCCAGCTGACACCCAGTGCAGGAAGACACACAGTGTCACCCACCCAGCACACGCCCAAAGCCCATCAGCACATAGCTCATAGGCCAAGAGCAGCCGCCCAACACCCAGCACAGCATAGCCGAACACCCACCAGACGTGCGCCCAGCTGACACATAGCCGCATAACCTATCAGCATCAGAGCGGCCACCAGGCACGCGCCCGCTTCACCCTGTGGATAGCATCACTGCACAAGGCAAGTGGAACCTCGCGCACGCCATCAACCACACGCGCACACACCCATGAGCACCCGCATCACATACGCGGGTAGGCGGCGCCGCATCACACCGCACCACACCGCATAAGCACATACCAGTAGGTGGCACTGCACCGCATAGGCGCATAGGCACCACCCACGAACACCCACATAGCCGCATAAATAGGTGGCACCACATAGGTGCGTACGTGGCACCAGCAGTGCGTACCTTTCTGCGTGTAGTGCGTAGGCACTGCATCATCGCAGCGCATAGGCACATAGGCAGCACCGCACCGCATAGGCGTATAAGCGGCACCGCACCGCATAGGTGACATCGCACCGCATAGGCACATAGGCGCCACCCATACCGCATAAGCACCACATGGCCCCACATAGGTGCGTACATGGTACTACATAAGCACGTAGCTAGCACTGCACCTCATAAGCACGTAGATGGCACCGCACTGCATAGCACATAGCTAGCACCACATACGCGCATAGGCGGCAGTACCACCTAGCATCTAGCAGCACCCAGGTGACACTACGTAGACACCCATGAGCACCCGCATCACATAGGCGGGCGGCACCGCACCACACCGCATAGGCGCATAGGCATCACGCACAGGCACATAGGTGGCACCGCATAGGCGCATAGGCGCATAGGCGGCACCGCACCGCATAGGCGGCACCGCACCGCATAGGCGCATAGGTGGCACCGCACCGCATAGGTAACATTGCACCGCATAGGCGCATACGTGGCACCGCATACGCGCATAGGCGGCACCGCACCGCATTGGCAAGATTATACCGCATAGGCGCATAACTGACATTGCACCGCATTGGCGCATAAGCGGCACCGCACCGCATAGGCACATAGGTGCGTACGTGGCACTGCACCACATTGGCACATAGGCGGCACCACACCACATAGGCACATACGCGGCAGCGCACCGCATAGGTGACATCGCACCGCATAGGCGCGTACGTCGTACTACACGAGCACGTAGCTAGCACTGCACCTCATAAGCACGTACGTGACATCGCACCGCATAGGCGCATAGGCGGCACCGCACCGCATAGGCACATAGGTGCATACGTGACACTGCACCACATAGGCACGTAGGCGGCACCACACCACATAGGCGCATAGGCGGCACCGCACCGCATAGATAGCATCGCACCGCATAGGCGCATACGTGGCACCACACCGCATAGGCACATAGGCGGCAGCGCACCGCATAGCTGACGTCGCACCGCATAGGTGCACAGCTGGCACCGCACCGCATAGGTAACATCGCACCGCATAGGCACATAGGCGGCAGTGCACCGCATAGGCAACATCGCACCGCATAGGCGCATAGGCGGCACCGCACCGCATAGCTGACACCGCACCGCATACGCGCATAGGCGGCACCGCACCGCATTGGCAACATTATACCGCATAGGCGCATAACTGACATTGCACCGCATTGGCGCATAAGCGGCACCGCACCGCATAGGCACATAGGTGCGTACGTGGCACTGCACCACATAGGCACATAGGCGGCACCACACCACATAGGCACATACGCGGCAGCGCACCGCATAGGTGACATCGCACCGCATAGGCGCGTACGTCGTACTACACCAGCACGTAGCTAGCACTGCACCTCATAAGCACGTACGTGACATCGCACCGCATAGGCGCATAGGCGGCACCGCACCGCATAGGCACATAGGTGCATACGTGACACTGCACCACATAGGCACGTAGGCGGCACCACACCACATAGGCGCATAGGCGGCAGCGCACCGCATAGGTGACATCGCACCGCATAGGCGCATAGGCGGCACCGCACCGCATAGGCAACATCGCACCGCATTGGCGCATAGGCGGCACCGCACTGCATAGGCGCATAGGCAACATCGCACCGCATAGGCGCCACCCATCGCGCATAAGCGCCACGTGGCTCCACATAGGTGGGTATGTGGTACTACATAAGCACGTAGCTAGCACTGCACCTGATACCCACGTAGATGGCACCGCACTACATACGCACATAAGTAACACTGCACCACATAGCTGACGCACCGTGGGTCTCCACCCCTAACCTGTGGGCCTCCGACCCGTGGGCCACCAACCCGTGGGCCTCCGCCCCATGGGCCACCAACCCGTGGGCCTCTGACCCGTGGGCCTCCACCCCGTGGGCCTCTGACCCGTGGGTCTCGAACCCATCGACCTCCAACCTGTGGCCCTCCCACCCGTGGGCCACCGACCCGTCGGCCTTGCAAGCATATGCCTGCAAGTATATACTCTGTGCACAAGCATATCCTTTGCAAGCATATGCCTGCAAGTATACCCCTGCAAGCATACCCTGCTTGTTCCTGCAAGCATAGCCCTGCAAGCATAGCCTTGCAAGCATAGCCTTGCAAGCATAGCCCTGCAAGCATAGCCTGGCAAGCATAGCCCTGCAAGCGTGCGCCCCTTGCAGCCCGCCCGCATGTCACGGCTGCCCCCGGCCCCGGCGGGGGAGGTAAGCCCACTCGCGCAGCCCCTGCGCAGCTTGTCAGAAAGGAGAGCGGCCACCGCAGCCCGCGCCGCGATGCGACGACCGCGAGAGAGAGACCGCGTTACAGTGGCCGCAAACGACGACCGCAAACGACCAACCGCAAGCGGCTTGCAAAGGTTGTATAAAATAAAATCGTCAAGTTTGTCATCTGTCCAGCGGATTTAGCTCAGTTGGGAGAGCGCCAGACTGAAGATCTGGAGGTCGCTAGTTCGATCCTAGCAATTCGCAAGTTACTAGCCTTCATCCAAGAAGGAAAAGAACATACCGGTACCTGGACAAAACTATTTTGTCCTTATTCAATTTACCTAACCTTCTTTGCCGCATAAGGCTTTTCATACGCTGAACCGATGTATATCAGCGACTCAGTCCTTGTTGCGTGGCCGTGCTAGAATTCTATGCCAACCTCGTAAGGAGGGTTCAGCCGTGTGTAATTACGCAATTGTTCAGATGAATCTCTCAGGTTGGACTTCACAGGTTGGTCATCCTTGGTCATTGCAAGCCCTTGACAGCTCGCTGCACCTCGTGCCTTGGACCCTTGGGTCTTATGCCACGAATGAAAGTCCTCGGAGCCGTTGCATTCCGAGCTAGAATGTAGACTTCGCTAGGTGATAGTGTGGTCGTAAATGTAGTCTACAATGGGCGACGGATAATGGAGGGCAGTGCAGAGCGTGGTGTCGGTGCGCATGCGAATGCTGCCTCGCATACGCAGCCGGACATACCGGTACCTGGTGGACGTCGGCGGCGCGCGCTGCCGGCTGTTTCCACTGCCTCTTGAAGAGAAGGTGTCGCTGACAGACCTGCTGGTGCCGAGGTTCTTGGGGCCCTTTCCGAGCTGGTCCTTATGGAACAGCTCGTCGGCGGACATCGGCACCAGCAGGTCTGTCAGCGACACCTTCTCTTCAAGAGGCAGTGGAAACAGCCGGCAGCGCGCGCCGCCGACGTCCACCAGGTACCGGTATGTCCGGCTGCGTATGCGAGGCAGCATTCGCATGCGCACCGACACCACGCTCTGCACTGCCCTCCATTATCCGTCGCCCATTGTAGACTACATTTACGACCACACTATCACCTAGCGAAGTCTACATTCTAGCTCGGAATGCAACGGCTCCGAGGACTTTCATGCGCGATGACGGCTTTGGTCTCGCGCACGACCACCTCTTCCGCTAAATTGTAACGCTTAGTATTCCTATTACTTTCCTTTTTAGTTCTATGAAGCTCAGGTTTAGTTCTATGAAACCCTGAACAAACTTGCACTGAACTCCGCTCTGATATTCATACTTTGTAGTATATCCGGCGCAGTTAATTACATCCACAGATGAAATAGGCCTCACCGACACTTTCCACGTCTTCCACTTGGTCTGCTAGGTACCCGACCGCCAACCGTAGTGGTCTACGGAGGGCAAGAGGGGGACAGCCGAAAGGCTTAACACAAGACGACGAAATTACGCACCCCGTCTCTTCTGACGTGGCGGTCACCTGGTCGCCGCTCGCTTGTGAACGGACGAAGTCCGAAGCCGCCGTACAAAAAAACGTCATTGGTCCCCAAAACAGGGGCGACATGCCGCTCTACCCTGCACAATGGAACTGTCCACTTGCAATCGCTGGCATCACAACTTTACACAAGGCCAATGCTCACAACTTCACGTCGGCGCGACCGTGCCCCAAAACCCGTTCCTCACCAGGGTAGACGACAATGATCATTGTTGCGAGAGCATGGCGCTAGCCATCTCTCTTTACTCAACTCAATTATCACTGCGAAGGCATAGGATCAAAGCGGAAAAGTTCTTCATTTGCGGCATGCAGCCACATCCATTGCGGCCATCTAGGAAATATATATAGATCTGGAGTTGGAATAGAACTTTGTTGGAGAAAGCCTTACAGAGGCGCCGCACGAACGTCCCTAGCTTTCCTCGCCGTCCTCGTCAGCAAGCGGGTGCCTCACGACAACAGGGTAAAGTGCTGGGACTCCACAGCTGACATAATAACATGTCTACGGAAACTCAGGACCAGTCAGCAGCTGACGCAAACACTGCACTACAACGGCACGGGGTCGGCCATCTCAGTTGCGGCGCCTTTGTGTACTCGGCATCACCCGCAGCCGAAGAAGGCTTGGCACCGGTCTCAGCCGCCGGCCGGTTTGCCGCCTGCCTCGGCCGCGGTGGGCCTCGAGCCTGCTCGAGCTCCTGCCCGCAGCAGCTTTCCCACCCCCGCATCCCATTAGCCCCCCCCTTCCTGAACCATAGCAGCTGACCGAAGGCTGGGGGTGAAAAAACTGCTCGGCCCCAGCCGCCGTGCCAACCGCTTCCACGGCTTCCGTAGCGCAGCGAACCGTCACCTCAGTGGGGACGCGCCACCTGGCCCTTTCCTGCTGCCGTCTTGTCTGTACCGGCCACTTCGCTTCACCCTGCCCTTCGCGAAAACCCTGTCCCGCCTCGGCCCGGCCGCGTCCCTGCCTTGTCTATCCACCTCGCGCGAACCCTCTCCCTCCCACTCCCCCCAACCCCCCACTGACTCCCTCGCCCTAGCCGCGGGGGGGGGTTGGGGGTGTTGAGGTGGAGGGGCTGATGGCAGGAGTGGTGGCGGCGGCGGGTTCCCATTAGGTATGCGTTGGGAGGGGCTGCCTCTGGGGGGTAGCGGAGAAGCGTGTTAAACATACCGGTAACGGCATTGGTGGAGGAGGAACCGAAAGGCTACCGCAGTCGGGCGGGCGGGGTGCAAGTGCGGGTTGGGGGGTCGACGAACGGACGCGCGGTTAAGCTTTAAGAGGATGTGGCCGCGGCAGGAGTCCATCGATGAGGAGTCCATCGATCCACGTGAGCGGGACCGTTGTTGGTTGGTCGGGGTGTGCACCAGTTGCTTTCAGTTGGATATCTTGAGTGGCGGTGGTGGCATAAGGACCGGCCACACGACGTTGAGAGGCGTTGAGTGGCGGGGGTGGGTACATAAAAGAACCAGTAATTCGACATTGGAGTGGGGTTACAATGGGAGTGGGGGGGGGCGGCGGGACGTGTGTGCAAGCGTTCTTTCAGTGCGGCAGGAATGCGGAGCTAGTTCCGCAAGCATGGACCCCAACGAGTCGTGCAGGTGACACGGTATAATCCACGACGGATCAACTGGGGGATTGAGATGAGAACGAGGGCAGAGGTTCGCAGATGAGAATTATATCCTCATGACGCCCGGAATGGTGAGGCGCGGGTAAGAGAGAGGCTAAGGGATGGCTCTACGCGAGGACGCATCCGATCACGGACGTGGAAGAAGCTGTCTCTCGTGCTGTCTCGTTCGGGTGAAGGTGTTTCCCTCGCGAAACGCCTGTTGTCGTCCTTCTGACGACACACAAGAGCGGATTTAACATAGTTATAAAACAACGCGCGTCTTCGTCAGCGACTGGCTATGCTGGGCCTCAGCAGAACATGACAGGATACGCGATTTCTGCATCGGCGATCGGCGATATCTGCATCGGCGATTTCTGCATCGCATTGCTTGGCCAACCGTAAACGAACTCTGACGCGCTCCGCTGTAATGCTGGACGCAGCCTTCTGCAATCCCTGAAGTATTGGGACAAAGATATTTGGAGAGGTTCGAAGCTAGCAGCCGTAGGCACGCAACACAGCAATCGACGCAAGGAACAACGACGAGCGCAATACCAGCCCTTAGGCCAACTCCGCTTCGCTGAACCGACGATCAGAGCCATAGGCATTTTAAGTTTCGGAGGTAGCCAAGAGTGAGTTTGAACATGGAGCAGGTGCGCATGAGGACCGCAAACGCGCGCAACCCCGGAGCCGGAACCGGCCATTGACACTAACTTGCGCGCGAGCCTCTGCACGAGCAAATCAAAAGGCTTTTGCCCGCAAGCAGATAATTGTTAAACCTGTGTCAATGATGTATCAGCTAGTAGTTCATGCGCACCGAACATTTCGCGGATGTCGAGGGCAGACGGTGTTGGGAGGGACGTGGAGGGAGACCCACGGGTCGACGGGTCACGCATGCCTCCTGCGCCAAGCCCCTATCACTGAGGCATCGCGAGGCTGCAGTTCACTATACATTCGCTAACGAGCCTAAGATCGGACACCTATCCACTAGCGATAGTGAAGAATGCTTTTTCAACCTCCGGCTAGCCAGCTCGTTCTCGCACCGCATTAATTACCCCTGCTGTGGACCTCAGCCGTCCCACCTTTACGCACCGTTGTGTGGACCTCAACCCCCAAACTGCCCAGCTCCCCTCAAACCCAACGTGCCCGGATTCCCCGCCAGGCCAAGGAGGCTGCGGCCGGCATCCGGGACAAGATGGCGGAGATGAAGGACAAGGTGATGGCCATGGCGGCGGGTGTGGCGGAGAGCGCAGGACACGCTGCTCAGGTAGGTGTTCGAGGGAAACCCGTGGATGTCCGAAAAAACCGTTTGAAACAGAAGTTTTGAGATGCATGCTGGAGAACTGGGTTGGGGATACGAAAGCCGAAGGTCGTAATATGATCTTTGGCGGCTAAGCTATATCGGCTACGGCGAGACGCAAGGGAGCGAGGACCCCACGCGACGCACGTAAAGTTTTCGCAGAATCGGTTTTGGGCGCTAGTAGGAAAACTGTGGGAGTTGGTGCGCTATGGGAGAGCGGCCATCGCGGTCCGGTCCCAGTCCCAATCCTAGTCGGAGTCCCCGTCCCGACCCGCCCGAATACCGACCAGATGCGTGAGGAAGCCGGTCATTACCAGAGGAGGTCCGCTGTCGTCCAGGAGAGCAGGCCGAAGCCGCGCCGCGCCGCCACGGGGGACGCGAAAGCCCAGACGCAGGTCCCGACGCCCGCAGACAAGAACGCAACGACTAGCAAAAAACTACCAGAACAGAGGCCCAACCCAGCGGCGGAACTCACCTGGCCAGGGCCCAGAGCGGGTGGGGAAGGCGGTCGACGCGAAGCATGCGGGCAGGGGGCAGCAGGGGGCGTTAAAAACAATATCCAGGCGCTGAGCGAGTGGACAGGGGTCAAAGCAACGAAGAGGCCCCAGCGGCGCGGCGAAAGAGGCGGAGGCAGGAAAGGGGAGGACGGATATACGGGGAGACGGGTACGACGCGGGCTGGTACGGCAGCGTACGGCGTTGGACGGCGGAGGCCTGTACGACGGAGGGAGGAAGTGAGAAAATATGGGGCGTGAAGATGCGGGACAGTGGGGCAAGGCTAGCAGACGGGAGACCGGGGGGGGGAGGAGGAGGAGGCAGTGCGCGGTCCGGGCTGGTCGGATCCCCACAGCACTGCCACAGCGAGGACGGCGCCGCCACAATGCGACGCCGGAGGCGAGGGACGCGGGGGAGAGCGGCTGTCCAGGCGGGGGAGGGGGAGAGGGGGCTGTGGGAGGAGACAGATTGCGAATGGCGGGTGCGCGGGTGGGCGGAGGGGCGGGGGGGGGGGAGAGCGGAGAGAAAGGCGGCGGGAACTGTTTCCTAGGAGTGTTTCGGTCGCGGCTGGCGGGGTGTGGGGGGCGTGGAGGGGGCGGAGGGGCTGGCGTGGGATGAGGTGCGGAGGGAGGGAGGGGGCGCGGAGGGAGGCCGGCGGCGGATTACAAGTGGGGGGTTAGTGCTGGACGACGGGGGTGGGTGATCTAGCTGATCTATCTGCTGCAGATAGACTGAGGCACACCGTACCCACCTAACTGAGCACGCCATGGGCACTACCCCATCCTCTTGCGGCTGTGAGAAGCCAGGCATCCGCACGGGCTGGCCACCTGTACGAGGTCACGCAGGAGGGGCTGGCTGCCATGTGTAAGGAATGTTTGGACAAGGACGTTAGGCAGGCAATGAGCACCTCAGAGTGGGCCCGCGCAGAGCTGGCCGACATGAGTACCCAGGCTTTCGCCGTGTTTATGCGCGACCAAGAGGGCTGCTGCAACTTGGCAGGCCACTCAGGATCCGCATCCCCCGGGATGCGCACGCACAGCAGCTGACAGCAGCCCTCTTGGTCGCGCATAAACACGGCGAAAGCCTGGGTACTCATGTCGGCCAGCCTGCCTAACGTCCTTGTCCAAACATTCCTTGCACATGGCAGCCAGCCCCTCCTGCGTGACCTCGTACAGGTGGCCAGCCCGTGCGGATGCCTGGCTTCTCACAGCCGCAAGAGGATGGGGTAGTGCCCATGGCGTGCTCAGGTAGGTGGGTACGGTGTGCCTCAGTCTATCTGCAGCAGATAGATCAGCTAGCTAGCTAGCCAGCTTTTCCAGGAGCCTATTATTGATATGGCCCGGTGGCGTGAAGTAGGGCGCGTTGCAGTACGCGGTCATCGTCCCCTGAGGTAGTAGCCGTGATAGCTGATACAGTTGGTAGTAAAATTGTTGCAGTTGGTAGTTGGTAGGAGTTGTTTTTCGGCTTGAGGTTTATTCTTCGGCTCCATCCGTACCCTCCGTCCGGCCCCTGCAGGCGGTGAAGGACAACATCCCCATCATGCCCGAAGGCCAGGTAGGCGCGTCAGGTGACGTGGTTGGTGCCGCCGCCGTCGTACGTGGTCCCATGGCATGATGTGTCGTACGTACGACAAACGACAAGAATGTCGGGTCTTGCTTGAAACCTGCTCATGGTAGCTGTGATTGGGACTTATGTACACCTTTTCCAGTTCATCAGCTGGCTATTTCCCTTCCCGACCCACCACTAGATCCACCCGTCAAGAATGCACATCAAACCCACCACCTCCAGCCCTCCCCCCGCCCTCGCTCTACCCATCGATTCCACACGACACTGCCATTTTAATCCGTTCTCAGTTTTACTGTTTTACCTTTCAGTGCCGACCTTCGGGTTTCCTCTCCTACCCCCGCCCCTGCACCTTCGCCGCCCTCGGTTTGCCGGCTGTGAATTCGCGGGTTCTCTTATAGCCCCCCCCTGCTCCCCCTCAGACCCACCAGCCGGGAAGTGAGGCCGAGATGTGGACCAAGCCCGAGTTCATCCGCGACTCCTACGTGGGTGCTGACAAGCTGGTGGGGCGGGTGGCGCTCGTCACCGGAGGCGACAGCGGCATCGGCCGCTCGGTGGCGGTGCACTTCGCGCGAGAGGGTGGGTGGATGGTGGGTTAGGAGGGTGGGTGGGTGGTGGATTGGGAGGGTGGGTGGGTGGTGGATTGGGAGGGTGGGTGGGTGGTGGCGTGGGAGGGTGGTGGGTGGATGTCCGACTGGGTGATGGCTAAAGGGGCGGGTTGCAAAGTTTACAAGAAGAAAAACGTTTACACGTTTAGAACAGATTTTTTGTTGTAACGGTTACAGTGGGTTCCAGACCAAGAGGTAGAACCATCGGGCGCATCGCCTGACACTGAACAAGACGGAGGAACAGATGTTGGGAGGTGCTAAACAGAGTGGTGGCTTAAGAGGGTGCATCTTTGCCCTTGGTTGGATGGAGGGGCGGATGGAGGGGCAGGTGCGTTGCTTCGTTAGGGAACGGCATGTCACGACGTAGCTGCCCCACCCTGGAGCCGAACGCACCGCGACGTCCATCGCACGACGCGCGCTTACTCGCAACACACGCACGTGACCGGTCGAACAGGCGCTGACGTGTTCATCATGTACCTGGATGAGCACGAGGACGCGCTAGTGACCAAGCAGCTGGTGGAGGCGGAGGGCCGCCGCTGCGTCACCCTGGCGGCGAACGTGCGAGACCACAAGGTGAGAGCACCAGCGCGCGCGGGCGGGGGCAGTGCGCATCGTACAAATACATTTCGTACACATACAGTTCGTACACATACACCATACCGCATTTGTACAAAGTGCTCCCCGCCGCCTTCACGTCATCTTGTTTTTGCGGCACACCTGCGCAATGCATCGGAGCCAAGTCCCGCACCCTGCGCCCAACATGGTCCAATAAGCAACCATCCCGCCCGCTTTTTAATATGACGCCCGGTTACCCGCTCTTCCCCCGTCGCCTGCTGATGTTTACACTCTGCCGCCTGCCGTACATTCATACATGCGCACGGCTCAGGCCTGCAGCGAGGCTGTGGAGCGCTGTGTTTCGGAGCTGGGCAGGCTGGATATCCTGGTGGGGGAGCGGGGCGGGTTCGGGCCGGGGGCGTTCGAAGAAGACCCGTGGATGCCGGGGGGTGGGGGTGGGTTCGAGGAACACCGAGGGTAATTACCGTTGACGCGACAAGGACAGGATAGTTGGCGCATGGGGGGAGGCGGTCCGCCTTCGGTCCGCCAACCGCCGCCCGCTGGGTGTAGGTGCATTCGTGCGTTGTGGCCAACTGGCCGAGCGCCGCCTTTCCGCCTGCCCCTCCTGTCCCGACCCTCCTGTCCCGTCCCTCCTGCCCCAACCCTCCTGCCCCACCGTCCACGGGCTTTCCCCCACCCCACCTTGCAGGTGAACAACGCCGCCATCCAGCACTACCGCGCCGCCATCACTGACATCAAGGACGAGGAGTTGGAAGCCACCTTCGAGACCAACATCCTGGGCATGTTCTACATGGCCATGGTGGGGTGGGTTTGTAGGTTTGTGGGTTACAGGGTTACAAGGTTACAGGGTTACAGGGTTACAGGGTTACAGGGTTACAGGGTTACAGGGTTACAGGGTTACAGGGTTACAGGGTTACAGGGTTACAGGGTTACAGGGTTACAGGGTTACAGGGTTACAGGGTTACAGGGTTACAGGGTTACAGGGTTACAGGGTTACAGGGTTACAGGGTTACAGGGTTACAGGGTTACAGGGTTACAGGGTTACAGGGTTACAGGGTTTTAGGGCTGTTGGCTGGGTAGCTAGACGCGAGGCGGTGGAACTGCCCCGCCCCCCCGCCGGGCAGCCCTGCCTGGGGCCCTCCGGCCTCGAGCCTTAAACACGCGTCCGGAAACGTCATCAAGCGTGTGGGTTTCCTCTCTCCCAGCGTCTCTGGCGCGTCCACTGGTCCATTCCACTTCATCCCGGTCTGCTGGATCTGGCTGCAGCCCCCCCCTCTCTCCCCCGACCGACCAAGCATTTCCTACTCAGTTTTCTGGGTTTTCCTCTCCAGTGCCGATCGACCCGTGGGTTTCCGCTCGTACCGGCTGCCCTCTTTCCTCTCGTACCGGCTGCCCCCCTGCTGACCGGCTGCCCTCCCCCGCCCGGATGTCCCAATCCCACACCGCGCCGTGCAGGCCGCCGTGAAGCACCTCCCCCAGGGCACCGGCAGCATCATCAACACCGCCTCCGTCACCGCCTACCTGGGGGAGGCGCACCTGCTGGACTACTCCGCCACCAAGGGCGCCATCATCTCATTCACACGCGCGCTGTCTCAGCAGCTGGCGGGCAAAGGTAAGTGGCCCGTTCCTCATCCTCATGGCAGCGGTAGTGACTGTTACGGTGGGTCCGGACCGGAAGTGAGGTCGAGCCATCGGGCGCATACCACTTGACGCTAAAAGAGACGCGGGGAGAAAGTAAGGTGCTGGAGATATTGTGAGCTAACGGCGGCGCGCGCGTCGGCCGTCTTATCGTGGAGCAACCAACCGACCAACCGACCAACCAACCAACCGACGCAGGCATCCGGGTCAATGCGGTGGCTCCCGGCCCCATCTGGACGCCGCTCATCCCCGCGACCTTCCCGCGCGCGGCGATGCTCACGTGGCAGAAGCAGGTCCGTTGCGGTTGCGGTTGTAAGTTACTTTTGTGCTCGTGGCAGTTGTGACGGTTGTGGCAGTTGTTGCGTTTAGGGGCGTGAGGCCCGGCTGAAGCATGTGTGTGCATGTAGTCGTAACCACTGTAGAAGGCTCCGGACCTGCGAGGTAGAGAGTCTTCAGGCGCGTCGCCGCCACCTGACACTGATTGAGACAAGGAAAGCAAGGAAGGAGACCTGACGTCTCCGGAAATGCAGGCCGCCTGGACACCTTACAACTTAAGAGTACAACAACAACAACTTAGAGCCTAGAGGCCCTAGAGCAAACAGCAAGCACCGCACAGTGCACGTGTGTACGATGCCATAGAATTGGTTTCGCGAGGGCTCCACTCGAGGCATGGCACCTGCGTCTCCAGCCTCCTTAACACGCGAGAAGAGGAGAGCGCTGCACCAGGGCCAGAGTCGAAACCCGCCAAACCCGCCCCGCAGGTGCCCATGCAACGCGCAGGACAGCCATCTGAGGTACGACTGTACGAACGTACGAATTTGTACGGATGTGATAACCAGGAGCCTGTGCGGGGCGCGTGTCGTGAACTGCACCCGGTGGCTGACCTCGAGCTACCCACGGCTGCCACATGACGTACGGTGCATGTGCCGTACGCGTCGGGGGCAGCGCAATTTCACGCGTAACATTGACGTTGCCAAACTTTCCAGCCGGAAGGCGACCATCCGACAGCTACCGGTATCCGACTGTCTGCATGTCTAGGGGCTACCGGTTTTTCCCTATCCGTACCTGTCCGCTTACCGGGGTAAAGGGGCACCTACCGGCCGGCTGACCTGGCCTGGTTGGTTGTTGGTTGTTGGTTGCTGGTTGCTGGCTGCTGGCCGCAGGTTGGACCCTGCTACGTCTTCCTGGCAAGCGCCGACGGCAGCTACTACAGCGGCCAGGTGGGGTGGGAGGGGGGAATGGCGAAGATCCGTTTGCACGACACAGGATACGTGGTCCAAGCTGTCCTCTGGTCCGTACGGCACTCATATGTGTATCGTACGAGATTGTGTTGCGCCGATTACCGGCGCCGGCGGGATGGGTGACTGGCAATTTAGGGAGGCATCGTTGTGATGCATAGGACGCACCGTTAAGCGGTATCTTCTTGATATGGTGCGTGTCGGGCTTGCTTACCTATCGTCGCTCGCGTACCGTGTGTGTGTGCGTGTTGTCACGGCACAGCGAGTAACCATCACAGCGTGTGCGGAGTGTCGTAGTTGCCGTACCCTTTAAGAGCATGTGCTGATGCACCCCCGGATGTCCGTGCTCGTGGCCGCCTCAGGTGCTACACCCCAACGGCGGCACGCCGGTCAACTCCTGATGAGGCGGTCTGGGAAACAGACAACGCCACGGAGACGCCGCAGACGGAGCTGGCAGGGCGGGAGGATGGGGTGGCTGGGGCAATAGGTACAAAAAGAGGATGGACACCGTTTTCCATTCCTAAATCCAAATGGATGGATACAGCAGACGCGCAGGTCCGTCGAGATTTCGGATGACTAGCGCATCCACAGCAGTCCAGTCCACCACCTCGTCTGAACAGCGCCCTCGAAGCGCCGCCGAAGCAGCTGACATACACCCGCGGGGTCCGGCGAAACTGTACCCTTTGTTACCTCACATTACACACCGTACACTTCGCAAGTACCGGTTGTCCAACCGTCATGCATTCGTCGTTGCAAGTTGGTTCGTCAAGGCTGGTGGTTGTGGGCAGGCGGCCTCAGCCCGGCCTGCAGGACGGTGAGGCGGGCAGCGTTTTGGAGGCCTCCCACGCTGTTGGTTGGGCGCTTAAAAAGATTTCCAGATGCGATCTCGTTCGTGCTGGCTGAGAGTAGGGTCCAAGCTGCCTTCAGCTGTTGGTGGCGAGTGAGCCGGAGCAGAAGGAAGACCCGTGAAGACCTTGCAGTTTCGGGCAAGTGCGGTGTATTTGCTGTTTAGGATTTTAGGGTTTGCTGCGACGGAGGCTGCTGCGACGGGGCTGCCTCGTTTGGTTGGGCCGCTAGCTTACTAACGCTGCCGGGCGCAGGCTTTTGCGCGCCATGTAACGACCGCTGCGTCACCTCACATTGGGCGTCCTCGAACCCGCAATGACGGATGGTGCAAGTGGAGTTATGCATAGGGAGAAGGCATGTCCTACCTCACGTAGGACCAGCCCCAGCGCTTACTACTTTACACGCGGACGGGATACACCGGACGAGCCGTAGTGAATGGAGTGCCGGTGAGGCTGGGAAGTTCCCCCACCCGACCAGAATGATGCGCCAGGGAGGGAACCTGCTGCGTCCCTCCACCTCACCGGTCCCCATCACACGCCAGCAAGCCACACACGCTCCACGCAGGCAACAGCACTATGGATGGCTGCCTTGGTCGCGTGCTGCGGCAATGAAGACGAAACGCATCACTTCCGAAGGGTGCAACCACCAAACCAGCACCTGGTCCCGCCCCTCCTAACCGCCTCAAAATTAGGCAGGCACCCTACTCCGCTGCCACCTCTCGCCAGAAGTCCCCGGATGAACTGCACCGCCCAGCCCAGCACGGCACAGCACGGCACAGCACGGCCCAGCACGGCACAGCACCGCGCCACAGGAAAAACAACCGCGTCCGAACCTCTCCAGCCCCATGCAGCAGCACAAATGGGCCCTCGCAGCGCCTCGCGGCGCGTCAGTGGCCGGGAGCTCCCGACAGTCCTTCCTGTGAACCTACAGCTCTGCTCTACTTCTTCCTACTCTTTTCCTACACCTACCGGACCTGCCGGATTACCACTACACCTATTGTGTGTTGCTGAGCCCGAGGCGATTAGCACTACACCTATTTGTGTTGCCGAGTCCGAGGCGCCTAGCTAACCAGAAACTACCGAGAACACTTCTACAGAGGGAAGGGAAGGACAGCGAAGCAGGGGCACTGCGTCTCCCGTCGGTGCGCGCACACTCCACACTCCAAGGCGGCACAGACGAAGGACCACAGGGCTGGGCCCCCCCCCGCCACCGGCCCGCCTACAACCGAAACGTCTATTGACACGAGTATCCCGCACCACGTGTGAGGTGTCCACACGACCATCCCGTGCGAGGTGCTGACGTGGCGCACAGCAGCGATTATTGTGGATATCCGTCATTTCTGATAACCTGCTATGTCCGAATGAAATAATGTGCCGCCGCCCTCCGCGCAAACGGCGAGCCTCATAGGGCCCTCGTGTGCCCGCGTCCGGTCGGGAGCTCCGATCAAATGGCAGAACCGGCCAACCGCCCCCGTCCCGTCCCGGCCCCCGCCCCTACCGCCGCGAACCTCCCCCGCAAGCATTCGGCCGTCAGGGCAGAGCAGCAGTCGTGGAAGTTCGCTGCTCAGTGAGTGGTCCCCACCCTACACACCTCACCCCGAAAGGGGATTCCCGAAGGGTTAAGTTAACAGAGACCAGGGAGGGCCGCTCAAGCCCGTTCCTGGCAGCGCCACCCGACAACAACCGCACCGCCCCTGCCGTTTGCTGACTGTACACGGGGTATCAACATCACGGCACCGTACGACACGAGCTCATCCACCCGGACAGCCTGTCCACCGCGCAACCCCTCAGTCCCGGTAGCGCCGCCGCGGTCGCTCGTCATCGCTGTCCCGCCCACCGCCCTTATCCCGGCCCCCTCGCTCCCGGCCCTCCTCCCGCTCCCGCCCGCGCTGGGAGCCGCCGCCGCCGCCGCTGCTGCCGCCGCGCCCGCCGTCCCGCTCCCGTTCTGCGCCCCTCCCTGCCCCCTCCCGACCACCCTCCCGCCCCTGGCCCTCCCGCGCGTCATCTCGCCCTCCGCCGCCCCGCCGCTGATCCTGCAGCGCCTGTCCGAGCTGTTGGTTGAACATGCGCGCCACGAACCCCGAACGCGACGGACCGCGCCCGCCGTCGCCGTCGGCGGCGGCGGCAGCACCGCCGCCGCCGCCTCCCTCGCCGCCGCCCCGGCCCTTGGGCATAATCCATTCCACCCGGTCCCGCTTGGACCCAAGCCCGTGGTCGTCTCCGTCGCTGTCCCTGCTGCCGCGACGGCCGTACTTTGTGTTGCCGCCGCCGTACCGCTCCCCGCCGTACCGATCTTCGATACCGCCGCTGGCGCCACCGCGCGAGCCGCGGGCAGGACTGCGGCTGCGGCTGCGGGCCTCGTAGCTGCCCTTCCGCGTGCCGCCACCGGCACCGCCACCACCGCCACCACCACGACCCCCCCCACCACCCCCACCAGCTGCTGCTGCTGGCGCTGCTGCCGCGGTTCCGCCGCCACCTGTTCGCTGGTTGTTGCGCTGCGGAGCCGGCTGCGGGGCGTCGTACTGTCGGTCGTAGTCGATGTCACTGTGGGGTGCGATGGCGAATCAGGGCGCAGTAAGCGATCAGAGCAGCAGGCACGGAGCCATATCCAGCATGCAGGTCGTGGGGGAGGTGCGGTGAGTGCTAGCGTATAGCTTCCATGAGATGTGGTGCGCGCTGATAATGACGATGACGATGCGCACGGCGAGGACTACCTACCCACCTACCCAGCAGCAGCAGGACCCGCCGCTGTCCCAGGTGGACGGACGCCCAAGCCAACCCCGTAGGCGCTGAGCGGTGCCTGCTGTCACACGACCCCTCCCTCCGATGCCTCCGGGACGCGTGCAATCACCCCCTGCCACGTCAGCGGCGATGACATGAAAGCGGCAAACAAGCGACCCAACCGGACCCCTCCTCCCTCCGCGCACTCACTCGTCGTCGTACTCGTCATAGTACTCCTCCTCCTCATCGTGCCCTCCGCCTCCGCCTCCTGGCCGCTGCTCCGGCTGCTGCCTGCCGCTGGCCCGCTGCCCCTCCGCACCGCCCTCCGCGCCGAGCTGCTGCTGGCCGCCGGGGGGCTTGCCGTCCTTGCCCTTCCCCTTGCCGTCCTTGCTCCTCTCCTTCTCCTTGTGCTTGTGGCTCTTCTTGCCGCCGTGCTTGCCCTCCTTGCCCCGCTCCTTGTGCTTTTCCTTCTTGTGCTTCTTGTGCTTCTTGTGCGCCCGCCGCTCCCCAGCACTGCCGCCGCCGCCCACCGCCAGGCCCTCGAAGGTGGACCCAGCCGCCGCGCCGCCCCCATCGTCGCCGCTGGATCCTGGCGACTGGGAGCGGAGGGAGTGCTGGGGGTCGCAGCGCCCAGAGCTCTGCGGCCGCTGCGGCTGCGGTCTCCTGCTACGCGGCCCCTCCTCCGCCGCCTCGTCACCAGCGCTGTCAGAGTCCGGGTCCTCGCCGCCGCCGCGAGCCCCTGCCTTTCCGGCAGCGTTATCCGCTACCGATGGCCGGTTCGAGTTCCTGTGTGGAACATGGGGGGAGGGCGGGGGGGTTGGGAGAGGGGTGCTCTGGGACAGAGGTAGTTTGTGGGGTTTGGGAGTCCTGGTGATGAGGGGCGCATGGGCAGTGTTGCAGCAGGGCTGTTGGAAAGGGGCAGGAGAGTTGGATGCGTGGGCCTAGGCCCAGGGCGAATGGCGTGGTGTTGCTCAATTAGGATGGGAGTCCGCCGAGGGCATATGGATTGAGGAGCCGACCGAGGGCGTGTGGATTTGCAGCTTGGCACGTGGCGGGAGGATGAGGGGGGTTTCGGAGCCCGAAGGCGCGCAGGGAGGAGGGGGGAGTCCAATAGGTGGAGCCACAGTGCGGGGGCGGGCAAGCGCAGAGCATTGGCGGATGCAGTGGTGGTGAGGAGTCCGACATGGCGCGCTGCTGCGCCAGCGGCGGCTTCAATCTACAACGCACTGCTGCGCCAGCGAGCGGCTTCAGTCTACAACGCACTGCTGCGCCAGCGGCGGCTTCAATCTACAACGCACTGCTGCGCCAGCGAGCGGCTTCAGTCTACAACGCAACGCCGATGCCGAAGTCCATGTCAACTGCCCACGGCGGGCGCGGTGACGGGTGGCGGCGCCGCTGCACGGGAGCCCGTTCGGGTAACAACCTCCATACCCTACAAAACGTACTGCGCAGCGCCGCTGACGTCATGTCCGTCCGTACATATCAGCATCGGCAAGTCGGCCCAGCTGCCCAAACCGAACACAGCGACAGCAGCACTGCCGTGCACTCACTAGAGCCCCCATTCGCCCGCAGCGTCAGCACTCGTCGCATCCGCCTGGGTACCAAGTAAGCACGTGGGTCAAGTTGTATAAAAAAAACCGCCATCAACCCCTCTCGACTCCGGGCTGAAGCCCTGGACGAGCCGCCGCAAAACACCGCCGACAGCAGGCTCTCATGGCCACAGCCGCCGGCATGGATTGCATTTGCGCAGCCATGCATTGCACCCCATGAAGCAGTTCTTCCTGGCGCCTGCGCCAAAGTTTTTCTGTCGTCCAGGTCTAAAACATGACAACGCGATAAGACGACCAGTGGCCGCACAGCCGTGGCGGAGGACACTGCACCGGGGGCTCTGCGTCAGCAGCCGCATCAGGCATCAACAGCCCTGCCCCCTCGTGCACAGCCCCCTGCGATGCCCTTGCGCGACGGGCACACCGGCGGCCTCCCACATCCCAGCCACCACTTCACTCCATCAGCACACTCACGCGCTGTCGCAAGCCTAACGCGGCCCTACGTGCAGGCTCGCGCGGACACCCTACCCTGGGTTACTAAACCCAGTCCCAGAGCCCCACGCCACGCCCTGTAGCAGAAAGCTGCCCTGCCACCCCTCTCCGCTCGAGTCGCTCCTCTGGCCCTGAGGAAACAGGGCGCCTGCTTCCTCAAGGATCGCGAACCGAGAGGCCCAAGCGGTTGCTGCTGGCAATGGAGGCCGGCGACGACTGCCCATTCTTTTCAAGTCCTGCGTCGACGCCTAGTTGCAACTCGGAGGCCTCAACTTGAGGCGTGGTGTCCTCAGGGGCCGCGGGCAACCACCCCATCGCTCTCGGGGCTCGGGTTCATCGACACACACCCGCGCTGGGCTCATCGCGGTCCGGATGCATGCCTCCATTCTCCCATCACTCTCCCCCAGCCATGGTCTCCTCTACACCCATAGCAACCACACCACACCACACCATGACACACCGTGATAGCAGCAGACCCACGGTTCGGAGCCCACTCCGCCGATCCGCCCTGTCTGTCACCACCGCAGTGCTAGCCGGGCCCTTCGGCAAAACCTCAACGCTCAAGGGGGCAGCTCCGACAGCATACGATGGGCACGGCACCCCATCCCTGCGCGTAAAGGGCGTCCCAAGCCTTCGCCTAACGCAATGAATACTCTCATCATTGAACTATTACTGTATGCCAGCCCGCCGCACCGTCGCCGCTAGGAGGGAGACGCATCCCGGCGGCCCCCCACTCCAGCTTGCGCGGCCAGCAGACCGTGCCATGAACCTCCACCGTCACGACACGGAGTGTTGTAGGCAGCTAGGCACGCGGAGAATGTTGGCGGCGATACCGCACGGCAGCCCGGCCCCGCCCGCCGCAAGCGAGTTCCCACAGCCAGAAGCCACGTTCCCGCACGTGGGTCCCACCCCCACGCATACACGCACGAATGCACCGGTCCTCATTACACGTCGTGTGCAAGGTCGCTCGTCCATGTCATTTGCAGTCAGACGGTTGTTGGTTCGTCGCCTCGTCACAGCACATCGGGCCACGCTGTTCCCGTCATCCCAGGCACAGGTGTCACACCAGACAGTCAGGCAGGCAGGCAAGTCAGGTCGCACGCGAGCGTGCCGAGGTTACAGAGCGAGCGGCGGCTCCCGCGAGAAGCCTGCATGCGGTAGACAGATAGATAGATAGATAGCCGAGTGTTTGTCCATTTCACCCCCCTAGGGCGCCAGCGCCGCCCCAGGCGACAGCCCTACACCACGGAACCGGAACCAGCAGATCCACACACTAAAGCCCATTCGCGACCGCCGCGGCCATATGTACTCGCGGACCTAGACAATTTCCGCTCGCGCCTTCCAAGCGCATGCTGTCCTGCCAGCTACTAAGCAAATGACGGACCCACGGTCGCAGCCATCAACCACACGCTCTACACCCGAGGCCACCGCGCCGTCACTCGCGGATGTCGCGTCAATCAGCCCCAAGTCAGCGGAAGGAGGACCACAGCGACGAGACCCAGGCTCCGCCGGCCCTTTGTCCTCCACCACCCGCCGCCGCCTCACAGGGCCAATCCAACACCGGCCCGTCGGCGAGGGGATGCGAAACGGATGCCGCCTCCAGAGGCCTTCACCGCAGAGCACGTCGCCCTGGCCGCCGTGGCCGCCCTGGCCGCTGCCTCCAGAGGGCGCTCTGGTGGCCCACACGCCCTCGAGCCCTCCAGGCCCGCGCCGCGGCGGCCGCAGGGAGCGACAGCCCGCTACTCGCAACCCCCCAACCCCGCAGCTTAACCAGCGCAACAGATGCGATTTGAGCATCACAATGCGAATGCATTGTGATGGTGAGGTTCCTCGCGGACCCCGCGTGTGACAGGTGGGCAAAAGCAAGTAGGGGTGGTGGTGCAGGACTGAGGTGGTGGTGGTGGTGATCGGTGGTGATCGGTGGTGATCGGTGGTGGTGGTGATGATGTCGGTGGTGGTGATGTGGGCTGTTTGTATGTGGGTGGTGGGTATGGTGGTTGTGGGTATGTGGGTGGTGGCAAATGGTGGGTTACGTGAGGGCACACGTTTGTTGCGGCGGGGTTGCAGGGAGCGCACGGCTGGTGCGATAACGTACGGCAGCATGCCGTACCACACGCAACAGAACACAGGCGCCGCAACACGCAGCGAACAACGGGGGGGCAGTCGCGTCGTGTTCCTCTCCGCCGAGAGTTGAGTGCAGCATGTAGGGGCAGCGCGCAGCAACATAGCAAGACGTGGCGCGTGCTACTGCTAGTGCTACTGCTAGTGCTACTGCTAGTGCTAGTGGAATCGACGAGGGTGCAGCACCTTTCTGGTGAAGCCGATCGCGACCGCCGCGCTGCCGCCGCCGCCGCCGTCGAAGTCTTGGGCCGCCCTCCCGCGCCGCTATCGTCGCTGCTGCCATTACCATCACCATCAGCATCGCTGTCGCCGCTCGTCCTCGGCTGCACCGCGCGACTGCCCTCCTCGGGCAGGGCCTGGGCAGAGGGCGCCGCAGCCAGCTCCTCGCTATCGGAGCTGGCTGCGGACGGCGGCGCCTTCACGGCATCCGTGACGGCAGGACCGGCAGCGGCTGGCCGCTTTGCGTCCGTACCCACAGCCTCGCCGAGCGCGCTGTCGGCGTTGCCTTCCCCGCCCTTCCGCGCCGCCTCCGCAACGAGTGACCGCTGGCTCTCGACGGCGGTTGCCTTGGCCGCAACGGTCTCGCCAGCTGGCTGCAGGTGAGGGAAGGACGGGTTGCGATGAGGGGAGGTTGTGCACACGAGATGACACGAGCAAGAGACCGACGAGGGCCGATGCAAAGAGGGACGACACAAAGAAACCCGCGCAAACTCACATGCTACCTGCTCCTCCTGGCACCACATAATAACCCGCAAAGAGAGCACCCCATGTCGCCCAAGCGCTTTATTTCGCCCTATCGTCACAAGGGCGCATGACGCCCGACCCGCCCATAACCCGGCGCACACCGACACACGCGCACCTGCCGCGTCGGCTTCGCCCTCTCCCTCGCATCGCCGCCCTTTCCTTCCGCTCCTTCCGTTCTCGAGGTCCCGGGGCCGTCGCCGCCACCGCCGCCGGGCGGGCTCCTGGACCGCTTCCTCCGCGCCTCGGCCTCGCGTTCCCGCACCGACGGCGAGCCGTCCGTGACCTCCCGCCGGGCAGCTTCCCGCCCCCGCTGCCGACCAGCATCACGAGCCCGTTCCCTCTCCCTCTCCCGCTCTTTCTCCTTCTCCTTCTCCCGCTCCCTCCCCCGCTCCCGCTCTCGTTCCCGCTCTCGCTCCCGCTCCCGGCTGCTGTAGTCTCCACGTGCCCGACGCCGCTTGGATGGCGAGAGGGAACGCGACCGTGACCTCGAGCTCCTGCCGCCGCTGCCCGAGCGAGACCGCTTGGAGCGGTGGTGGTGGCCTCGCGACAAGCTGCGACTGCGGCTGCGGCGCCCTCGCTCGCGATCGTCCTGCCTGCTAAGCTGCCCACGGCCGCTGTGGCCATGGCCGTGGCCGTGACGACCCGCGGGGTCGTTGCGCCGCTGCTCCGCCGCTTCGCGCTTGGCTGCGCGCTCGGCAACCTGCTTCACCGCCGCGGCCTGCATGTCCAGGAAGTCCCGGCGAGAGAGCGGGCGGCCGCTGCCGAAAGCCCTGTGGGGGAGAAGCGGAGCAGGGCGTTGGGTGAGGGGAGATATTCGAGACACAGCGTCAAGTCCCAGTGAGCGAGTGCAGTTGGCTCCTTCTTCGTCACAAGCACAGGCATGCCCATGCGACATGCGCTCACCTGAATAGGTCCACCATGGCCATGTCCCCTGGTAGCAGGTCGCGCAGGTAGGGCAGCGTCCGCACGAGGTCCTTTTCACTGCAGCCCACACCGCGCAGGGAGGAAGGCACGCCGTCGATGTCGCCTCCCTCGTCGTAACCACGACCCCGGCCGCGGCCTGCGGCCCCGGCCGTTGCAGCTGCGGCTGCTGCGGCGGCCGTGCCACCTTCCCGGGGTCCTCCGGTGCGAGACCCAGTCAAGCGCGATGGAGCTGGAGAGGCGGACCGCCTTGAGGGGTCCTCTACGAGCATCCCGAGCGCAAGCTTTACGGGCTGTTGCTGAGTCAACTGCTTCGTGCGGTCATCAAAGTCGTCGTCGAAGAGCTTGGGTTCAACAGGTTTGCTCTCGGCAACCCCCACCACGGGCTTTGACTCGGCTGCTGCTGCAGGAGCAGCAGCAGACCCCGCGGCCGCAGCGGTGGCTGCAGGCTGCGGCGGCTTCTGGTCCCGGCCAGCGGAGGACGTCAGCGCCGCGCCGCCGCCGTCAGTCACTGCGGTCGCCGCTTGAGACGATGCTACCGCCAGTGCCGCAGCTGCCAACTCCGCTTTCTGCTGCTGCAGCTCCTGCTGTTGCTGCTGCAACTGCTGTTGTTGCTGTTGCAGCTGTATTTGTTGCAGCTGTTGTTGCTGCTGCTGGAACTGCAGTTGTTGCTGCTGTTGCTGTTGAAGATTGGCTGCGCTGCGAGCTGCGGCATCCGCGGCGGCACGGGCAGGCTGCTGCCAAGCGGCCGCCGATGACCCTGCACCAGGCGCCGCGGAGGTCGCTTCAGCGAGGCCAGGGGGAGCCTCAGCAGCTGCAGGGCCGCGCCCCATGAGGGCCGCAAGCTTGTTGAAAGCCTGCGTGTTGGCCGCGAGCTCTCCCAGCTCGCCATCGGGAAGGTACAGACTGCCGTCCGCGTTGCGCTGGATTTTAGAGGCGGGAATTCCCGATGGCACCTTGATGCGCCGGTCATAAGCTGGGTCGCCCTGGGTGGGGCACTCGTTGACGAAGTGGCCCAGCTGCCCGCAGCGCATGCATTCTCGGTTCATCATGCCTCCGCGGCCACCACGTCCAGCGCCGGGCCCAAAGCCGCGGCCGCGACCGCGGGTGCCGCGGCCAGTCGTGGCAGTCTGCATGGCCAATTGCCCCTCCAAACCTACACCCCTTGCCGCCTGCGACAGGAAGGCCATCATTTGCTGCTCATCCTGATGCACTGCAGCAGCCTTTGCCAGCGGGTCCTCGCCGAACTCGTCCTCGACGTGGGGCTGCGCGCCAAGATCTGCACCGAGCGCAGCAGCAGGCATCACCGCTGCAGCTGCTGTCACAGGTGCGGCAACGGTAGTAGCAGTGCTGCTGACGATGGTTTTGGGCCGGGCCACAGCAGCCACACGCTTCACAATCACTGCTGAATTCTTCATGACCTGCTCAGAGTCGTTATCGTAATCCCGCTTGGACGTTGCATCCGTAAGCTGCAGCTCGTTTGCGGCATCAATGCCGAGGCCTTTCTTTTCAGCGATCAGGCGCTTCAGCTCCCCAACCGTGATGTAATGGCCATCGAAGGGCAGGTTACTGTAGCTGAGCTCGGCTCGGAACTTGAATCGGATGGTGCTGGCCATCTTGATATAAGGCAGCCCTGCACTGGCCGAAACTAGGGCGCCTCCTCGACGCCAGAGGCGCCACAGGCGCTATCGCCCTTCAGCTGCGGGTCAACCCTTGCCCAAAGAAGCCCGCCCGGGAGAGACTTATACCAGAAAATTTCTCAAAGCGTTGCAAAGTTAAAGGCCTTTGTGGGACCTGCGAAGCTGATAACGGTCCACGTAGGAGCGTTGGCCAGGTAAAATCTGAAGAAGAGCCGACAAAGTGTATGTATTATAAGATAGTAAATGGAAGAGATTCGGTTGTGATGAGGAGAGTTTAGATGGCGGCACGGCGCCGCCCACGGGAATGCCGGGAATGCGACCAGCAAGCGATTGCGGGCCTCATCTGCCACTCCAGCTACTATCCCTTTGTCCTTGTAAAACGTAGATCTATGTAAGCGGCATGCATTTATACAATTTGTTCTCGTAGCATGCGAGGCTCGGGTTACCTGGCCGCAACCCTTTATTCCTGCTGCGCAACATGGCGGCGGACGGCCTCATTTGCGAGGGCGACCACCTGGTTCTGGACGTAAACGGAGAGAATCTGTCGTTTGTGCAAAAGCTCAAGGCAGCGGGGTGCGTCCGGGCTTGTCGGCGCAGCAATGCGCACCTGACGCCTTGCAGACCGCAACACCCGGTGCCAAAGGCACCCCTGCATGCCACCAACGTTGATTGCTGACCCTCTCAATCTGCCGACCGCAGCACGATTCGCGTCGGCAAGCACTATGTTTCCGCTGCTCCGCTTGTGGGAGCACCATACGGAGCCCTGTTCGAGGTCACGGCCGACGGTCGGTCCCTGCAACGCGTCCTCTTGTAAGCGCACCTCCAATCGGCGACCGCCGCGCTGTCCTGATCTGCTCCTAGCGGCCGGCCCGGCCATGAGGCACCCCAGCTCTGCCGGCGGCAGCACCGGCGGCGGCGGTCATCCACTCCGAAACCAACAAACCGTTTTTGCCTTCCCGCGTAGACCACCTGCCGACGAGATCACTCGCATCACAGAGACGGAGAAGGACAACAGCAACCTGTTTGACCGCAATACGGAAAACCAGAAGCTGACTCATGAGCAGATCGAGGAGCTCAAGAAGTCGGGCAAGGTGCGTTTGGGCCGCGGTTTCGGAGCCGGAGTCGGGGGGCCGAGGGAGGTGTGTTACGGCGTTTACGTGCGCCTCGCCGGACATGGAACCTATCTACTTGTTTTGGGTTGTTAATAATAAAAAAATCCATCGCAATGGTTGTGAATAACAAGCTCAGGGGGGGAAAGACGCGTAGCCTAATGTGTACCTGGACCTGGGTTTCGGAGCGTGCGCTGCACCACCCACCTGGCTATCCCATAACCCCCACCCTCCCGACTTCCCCCCTCCCACCCAAAACACACGACCCCTCTCCCCTCTCCCCTCCCCCTCCGGTCGCTCGCGAACCCCCGGCAACCCCACCGCAGACCGGCTCTGAGATTATCAACGCCCTGTGCAGCAACAGCGCCACCTTTCAGGTAGGTGATGGGACCAGGGAGGTGTCAGGGCTTCACCAGAAGGCAACAGCGTCACCTGTAATGTAGCTGCTGGGAGTCCTGAACTCGCACCCGAAGCGGGGGTGTGCTGGTAGCTTCCTGGTTCAGAACCCGACAAAGCAGGGAGGTTTAAGGCTTTCACGTGACGACCGAAGGCAGAAAGGGGTCTCATGGGATTGACCCGGCTGTTGCGGTGTAGTGATGCGTTGCGCCTCGGCCCGTGCATCGTGGCTGCCACCGTGTGGAAAGCGGCTCCTCCCGGCACGTCACCCGCCCCTCCCCTCCCTCCTCCCGGCACATCACCCTCCCCTCCCCTCCCTCCTCCCACCACTCCCTCCCCTAATGCAGAACAAGACGGAGTTCTCCCAGGACAAGTACAAGCGGCGGAAGGCCAAGAAGTACTTGACGTACCTCACCGTACGCAAGCCAACCGCCAGGATCGTCTGCGAGGTGCGCAGGCGGGCGGGCGGGCGGGTTGCAAGACGTTTTGACGGCCCCGGGGCCCGCCGCACTGCGCCGCCCGCCCCTGCCCCCCACTGAGGCCCGCCGCACTGCGCCGTTCGACCCTGCCCCGCCCCTGCCCCTGCCCCCTCCCCTGCCCCGCAGGCTTACACCGACAAATCCCCCGAGCGGGTGTGGAACCTGCGCCACGACAGCCTCGCGGTGCTCCTGTCGCTGGCCAATGTGGCGGCTGGGGGAAAGGTGGGGAGAGGGAAGGAGGAGGAAACCCGCGTGCCGACAGAGGAGGGGAGATGCAGGGGCGTGTAGGGACACGTTGGTTGAGGCCGTGGGAGGCCGGGATACCCTTGCTGTCGTGGGGGGGGGCCGGACATGGGACGTTGGGACGTGTTTTTCGAGGCCAGACTCCAGGGAGCGCATCGGCGCCGGCGCCCGCGTGGCTGCTGTGTCCGCATACCATACCAAGCAGGTCTTGTCGAGTCGCCCTCTGCCTGAAATTCCGTGGCGGTGTGACTCTAGAGGACCTGCGAGAGTGAGTTTCAGGGGTTTTATAACCTTGGCTCGCGGACCCCCAGTGCCGCGTGCCGCCTCCGGGCCCCCGAACACGACCCCGGCCCCCCGCCCTTCTTTGCTTTGCGAAACCAAAAACCAGCATCCTGATCAGGCACTTCCGGTGCCTCTCTGCGTCGCATGAAAGCGTTGTAAATACTTTGTTTCCCGTGGGGGAGGGAGGGGGGGAGGGTAGCTTTTCCGGTTTAGCCATCGCGTCTTCCTTCCTTCCCTCGCCGCCTCCTTCCTTCCTGCCCAACACTTCTTGCAAAGCGCATGATGAGGGTTGCGTCCTCCTCCTCCTCCACCACCTGCGCCTCCTTCGCCCAACCAAGGCCTCCCCTAGCGCTCTGCCTCGTTGGCTAAACAGGATCCCATGCACACCATGCAGCACACCAGCAACCGACCACCTCTCATCTCCGCTCCCCTCGCATCCCCCCACCCTCGTGGATTCTCTTACACACACACACACACACCTCCTCTATAAAACACCTCCCTCGGGTCTTCCTCGAACCCCTCCCCCCCCCCCTGCCACTGCCAGGTGCTGGTGGTGGAGAACTGTATGGGCGTTGTGACGGCGGCGGCGGTGGAGCGACTGGGCGGCCTGGGAGCCATCTGCGCACTGCAGCTGGATGATCGGCCGGTGGGTGGCTCGCTCCTGGGTGGGTCGGTGGGTCGGCCCAGCCGCCGGAACCTGTCTCTCTTGGTATTACACTTGGTTCTTGGTGTTTCGGTCGCTGCTGGGATATGCGATTGCATGACGCATGGGGCATGGGGCATGGATTGTTGGATTCCCACAGCTAGCTCCGTACCCCCCTGCCCGGAGCTGATGGACACCCGCGCGCGACGCACCCCCGCGTCCCCCCCCATGTCGCCAGGCGCCGTTGGACGCTGTACGGCAAATGAACCTGACCCCCGCCCAGCGCTCGGTGCTGTTCACCGCGCCCGCGTCCAGCCTCCTGCGGGACAAGGTGGGGCTGGTGAAGGGGGGGGTTCAGGGACATCCGTGGGTTTGGCGGACGACGGAAAGGGCGGGTGCCATTTGACACCACCTGGGGTCGAGTCCGCTGCGCTGCGCTGGACGAGTATCTTCGGAGCGTGCGTGAAAGGCGATGGTGATGGTGACGGCAGCGGGGTCGGGTGGGGTAGAGATGAAGGGGAGGAGGAGGTGAGGAGGGGTTGGCTGCTGGCCGTCTCACGTGGTGGGGCCTTCAAAGAGGCAACTGTGGTGGTGGGAGCATGTGCTGCTGGCTGCCTGGTCTCGGCCCCAACCGCGGACATGTGCTGCTGGCTGACACCTCTTGGACCGCCGGGCCTGCCCTGCTTGCTTGTGATGCCCTGCTTGCTTGTGATGCCCTGCTTGCTTGTGATGCCCTGCTTGCTTGTGATGCCCTGCTTGCTTGTGATGCCCTGCTTGCTCCTCTCCATCCGCGCAGGAGGCCATGGCGCGGGGTCAGCTGTACGACAGCGGCACGGCGGCGGTGCGCAAACAGGAGGCTCCAAAGGCCGAGCAGAAGGAGGAGCCGGTTAAGGAGGAGCCGGTTAAGGAGGAGCCGGTTAAGGAGGAGCCGGTTAAGGAGGTACAAGTTAAAGAGGAACAAGTTGAAGGGGAGCAAGGAAAGGATGAGCAAGGAAAGGCGGAGGAAGGAAAGGAGGAGGGACAGGAACAGAAGCCCGGCCCAGGCACAGAGGCAATGGACGTCGATGCGGTGGCGCCGCCGCCGCCTGCTGCTGGCGCCGCTGCGGCCGAAACGGAGGCGGCGCCGACCAACATGGAAGTCGAGGCTGCGGCACCGGCAGCAGCGGCGGTGCCGGCAGCAGCGGCGGCGCCGGCAGCAGCGGCGGCGCCGGCGCTAGCAGAGGAGGGGATACCGACGGAGGCGGCGGCAGCCGCGATCGGGTTGATCACTGCAGAGTATGTTGCGGTACCGCTCCAGGGAGGAGCGGCGGGTGGCTCTGAGAGCGCCGGGACATCGAGTGCTGCACAGCCGCAGCCGCCGCAGCCGCCGCAGCAGCAGGGCGGGGGGCGGCAAGGGCAGCGAGGAGGAGGTGGCGGGTACGGCTCCTTCCTACCGCGCCCCGAGGCGTTACGCTCCGTGCTGACGACAGGTGGGTGTGTCGAGGATTGAGGTCCGAGGGCGCTGTGTCGCAGTCGGGTGGGTCCATACCCTGCCGCTGCGGCGGCGGCGGCGACGTTGGCGGCGGTATTGAGACCTCGGCCTGCACCCTGCCTCCTGCCTTCCTGGGAGCCCCAAACTCACCCAGGCGGGGACCCCCGCCTTTTACCAGCACACCGCTTCAGCCTTTCCCAGGCCGCGTATGCGACCGCTCCCTCCGACCCAGCACCATCTTCCGCCTGCTCCCTCGCATCCGCCAGCTCCCTCGTATACACGGGCTTTGCTCACAACCACCCTATCCGCCCCTTCGTGCTGTCGTGAACGCAGGCTTCGACAGCTGCCTGCTGGCTCAGCCCCGGGTACATCCCACCGCGCTGCTGGCGGCGGTGTGGCCCCTCCTGGCGCCCTCGGCCACCTTCGCCGTGTACTGCCCCTGGGCACAGCCGCTGGCTGAGGCGCTGACCCACCTGCAGGGCAGCCGCAACGCAGTGCTGCTGCAGCTGCAGGAGAGCTGGCTGCGACCACACCAGGTGCGAATGTCGTGCCGGTGTCGTACCGATGTCGTACCGGTGTCGTACCGGTGTCGTACCGGTGTCGTGACGTGTAATTGGGTCGTGCGGAGTGAAGGGTCGAACTTTATCTTCACCCCACCGCCGCCCGATACCCCTTCTCTCCCGCGCCCCCACCAACCCGTGCCCCCCACAATCCATCGCCCGCGCGCAGGTCCTACCCTCTCGCACGCACCCGCACATGAGCTGCTCCGGAACCGGCGGTTACGTCCTGTCCGGCATCAAGATCATCCCACCGGATGCCCAGCCGCTGGCGCAGCAGCTGCAGCAGCAGGCCCGCACCGACGGCGCGGCGGCGGCGACGGCGGCGGCTCCTTCGTCTCAGTTCGGGCGGCAGGAGGGCCGGCAGTCACCAGGGTCGCCCCGGGGAGCTCAGGAGGCGAAGGGCGAGCAGCGGGGCGGCGGAGGCGACGGGAGGCAGCAGGTCGGTCGGCGGAATGCAGCTGGCAGGGGGACCGGGATGCAGCTTGCATGGGGGTTGGGACGGGTTTGGGACTCTCAGCGGGGGGCCGCAGTACCACATCATGATACGTGTGGGCGGTGTCGTGGTATATTTGATGAGCAGTAGGCGGCGCACTAGGCGGCGCTGAGGCAGGACCTGTCCGCAGGACGTGACCCGCAGCGAGCTGGGGGCGAGGGGGACCGCACTGGTCCCGCAGGAGGCCCTCCGCAGGAGCCCCCTCGCTCCCTTCGGCGGCCATACCCGTAACTTAGATACCTTGCCTACCTGCCTGCGTACACGTGGTTCAACCCGCTACCACATAGCCCGGGACAGAATACCCGCCTGCCTGGCTTCCTGCTTGCCTGGCTTCCTGCCTGCCTGGCTTGCTGCTTGCCTGGCTTGCTGCTTGCCTGGCTTGCTGCTTGCCTGGCTTCCTGCCTGCCTGGCTCGCTGCTGGGGTCACTGACCGACTGCCGCTCCGCGACCGCCCCTCTCTCGCAGTCGCCCGGCAACTGGGGCGGCGGCCGCGGCCGCGGCGGTCGGGGTTGGGGCCGCGACGGGGGTGGCGGCGGTGGCGGCGGTGGCGGCGGTCAGTCCCCACGCGACATCTTCAACGGCGGCTGGCGGGGCCGCGGTGGCGGTGGCGGCGGTGGCGGCGGCGGTGGTCGCTGGCGCGACGACGGTGGCGGCGGCCGAGGGCGCAACGACTTCGGTGGCGGCCGGGGCCGGGACAGCAACGGCGGCGGCCGGGGAGGGCGGGGGGGCCGCGGCGGCGGTGACGGCGGTGACGGCGGCGGCGGGCGAGGGAAGCGCAAGGCCGACGGCAATGCGGGGGACTCTCCGGATGGCAAGCGGCAGGCGCAGTAGCAGCGACGCTAGCGGCAGTAGCTTGCTGGTCAGAGGGGTAGGATCGCGCGTGCAAGTCCACCCTAGGTGCAGTAGCACGCAGCAGCAGCAGTAGCAGCAGCAGCAAGCTGTCATAACTAGGGTCCACAACTTGGCGGCAAGAGACACCAGGCTTAGATGATGCAGAAACATCAAGGTGCAGTAACTACAGCAACAGGGCAAGAACAGGATTAGCGGTAGTCGTTGGGGCGTACTAGCCGCACTAACTGCTGCTGCAGCACCCAGGAGTCGACGGCGTCGGGGGTGCATTACGGCCAAGCGGGGGGGAAGAGGCGTTTGGGGTTTCGGCAGGAGCTGTCGACCTGCTGTCGCATCCGGCTCTAGTCGACCCCTTGTCACATGCGTTCGTTTTGCGTGCACGGTGGATTCGGTGAGCTTGGGCGGTGGCGGTGTTTGTGTTCGCAATAGCCGAGAGAGACATTTGTCCCTGCAGGTGCCGCAAGGCGCTGGGTTGTGCAAGGCGGTCACGGTGATAGGTCCGTGAAGCCCCAGGCTTGCCGCCGGCACAGGAGGGTACCGAGTCGATAACATTTAGGGTGACCGGATGCTTAGGTGTCTTCTTCTGTTACGCAATCTGGGTTATCTCAAAAGGCTTCCAGCAGCATCCTCGAATTGAAAAAAGTTTGATTGGGACTACCGGCGGTATTCTGCGCAGTCACTAGCTACCGCCGTCAAACGTGTCTGTCTTCGGAAGGGGCACGAAGAATGGTATGAAACGATAAACGACACAGTGGATAAGGGCAACGCGGCGCTAACATAAAGTAACAGCCCAAGCGGTGTGCATGGGCAGCCCAAACAGACCCAACTCGTCATAACGAGTAATGGTATTTTATTTTAACGATGTCCAGTAATCTGGGCGTACGGCGTCGACATTCCGCCTGTCCCCCCAGGGCGCCACCTTTTGGTGTCCTAAGACCATTTCGCATCAGTACAAAATTCAAGGTATTGAAACAATGTACACTTGGGTGTTATATTCCCGTGTGTAACGCAGCACCCTTCACTCCACAGCACACTCGCTCCACACCAACAATAACGACCCAGGGGTCGCTTCCGGAAATCCAGGCTTTCATCCGCACTCGCGACTCGCGGCTTCAGTGCTACGGCAACTGCTGAAGCTAGGAAACGACTCCTGCACCGAGTAGTGTAATTGAGCCCGATCCAGGCGTTCATGGAGGGCAGTCCCGAGCCCCCCAGCGGCCTGCGGCCTCCTCCTGATGACTTGTACATAACCATTTTGGCGGTTGGCGGGCGCGGGCTGGGCGTGGAGGAGCTTCTGGAGAGCACGGCGGCTGGATATGGCGTCGAGTATGTGCCCACGAGCGTGCCCCTTGATGGTGGGTGCCTTTTCAATCATCGCGATTCGCGCTTCACCCCTTCAAAAATGGGAGTGTTGTCGTCCCTGTGTATATATCCGACGGGGCCGCCACCGCCGTGCGTGCGTGCGCGCAGCCAGCCCGGGCGCGGATGCACAGGCGCTGGAGCTGGTGTTGCCGCTGCAAGACTCCGGTGTACCGGTCGACCAGCCGTCCCACCCGCTCCGGCTGCTCCACCTCACGCTGACGGCCCTCCCCGGCTTCGGAGACAGCCTGCACCCGGGTAAGCCAGGAATGGGCACGCGTGTGTGTGTATGGGTGGTTGGTGGGGGGTTCCTGGGGGACCCGGCGTGCGCATCTGCTCCCGGAATGTTCGTTGGAGATGGGTTGTTCTGTTGATGATGGGTTGTTCTGTTGATGATGGGTTGTTCTGTTGATGATGTTCATTGGCAATAATGGGGTCACCCGAGTGGGTCATTCGTGCTTGTTCGAGTGAACCTGCGTTAGGGTACTTGAGGAGGACTCGACAAGGCCCGTCCAGCGGCGGCAGCTGGCTACTGCTTGTGATCAAGCACACTACCCCTCCTTGGTTGGACCAAAGCCGCGTACCGATATATCCTCATCCTAATCTACAGCTGAGCCCCATGCGTGCATGTGTATGCGTCAGCCGCGCGCCCCCCCGCCTCTCGCCCTACCCCCCCCCCCGCCTCTCGCCCTTACCCCCCCCCCGCCTCTCGCCCTTACCCCCCCCCCGCCTCTCGCCCTACCCCCCCCCCGCCTCTCGCCCTTACCCCCCCCCCCGCCTCTCGCCCTTACCCCCCCCCCGCCTCTCGCCCTACCCCCCCCCCGCCTCTCGCCCTTACCCCCCCCCGCCTCTCCCCTACCCCCCCCCCGCCTCTCGCCCTTACCCCCCCCCCGCCTCTCGCCCTTACCCCCCCCGCCTCTCACCCTACCCCCCTCCGCCTCTCGCCCTTACCCCCCCCCGCCTCTCACCCTACCCCCCTCCGCCTCTCACCCGCCTCTCTTACACCCCCCCGCCTCTCACCCTACCCCCGCCCGTCCAAATTAGTGTCTAAGAACCCTTTCCTCGTAGATTTCCTCCTCTGCATGTGCCGACCCGCGGGCTTCCTCTCGGCCCCCCAACCCCCGCAGGCCGGGAGCTGCGGCGAGTCCTCACACACATCCTGCGGCAGCGGGCCCTGGACGCCGCAGGGAGCGCAGGGGGGCCCGAGGACCCCTGTGCTGCCTCCGTGCAGCTGCGCAACACGCCCACGCTGTGCCTGTACTTCCCCCCTCGCACCGGGTGAGGGCGTCCACCGACCCACCGACCCACCGACCCACCGACCCATCGACCCACCGACCCATCGACCCATCGACCCATCGACCCACCATCTCTCTCCCCCCTCTCTCTCCCCCCTCTCTCTCCCCGCTCTTTCTCTCTCCCTCAACCTCTCTCTCTCTTCTCACACAAACGCCGGCTAACTGTTCGGTTTCAGGGTGCGGCAGATGGACGTCGAATGCATGCAGGCGCTGCGCAGGGTGGTGCCCGCTGTGCTGCCGGTGGTGGCGGTGGCGCCGACGCAGGAGCGCAGCGGCCAACACAGCGGTGCGCATGTTCGCTGTTCGGCACACCAGCTACTGCTACTGCTACTGCTACTGCTGCTGCTGCTGCCTTTGTAGGAGTTTCCTAACCTAGTGTGTGCCTCTCCCCGCATACCGAGCACCTGTATGCCTACCACCCCAACTAGCTCGCATTTATTGCCCCACGGGCCCGACTAGGCAAATCCTCATATCCGCTACCACCGTATATACTGGTACCTCCCCTCTTATTTACCCCCCTCGTCCCTCCCTCGCCTGCGTTTGCTACCATGCGTGGTTGCCCGCCCGGCCGCCCGGCCTACAGCTGCGAGCCCCCGCCTCATCTCCATCCAGCTGCACCCCACCAGTGCCCTCATCACCTCGGGAATGAGGCAGCGAAAGAGCGCCCCGGCGGACAAGGACAAGGTTAAAGACAAGGACAGCAGCGCGGTGCCCACACAGCCGCGCGGTGAAGGGAGGCCGCCCGGGCCGCAGCGCGTGGCCGACCCATGGGACGGCACCGCTGGGCTGCTGCTGCCGGGGCTCCTGACGCGCGAGGCGCTCGCACAGCTTGTGTGCCAGGCGCGCAGCGGGTGAGTACGTGCCGTACGTGCCATATGTGCCGTAGTTGTACGGGTGTGACCGGGTAGCTGCGATCAGGTGCGACCGCTGCTGACAAAACGTCAAGGGGTGTTATTGCTGGTATTGTTCGGTGAACCCGTTGCTCTCAGTTGGTTGCGCAATACTGTCGATCAAACGTGCCGTACAAGGATAACGTCATCGGCACACTTGGTCCTTATCCAGTCTTTTGCGCCCGGACTAATTGCAAGGGTTGCTCCCGTGCGTGTTCCACGCTTCCACCCCTGTCGTCATGTCGTACCCCTCGCTGCCTGCCTGATGTACATACAGCGCTCGCAATGACGTACTGTATCGCCGTGACCGCCGTACCTCAATACTCGCAGCCACCTGGCATTCCGCGAGCGTTACGAAAAGGCTGGCGGAGACCTCGAGCGGCTTGTGGACGAGATCATGGAGCCGCACGAGCCCTCCCTGGAGCACAAGGCCCCCGCTGCCGTACACCACCACCAGCAGGAACAAACCCTACCGGTCCTCCTCCCGCCCCCGCCGGCCCCACCGCCGCCGTCACCGCCGCCCCGTGGCCTCCCTGGAGGCCTGCCAGTGCTCGCATCCCTCGGCGCGCTGCTTGTCGCCGCCGCCATCGCCGTCATCGCTGTGTGGGCGGGCGCGGGCACCAGACCGTCGCTGCGTGCATTATGGAATGGAGCCGCGTCGTCACTGCCGTCGCCGCCGCTGGCGGCGTCACGCGAGCCCGCGCCCAACGTGATGCTGCTGTCGGAGCAGGCGCGGGAGCCGGGGTGTGCGGCGGCGCAGGTGCGACAGCTGCGGGAGCAGCTGTCTGCGGCGGGGGCCCGGGAGAGGGTCCTCGGAGGACAGCTGCAGGCGGCCGAGCACACGGCCGGGGCACTGGATGAGGGCTACCTGGCGGTGCAGTGGCAGCTGGCAGCCAGGGAAGGGGAGCTGCAGGACGCCAGGGAGAAGCTGCGAGAGGCGGATGACGCCTTGGAGGCGGTGCGGGAGGGCAGCCGGAGCCGACATGGGTGCCGCCGCCGGCGTCACGACCGCCGCAGAGGCCGCCGGGGGCATGGCTGAGGGTAATGGGTTGATGGGCTGGGGCAAGCCGTGAGGCCCAGGAGGCTCGGGTGGGACAAGCCATGAGGCGCAGAAGGCTAGGGACGTCGGAAGCGGGCGCAGGATGTTCCGGAGACGGGAGTTCGACGTTTGCGATTATGGCGGTTGTAGCGGTTGCGGCTGTGCGACGGTTGGGCCAGTGCACGTGTACTGCGCTGCGTACACGTGCAGTGTCAAGGATACGAGCGGTGACTCTCTGGGCCGTTGCGCGGGTACGGTTGGGTCCGTCGTCGTACGGTGGCCATGATCTTCGGGCTCAGGCTGCCTGTCGCTTGTGTTGGTTTGTAGTGTCTGGTTGCTCAACATGCTGACGACTTTGGATGGCGACATTACACCAGGGCCAAGGACGAGTACTGTAACGTTTACTACCGCCAGGGCTCAGGAGGGGCAACCTACGTTTCCAAGCGTAAAATATAAAATGTAAGCATTGATGGGAAAGGATGGGAAAGGATGGGAAAGGAAAACCAGCGCTGAGGGCTCGCATGAACCGCACCGCTTCAAGCATAGCTCCAGTACCACACCATCGGCGCTGACAACTTCCTTCGCGCCAGTGTAGGCCTGCCTCACCACCAACACCGTCCAAGCTGCAACCAACCAACCAACCAACCAACCAACCAACCAACCAACCAACCAACCAACCAACCGCCAATCACTGATGAAGCCGCCAACTCAACGAAGCCACCAAACCATTTCCCCAAGCGCGCACCCATCTCCCCGGCACCGCACTGGACCCTTACAGCCCACTAACATTCCCCGGCACCAGGCGCCGACATTCCCCGGCCCGTCCAAGGGTTTCCTCACATATCCCCATCCATGGTTTTCCTCACATATCCCCATCCACGGGTTGTCTCACCGGGTTTCCTCGCACCCCCCTTCCACGGGGTTCCTCGCTGAACCCTTCCTTACCTGGCTGTCCCCTGCCGACCAGCCCCCTGGCAGCCATCGCTTGGGGTTTCACGGCAGCCAGCCTCGCGCGGGGGCCGCAGCAGCATGCCGTCCGCGTCAGCGGCACAGCAGCAGACCGCTCCGCATCAGCGGCACAGCGAGGAGGCTCCAAGCAGCCCCCAACTGCATCACAGCACGTGAGCGGAGCCTGCTGCGCGGGGGTGCAGGTGCCTGCTGCGGTGGCCGGGCCGGCCAGCAGCCCCGGGAGAAGGTGCTACTGCGCAGCCAGAGGTGGCACTGGCTGTGGTGCTGGTGGTGCTGGAGGCGGTGGTGCTGGTGGGGGTGGTGCGGGTCGCGGTGCGCTGGGATTCGTTTTCACGGAGGTTCAGCCAACGACGTATGCTGTCCCGCACAGGCAATGTCCATTGCTGCGCAACACAACGTAGTGAGGCCGGAGGCGCACCGGTTCGGGCTGGTGGCGGCAGCGGCTGGTCACCCACGACTCGTCGGAGCTTGCTGCTGCTGCTGCTGCTGCTGTTGCTGCTAGGCGAATAGCTTTGCGGTGGAGGGTGGTGGTCTGGTGTGTAACGGGAGGTTGCAGGAGCCGCCGTAGCAGTAGGAGGAGCATGGGAAGGGGGGAGGGCCGGGCTTCGAAGCCGGCTCCGAAGTCGGCTCTGAAGCACCAATACGTCCACGTCAGCCCCTCGCCTTTCCGTACACACGCACGTCCTGGGATCCCGCGAGGATTGCCGCATGCGCTCTCGCCGCTGCCCCTCCTCGCGCCCCCACTCATCAGTTGTCGGTTGTCGGTTGCTTCACAGCGCCAACGCCAGCCACGCGGCCATGAGCGTCATGCCCCTGGGGGTGGCCCCGCAGCGAGGGTGGGGGCGTTGCGTCCATGAAACCCACCGATCCAATTCATTCCGTAGCAACCACCAACCGTCCATGAAACCCACCGATCCAATTCATTCTTTAGCACCCATCAACCGTCCCTAAGGTCCTCCAAACCAACCCCACCCCCCGGTGTCGTCCCCCAGTTCGCATGTCCCATGCTGAGCCTTGCTGGGACCCACCCACCCAACGTTGGGTCCCCACCCGGTTTTAATTTCCAGTGCCGACCCACTTGTCGCCAAAATGCTGCCTCTCCACCAAACCCACCCGAATGGCGCGAGCTTGGCCCACGCCCGATCCTGCTGCAGTGCCACGGTGTAGCAGCTGCCGGAGAAGAGCGCCATGCCGGCCAGAGTCAGCCCACCCACCAGCCAGGGCCGCCTGCGGGCGCGGTGCCGCACCGCACCACACCGCCGGCAGCGAAATAGTCACCAACGTCAGCCGGGTTGCGCCGCAGGGTTTACGGCAGGGTTTGCGGCGGGGTTTGCGGTGTCCGAGGGAGGAGAGTGCCATGACGAGGCGGGTCGGTGCTTTTGTGCTCGGGACACTTCGCAGCAGCGGTGGGTGCTGGGCTGGGGGGGAAGGGGGATCAAGGCACATGGAACCCTGATGGAGGAAGCCCTGCAGCTGACGCGCGCGGCAACCAAGATGACGACAATGGCAGGGATTCGCACGAGTTACTGCAACTCAAAACCTGTTTGTGGCGGAGATAAGGGATCGGGTGCAGGTGCGAAGTGGTTTGTATGGGCTGGCAAGCGGCTCTCCTCTTCTGGCCCCTGTCCAACTCACCTAGTGCTCGGAGCAATCGCAAGCAGCAGGCTGTGTATGAGGTGGTAATTATTGGCACGTTTGAAAACTTCAAGATAATAGGCGTCCTGAAAGCGTATGCGGGGCAGCAGAGCCAAATAGTAACATGGGTGCTGTGACGGTGATTACCTGGCGCGGTCCGCGCCGCGAAAGCGAGTAGGGACACCGGGGCTTCATCATGTTCCAAAAAGAGAGGTCCTTGGTAATAGCGCCGTCCTTACCTGCGGCTTAAATCCGTGCGCGCCGTAGGCGCCCAGGCCGATGGCTGTCGCGCCCGACACCGCGGCAATCCGGAACCACAAGCCGCCTGCTTGAACCAATCCCGCCATTGCTGTTGCTCGCACCTTTTTCTCGCTGAAATGTATAACCGGGTCAGCTTTGCAACTTAACCGTTACGGATGCAGCTGGTCTATCGAGTGCGTATGTGGCAAAGCGCACAAAATCCTGGTAAGGCGTGTGCGTCAATACTCATCTACAATACACAGCATCCGAAAGTCGCTAATAATGCAGAATATATTTCCTCCATTGCAACTCGCCCTACGGCGCGATCGTACCGTCGCAACATGTCGTGCCACGCGGCTTGGTGCCTTGACGGTGGAGGTCTCGGTCCGCCTACTCTTTAACCGCATGCAAACACCAAGATGTTGCAGTGCCGGTAAAAGTCACTAACATCTAGGTTCGGACTCTCAACCATGGCCGCCTCACGCTGTGCAGAAGAGGACACGCACGGGCGGGTCAGGACTGGTCAGGATAGGCCCGGATAGCCCGATGTCTCCAATGCCGCCCCTAAAGTAAGTTTTTAACGAGCACAAACTGAAAAAACGTCACCATTCATAAGCAGCCTTTGTAGGTAGACTCAGCTGCTGTGCAAGCCTGCGTATAAATGTATGCAGGAACCTCCTAGCCACACGGAGAAGGCGCCAGACGACGCCAGATAAGATGCACGCACGGCGGGGCAACCCTTGGGCAACCCTTGGGCAAAAACGGGCTCACATCACCAAGCAGCAGGCGTGGTGGAATGCAACCATCCATCATACATTCCATAACTACGGCAGGACACCAGTGCCCGGCGATGTGCCCGGTGGTTGTGCCTTTTGGTCTGGAACCCATTGTAACAAGTATTCGTACGTATTCGAGTAGCCGTGAAGCAGAAACGGCTTAAGGAGCGTGCTTCCCTAATGCAAATCACAATTTGGACATTTGCAAGGCGGCAGTGTGTAGGTGGGAAAGTGGATGGCCGGATGTTTGACGGGTATTGGTTAGGTTCCATGGTGTAACGTCGACCTCCCCAGTTGTGGAACCCACATGCCTCAGACCTTGTGCCCCACCGCCCACCCGTTATCTATTCCTAATATGCCCATATAAGCAGTCCTCGTGGTCTGCTGCTACGCGGCAATCATTGCAGGCTGCTGTCGAGCTGGGCTCGCCGTTCGCGAGGAAAAACCAGCGCAAGGTGACATTGGTTCCAGCTGCTGGGGCCATGAGGTGACGTGACATCAAGGCCACCCTTCGTGCCCATTTAAACTGTTTCCATCAACCCGATAGTATTAGTAAGTACACCTGCCCACCCACCTGCACCACCGCTGCCTCCCTATCCTTTGCCTCACACTGTTCGCCCTGCCCGCAATCCCGCGCCCTTCGCGTTCCCACCGCCACATCATGCCTGCGCAAGCTGCTGCAACAAATCGACAGGCTGCCGGCATGCCAGCGGCGCCGTCCGACACGATGGAGCGTGTTATCACTGCCTTTGGCAAGCCACTTAGCTTGCCTCGATACATTGCCCCTAGGGTTCATACATGTTGTCGCTCATGCACGTACGCTTGCGCTGCCAGCAACCGTAGCGACCAGCAAAGCCACGCAGCTAATACATCTAGCTGGCTTGATGTCATGCATTTGCGAAGCGGTACCTGCCAAGTTATAAACAATTCCAAAAAGTTTCAAGCAGGTTATTCACAGCTGCAACCCTTGCAAGGTTTGAGTGTTTAGGGTAACCGACGTTTGGTAAATCTCGAGCTGTGGCAGTTCGCCAAAGACCCCAAAAGTGGGCTGTACGGCCAGCATGCGCATGCGCAAGCCTTCCGTGGCTGCATTAATCAAAGTCGTTAATGCCGAAATCTGTTGACTCACGTTCTTATTCTTGAAAGGTGCCATCGTTTTCATCAAATTGAGAGACGCGGGTGGATCTTTTAGGTATGGATCTCCTTGCTCTCCCCGAACTTGCCTCATCCAACTCCCTAAAATAGCATGCTCTACCGGTGGCATTTCAGCCAATAATAGCTAACGCGGGCTCCATTGGCTGGCTGCGCCTCGCAACGCAGGACTGAGGGCGGGAGTCGCACGGCTACGCATTCGCAGCCATGTCGGACAATGAGATGGAGGTGGAGGAGCAACAGGAGCAAGAGGAGCAGCAAGCTGGTCCTAGCAAGCGCGGCAACAAGTCAGGCAAGCGGTTTGAGATTAAGAAGTGGAATGCGGTAGCAATGTGGAGCTGGGCTATCTGCACCGACACCTGCGCCATTTGCCGCAACAACCTTTACGAGCCAAGTATCGAGTACCAAGCAAACCCTACCGGGGACCCAGATCACCCCGGCCTGAGCATCGCTTGGGGCTGCTGCGGTCATGTCTTCCACCTGGACTGCATCCAACGGTGGCTTAAAACCCGCAGCGCCTGTCCACTGTGCAATAAGGAGTGGGAGTTTGCAAAGATTGAGAAAATCCTTCCTGGAGGAGGCATGGTGGGCTTGGAGTAAGGCTCGATGGGCTTGCCATAGCTTTGCAGGGGTGCATGTGTTTTAGGCGTCCGGGAGAGTCGCCGTAAAGTGGGAAGGCGCGGGCTTTGGTAGAGGCTGACGTGCTGCCAAGTCGGCGCCGTCATGCTAAACCAGTGCGGGTAGGGTTAGCCTTTGGGATCGTAGGCGTGCTACCAGTCGGTTGCACACCAGACATATTTGCTGCTACCTGTCGGGCGCGGCCTCTGCGTTGGGCCATGGGTGTTGTGAACGAACCATGTGGTACCGCCGGGAGACATAGTAGGAGTGTTTGGGCAAGTGGCATGGGCGTCCTATACTTTCCGCAAGGCAAGCCAAGGCAACTTAGTTTTGGCACAATTGTCGGTAGTGGTGGTGAGGACTTCATGGCGTTGCAGACAACGAAGCGCTCGCTGGAGGTCGATATGCTGTCGCTACTCTACTGCTCGACACTGCGGGAGGAGGAGGCCAGTGCCCGACTGCTGGACAGGGGGCGGCTAGGCTATGTGGATATGGATCTCCTCAGCCATGTGCGCTGGCTTCGGCATCGTATGGGTCACGTGCTCACGCCACGCTCGCATTGCGTGCGCCGGACATTACCGACCAGTCAACGATGCAGTCACGCTGGCACCGGACTGCTCTCGTTTCGCGCCATCTTGGCGGTCTTACGCGCCATGGGTCCCCTTTCCCCAAACTGCCCCAGCCTCGGCTCCTGCACAATACGACCAGAAGTGTATGCGAGCTGCGGCCTGGGTCATGTCCGTATGCTCCAGGTGATGCTCCTGGTCAAGGCCTTTGCGATTGTTGTGGTTAAGGGCGCGGGAGGGTTCGTCCAGGGAGGGGAGCGAACCATGTGCCGGATCCTCCTGTCCGGCGTGTGGGCACCTTCGCAGGACTGAAGGGCACATTGCGGGGTGGAGGTACGCGCCGGACGGTACGCGGACGGTACGCGGCGGACGGTAAGGAGAAGGGCCTTTGCGCAAAGCCGATCATCGGGGCCATAAGGTGTGGTTTTGTGTAGAGTGCAGGATGTCCCGGCAGGTTTGACGTGATGTGATAGGGCATCGCGTCTCTTGTCGGGTGGGACCGTTCGTGCGCGTCGGCAGGTGGTGGAGCTTGATCGTGCGCGCTGTGTTGACCGCCCACACGGGCATACGGTGTGCTCCACTCGGGACGCCTGTAACGAGGTGCCAGTTGGTCTCGGAGCAAGGTCGACCCGTACGACATGCGTCAATTTCATGCGCCCCGTTTCTGTTCCGTGTGTTGGGGTTTATTTTGTTTACCAGGAGGTCTTAAACCAACCAAGCGCCAAGCAAGACAGCGTGGCGCCTGCTTGCAGCGGCATCTGTCGGAACCTCTTGCTGGTTCGAAGCTCCAATGCCCTCGTCACCACGCACCGTGCAAGCCGCCAACAAGAGGTCGCCATCCCCAAAACTGGGGGTCTCTGAACCTGGCACGTACACATCTGCTAACCCAGACTGCGCCTTGACTCCGGATTTGCTCCGCGGCAGCTGAGAGTGCTCCGATTTTCGCACCCCATTTCACATATCCTGCGGTCGTGCTGCTAACCAGTATCGGCTACCAACTGCAGCTCGCAGATTCCAACATTCGGATCAAGACGTTTGAAGGCAGTTGGCCGCACGATGGGTCAATCCACTGGTCATTGTGTTTTCACGCACGATCGATCACGCACCAACCCATTGGTAACGCCATCGATGCCTGTCTGGTACATCTAGACTGCTATCCAATCTACCTATTATCTGACTGACGGCGTCACCACCTCAGAACGTGAGCACGCAGCGCAGGCACTCCCCTGCGTGTAGCAGCTCGAACGCCTCGTTGATTTGGTCAAACTTCAGGTTGTGGGTGACGTACTTGTCCAGCATCGTCTTGCCGGCCATGTACTCAGTCACTAGGTCGGGCACCTGGCGATACGAGGGCCGGAGGAAGGCGTTGGTTTAGAGGTCAGACGGTGGGGAACGGAAGGCATGTCCCACCCTGGAGCTCAGAGCCCCAGCCTTTCGGTGTCGTACATGACAAACGGCCCCTCCCTCTTCCCTCCGTCCGTCCGTCTTCCCCTTCCTGCACCCCTTCCCGGCCCCCTTCCCCGCACCTGCACCCTGCTCTTGTAGCCCCCGAACGCGGTCCCCATCCATCTCCTCCCCGTGACCAGCTGGAAGGGGCGGGTGCTGATCTCCTGCCCGGCAGCCGCCACGCCAATGATGACGGAGGTGCCCCAGCCGCGGTGGGCGCACTCCAGGGCGGCGCGCATCACAGAGGTGTTGCCGATGCACTCAAAGCTGGCGGAAAAGGAGGGAGGGGGGTGGGGGAGAGAGAGGGAGGGGGCGAATAAAGACAAATGAGCAGCAGGGGTGTATTTTATAGGTCAAAGGGACTGCCTTCTTGCATCCGCCCATGTGTTTTTGTTTCCCTAGCGCCCTTCTTCCCCGCCCGTCCTTTCCTCCCCACCCCCCACTCCCCTCCACTCACGTGTAATCGCAGCCCCACTCGGTCATTTCCACAATCACCTGCGACAAGAGTACTACCACTGTCAATGTCGCACATAACTATGGAAAGAACTAAGAAGAGTTCGTGGCAAACATGTGAAGAGTACTGTGTGTTGAAGGCCGTTTCATCAACAAGAACGACGCAGCCGGACGCGGCCAAACATTTGTTGACTCTGGATAACTCACTGAAAGCGTCGCTGAAGGCATCATGCCAACTGCTGCCCGCTTTTGCGTCGTGGACCTAGGCGAGGGCTCCCATTTTTAACACAAGACGTACTAACACCATGATCCGCAACTTCAAATCCCGACCCTGACCCCGGCCTCCCAGGTCCCAGCCCTTTGCAGTTTGCACTGCGCCTTCTCCCTCCTTGCCTGCTGCACCGGCTTGTCGTGGTCCTTGGGGTTGACGCACTCCGTGGCCCCGAACGCCATCGCCGCCGCGAACTTGGTGGGGTTGATGTCCACTGCGATGATCCTCGCAGCGCCCGCCCGCTTGGCCGCCTCGATGACCGCCAGACCCACTGCGCCCAGACCGAACACGGCCACGCTGCTGCCCGGCCGCACCTTGGCGGTGTTCACGACGGCACCCCAGCCGGTGGACACGCCGCAGCCCAGCAGGCAAACCTGCGGGGGAGGGAGGGGGAGGGAGGGGTATGAGAGGATAGCGGGAGAGGGGGGAATCCGTGTGTGTTTGTGGTTAGCAAGGAGGTTCGGCGGGTAGGGAAAGGCGGGGAGCTTGACAGGAAACCCGACGCGGGGAGGAGCGAGAGGGAGAGCACGTGGGGGTTAAGGTGGCAGGAGGATGGAGGGGAGAGGGGACCCCTCAGCGCATGGGCACAGATGCTCGAGAAGGTTCGGAACCAGCCGGTCTGTCGCACACCGATTCGCCCCTCTCTGCCCTTGCTCCCGCCCCTCCTGCCTCCCGCCCCTCCTGTCGCCCTGCCTGGAGCATGAAACCCCATCGCTCACCCTCCTGGTCCCAAAGCTCTCCCCCCTTACCTTGTCCAGCGGTGCTGCTGCATCTATCTTGGCCACGCTCTGCTCGTGCACCACTGTGTACTCGCTGAAGGTGGAGGTGCCCATGAAGTGGAACAGGGGCTGGAGGAAGGGGAGGAGGGAGGAGGGTGGGATGGGGTGCTAAGGGAAGAACGGGCTTGAGGGGTGCGATCAGGGGTCCCTCGTCCTTTCGCCCCTCCGCCCCCTTCTCGCGGGTTTTCGTTCCCACCTTGCCGTCAACGCTGAATCGCGACTTGCCATCTGACTTCATGACGCCCTTGCCTGCGGTGGGGGCAGGCAGGGAGGGGGAGGGGGAGGGAGGGAGCGGGACGGGGAGGAGGGGGGCAGGGGCAGGGGGACAGTGGTTGCGGTGGGTACGGACTGGTGTCTATCGTCGTGCGACCATCCCACCATTGCAGCACCTGCCCTGCGTCCGGTGTTTGGCGCATGCACCCACTCCCGACCCCGTTTCCGACTCCTGCCTATGCGTATGTGAACCAGCTAATAGCCCTGCCTTTTCGCACCGTCTGCCCTCACAGCCCTGCCACCTGCCCCATCCCTCTCCCTCCCCCTGCTCCTCCTCCCCCTGCTCCTCCTCCCCCTGCTCCTCCCCCCCCTGCCCTCCTGCCACACCTGTGAATGCGCGCACCGAGACGCACAGGTTGCTCTCCGGGTGCTTGCAGAACTTGCACTCCCCGCAGTAGGCCTGGTAGCAGGGGATGACGTGGTCGCCTGGGGGCGGGGGTAAAAATACAGATCCGAGAGGTGGGGGGGAGGAGAGAGGAGAGAGGGAGGCGCAGGGGTGGGGGGCCAGGGACTGAGAGGGACGGAGAGAGAGGGAGAAGGAGAGACAGGATTTGCGTCGTACTGCCGTACGTGCCCGCCCCTCCCACGCCAGCCCTCGCGGCTCACCCTGCTTGACGGAGGTGACCCCCTCGCCCACGCTCTCCACAATGCCGGCCGCCTCGTGGCCCAGGACGCAGGGGAAGAGGCCTGTACGGCAGGGGGCCGGGGGGGTTGGAGGTGCGCGAGAGGGTGTACGCTCCAGGAAGGGCGGTTGCAGGCAGGCGAGGGCACGAGGGCAGGGAGCCGGCGGCGTCCGATGATAGCTCATGCCACTGCAGGCGGGCTCCGGGTGGACGGAATGGATGTGGACCGTTGCTGTTCTGTTGCGTCGCGGCGTGTCAACGACTGGAGGCGGTTGCCGTACGACCGTATGAGTAAGCAACAAACACCTCGGGATCCAACCGACATACCCTCGGGATCCAAGCCGCCGAGCGTGTAAGCGTCCTGGTGAGCCGGAGGGGATGATACGATGCGGGGCCCCAGGTCAGTGGCTTGTACGACGTAGGTTTGAAGGCTGACCAATGGGTCGGCGTGGGACGGTGAGGTCAGGACTTGGCGATACGAGCGGGGGTAGGTGTCCGGCCGAACCGTTTGTCGACGCAAAACTCTCACACCAATGGTACTATACAGCTATGAGGAGAGCACAGACAGTCCCTGACTTGCTCCGGCCCGGGCCCCCCTTCCCGGGAGCAAGGGTATGTGGGGGGGGGGCATAGACCTCCAGCAAAGATGGGCTGAGGATTCCTCATGCTCCTTGCGTGCCGTGCGATAGGAAAGATTTGGCAAGCAACCCACGGCTGACGAAGGCGAACGCAGGCAATCGACCCAAACATGACGTGGTGTTTTCATCGATTGACCCTACAGTACGCCTGATGAAGCGCTTTCGGAGCGCAAAGTGCTCACCGTGTGACACAGCGCGGTAGCGATAATTTTCACGCGAACCTCCCCAGGCCCAGGAGGTGCTACGGTCACGGTCCGCACTTCAAGCGGCTTCTTTGGCTCCCATGCGATAGCGGCCTTGCAATCAATCGGCTTGCCCACGAAGTCCGAAAGGGTTGCGCTTGCTTTTATCGAAATGCCACGTCGGTGCGGCCGCGCGAAGCGCCAGCCTCCTAGATGCTGAGCATATCCGTTTAAATTGTTTGGAGAGGATTGGACGCGACGCTGCGCAGCTTGAGTGGATGGGCTCACGGAAAAGCTGAACGCAGCCATACTGGTAATCTGGCCTTCACTTCCTACTACCGGTACTACGGAATCAATAACTTGAAAGTCGAGACGGCGGCCGGAAACTTGTTCAGAAAGCGCTTACATGGCCGTTGCAGCGGTTAGCATGGTCGTTGTGATGCAAATATACATAATTGCTTTTGCCATCCTTTCGCAGAACGCACGAGTCTTTCCTACAACAAAATCACAATTTACGGTCGCCGGTTGCCTGGCAACCAAGCAACAGGCGAAGCGAAGCGAGGGACCTTGATCCAGGTCCGCGACTCGCGCGGAACATGTCTGATGCGTATTGTCGCGCCGAAAAGCTAACATAGAACAGCAAACGGGGACGGTGATTTCACGTCCCTGTCCAGTAGCTGCTGGCGGCCCTTGGCGGCCACCCCAACATCGTTCCAACATTTTGTGCAAATGAGCGCAACCGTGGAGGAAAACACCACCCCGATCGGTAACATGACTTCCACTCAGAACGTGAGCCTTCCACTCAGAACGTGAGCACGCAGCGCAGGCACTCCCCTGCGTGCAGCAGCTCAAACGCCTCGTTTATTTGGTCAAACTTCAGGTTGTGGGTGATATACTTGTCCAGCATCGTCTTGCCGGCCATGTACTCGGTCACTAGCTCCGGAACCTGGTGGGTGAAAGGGTTTACGAGGCGATTTGCGGAACAGTTTGGTAACCGAGATCACGAGAGCTGGCGGTGGGGCACACAAGAAGAACGGTTGCTGGGAGCGGCACCACCATTTTTGCTAGGACGGCGGCGATTTGGGTCGGCGGGGGCGCCGAAGTAGCACCCGTTGCACCACACTTCGCACACGGTAACGCCGGAGCGGCTCCGGCCCACGGCACCACGCAGAGTCGTCGATCACCTCACGTCGACCCACTCCTGGTCCCTCTGGCACCTCCCCCGCCACGCGCGCCTCACCTCCCCCTTCCTGCACCCCGTATACCTATGTCGTGTAACCGGTCTTTATGCCATCCCCTTCATGCACCCCTTCCCGCCCCCCTCCCCGCACCTGCACCCTGCTCTTGTAGCCCCCGAACGCGGTCCCCATCCATCTCCTCCCCGTGACCAGCTGGAAGGGGCGGGTGCTGATCTCCTGCCCGGCAGCCGCCACGCCAATGATGACGGAGGTGCCCCAGCCGCGGTGTGCGCACTCCAGGGCGGCGCGCATCACAGAGGTGTTGCCGATGCACTCGAAGCTGGTGGAAAGGGAGTGAGGGGGGTGGGGGAGAGAGGGAGGGGGCGAATAAAGACAAATGAGCAACAGGGGTGTATTTTATAGGTAATCGTTCTGGCCATGTGTTTTGGTTTCCGCCCCGCCCTTTCCGCCCCCCCCCCCAACTCCCCTCCACTCACGTGTAGTCGCAGCCCCACTCGGTCATTTCCACAATCACCTGCGACAGGAGGAACACCACCAGTGTCAACAGAAGCCCCACGGGTGTCACGGGCCCCACAGGATCACGGGCCTTATCGACGTGTGGTGTCACGTGCTAATGCGGACGTGCGCTACCGCAACGCGAGGAGCGCTTTCGGAGCCAGGTAAAACCGAGTGGTGAGCAGCGAGGTACAGCGAACCCTGGGAGGCGGGCCGTATCGGTGTCCTCCAGGGATGGCCCAGGTGCCTTCCGGTTTCGCAGCTTCCCGGATCCGCCCAACGCCCAGCCAGCCGGATAGCAGGCTCCCTCTCCTGCCCCCTCCCAAACCGCGCAATGTACACGACGGGCAAGCCCTCGCGGCCTCCACTCTCTCCCCTGGCGCTCCGCCGCCTTCTCCCTCCTTGCCTGCTGCACCGGCTTGTCGTGGTCCTTGGGGTTGACGCACTCCGTGGCCCCGAACTCCATCGCCGCCGCGAACTTGGTGGGGTTGATGTCCACTGCGATGATCCTCGCAGCGCCCGCCCGCTTGGCCGCCTCGATGACCGCCAGACCCACTGCGCCCAGACCGAACACGGCCACGCTGCTGCCCGGCCGCACCTTGGCGGTGTTCACGACGGCACCCCAGCCGGTGGACACGCCGCAACCCAGCAGGCAAACCTGCGGGGGAGGGAGGGGCGGGGGTTCGGCGGGTAGGGGGAGGCGGGGGGAAACCCGACGCGGGGAGAAGCGAGAGGGAGAGCACGTGGGGGAAAGGTGGCAGGAGGATGGAGGGGAGAGGGGGCCCCTCAACGCATGGGCACAGATGCTCGAGAAGGTTCGGAACCAGCCGGTCTGTCGCACACCGATTCGCTCCTCTGTGCCTTGCTGCCGCCCCTCCTGCCTCCCGCCCCTCCTGTCTCCCTGCCTGGAGCATGAAATCCCATCGCTCACCCTCCTGGTCCCGAAGCTCCCCCCCCTACCTTGTCCAGCGGTGCTGCTGCATCGATCTTGGCCACGCTCTGCTCGTGCACCACTGTGTACTCGCTGAAGGTGGAGGTGCCCATGAAGTGGAACAGGGGCTGGAGGAGGATGGGGAGGGAGAGAGGGTGGGGCGGGTTGAGGTGGGAGGGGACGAATGGCACCACTAGGGTGGAGGGAGGGTGGGGTGGGGTGGGGTGCGAAGGGAAGAATGGGCTTAGAGGTGTTCAGCTTATGAGGGCGGCAGGAGGAACGACTGGGTTTCGTTTCCCTCCACCCCTTCTCGCGAGTTTTCGTCCCCACCTTGCCGTCAACGCTGAATCGCGACTTGCCATCTGACTTCATGACGCCCTTGCCTGCGGGGGGGGGAGGGAGGGAGCGGGAGGGGGAGGGAGGGAGCGGGAGAGGGAGCGGGAGCGGGAGGGGGAGGGGGAGGGAGCGGGAGGGGGAGGGGGAGGGAGCAGGGCATCAGGCGGTGACACCATACCTGGCATCCAGGTTTCAGCAACGAGCGCACATTCCTGACGCATGCGTAGCGTATCAAAGCCCTCCCTCCCCCTCCCTCCCCCTCCCTGCCGCACCCCTGCTCCTCCTCCCCCTGCTCCTCCTCCCCCTGCTCCTCCTCCCCCTGCTCCTCCCCCCCTGCTCCTCCTCCCCCTGCTCCTCCTCCCCCTGCTCCTCCCCCCCTGCTCCTCCTCCCCCTGCTCCTCCTCCCCCTGCTCCTCCTCCCCCTGCTCCTCCTCCCCCTGCTCCTCCTTCCCCTGCTCCTCCTCCCCCTGCTCCTCCTTCCCCTGCTCCTCCTCCCCCTGCTCCTCCTCCCCCTGCTCCTTCTCCCCCTGCTCCTCCTCCCCCTGCTCCTCCCCCCCTGCCCTCCTGCCACACCTGTGAATGCGCGCACCGAGACGCACAGGTTGCTCTCCGGGTGCTTGCAGAACTTGCACTCCCCGCAGTAGGCCTGGTAGCAGGGGATGACGTGGTCGCCTGGGGGCGGGGGTAAAAATACAGATCCGAGAGGTGGGGGGGAGGAGAGAGGAGAGAGGGAGGGAGAGGCGCAGGGGCGGGGGGGCAGGGAGGGAGAAGGAGGGAGAAGGAGGGAGAGGGAGGGAGAGGGGGGCGCAGGCACAAGGGGGACAGGACTCTTGCCAGGTACCCTGGCGCAGAGCTGGCGCGTACGGCACATGTGGAACCCGCTCGTAAGGACTGTACGCTTGCCGTCGTACACCGGTCCGGATTCCCTCCCACCCTGCCCCCCGAGATGCGCACGCAGGGACTGCCGCGACCTTACAAAGTACAACACACGGTTATATTTGTTGCCAAGTACGACACGTACGACATCGCGCCCCAGATCGGAAGCGGTCCGTTGCGCCCCGCGTACGACAGGTGACGCCGTGCCCACTGCTCCCGGCTGCTGCTATCCGAAGCTGCTGTCAGTTTGCCTCGTCGGTCATTTGACTATGTAAGGCCTCATGGATGAACGGGGCAGCAATCCGGAGCCGCCACCGTTCGAAATCTGCTCCATCTGGGTCACTTTACCCTCAGCAACCAGCCTCATCCGCCGGACTGCAACTGCCCTCTCCCCTGCCCCCCTGCATACACCCCAGCCCAGCTGCCCCCAGCCCCCAGCTGGGACTGTCGCAGGTTGCGTACGGCACCGACGCGCTAGCAGATGCCTGCTGGGGGCAGTCTTAACCCCAACTAGCGCATCCCAAAGGGGCGCAAGACCCTACAGCAGCCGAACCTCATGCCGACAACGAAGCTGCGGTTCTTGCCGCCAGTTGCCTTGCTGCCCGGCTAGCTCCCCCTGGTTAGCAACTGCAACCTAGTGGGGCGATGACGCCGTACGGCGCCCGGTGGGCCGATGACGTAATTGGCAACTATACTGGGCGGCTTTGCTCCGTTGTGGGTCCCTGCTGGTCGGCTGGCTAGCTGGCCAAGTGCGACAGCTGGCTGGGCCTTATGCTGCCGTTGTGTGGTGCCTTGTGGGTCGTACTGCCGTACGTGCCCGCCCCTCCCACGCCAGCCCTCTGATTTGCGTCGTACTGCCGTACGTGCCCGCCCCTCCCGCGCCAGCCCCCGCGGCTCACCCTGCTTGACGGAGGTGACCCCCTCGCCCACGCTCTCCACAATGCCGGCCGCCTCGTGGCCCAGGACGCAGGGGAAGAGGCCTGTACGGCAGGGGGCCGGGGGTACAGAGTGGAAAGTAGTTGGGCGAGGTGACGTAGACCGATAGTTGACGTAGCTTGGGGGGTGGATGGGTTACATAAAATAACCGGTAAACCCCCCGGTAGGTTGGGGGGGGGGACGTGCTGGAGGGATGAGAGGGTTGGTGCAAAGATGGGAGACATTGGGGGAGAGGGGGAGAAGTGAACGAGAAGTGAACCAGCCTGGGCTGGCGGGCGCTCGCTGCGCGAGCACCCAGAAGCCAGGGGGCTGCGCAACCGGCAGTCTTCACCGCTATACGCGTCGGGCGATCTCCCTCTCAGATGGCGTGCGTGAGAGAATATGAAGACTAACGTCGCGTTGTTAACAACGGTGGTTGGTCCATGCACCGGCCACGGGACTCACCTTCGGGGTCCAATCCGTCTAGAGTATACGCATCCTGCATGCACGATAAAAACATACAGATAATTGGGAGCCGAGACAATAAGATGCGACGACGAGCCTGCAACGCCCGCACTATGCGAGATAGCGTTTGCTAACACCACGTGACGTGGTTAGTATGACTTTGTAGGTTCATATCTTATGGTAATAGTCATCGCAGCATGCTGGTACCTTACCGTATGACAAAGTGCCGTCGCCAGGATCTTCACCCGCACCTCCCCAGGTCCAGCAGGTGCAACAGTGACAGTGCGCACTTCAAGCGGCTTCTTTGCTTCCCATGCGATAGCCGCCTTGCAATCGATCGGCTTGCCAGCCGTTTGGGCAAAATCACTCGACATTTCCACGGGAAGGAAGGCTGTCTGATAATAAAACCAGAGATATAATTATGGAGATGAAATGAAATTACGATTGAAGCACTTGCAGCCAAACGCCATCGAGTCCATCTCACCTACACGAAAAGTACGGCGTACGGTTCAATTCGCGCGGGCGATGCACAGCCCCATGACAACAACAAAGCACATGCACCTGACACAACGGTTTGCATAGATTTACCTGCGGTATGCAACGAAAACACCCTTAGACCCCTAATAGGGGGTTTATTACGGTTTGAACCTGTAAATTTCTTCGTAGAGCATGGGACCTCTTGATTGCCGTCATACTCGACACTTTAAGGCAGGCTTTTCTTAGTGATGTGGGGGCCCTAGCTCAAGCGAGCCAGCAGCCGGAGCACAGGGGGGAACGTCGAGTCCGCCAATCGACGCCTCTCCAGGCAGCGCCAGCTTGTTCCATGGCGGAGCCCAATGCAGCATGGATTAACAAAGAGGTGTCTTCGCCCTGGGAATTGGTTCACAGCCCTGCACGGCCGCTCCGCCAGGTGTGAAAGCCGAGTTTCGTTCCTGAAACCTGCCGCCGGGGCTTGTAGGACCATCAGACCAGACCTGTATGCAATGGCACCGTGCGTAAGGTGTCTAACTGCACGAAGAAGTACTTAGCTGCCCCCCTTTCGCACGCAAACTGTAGAGGGATGGTCACCTGCTTAAGGATGGTCGTGAAGGCGATACAACAGCAGTTACTGCAAGTTTGTCACTTCGGCGAATGACCTTAGCCGGCGTGACGCCACGTCGCTCGGGCGTGGACGTCAGGGCATCCGAGGTATGTCGCTACGGACTACCCCCCCGAATGCTCGATACGATACCTGTCTGATAAACTACATGCGTTGAAGGCATCGGCATTGCATATCTGAAGCAGGCGATAGCACAGCCCTTCCTGTCTAGGAAAATCAGCGAGTCCTGCCTGCAACCGCACCAGCACATGTCCTTTCGTCGGATCGGGCGGAGGGCACTGGATGGAAAGTCTGTGCGTGCACAGCTGTTGCACTACTGTTACAATGGCTTACACGTCCGCATCGACTGGCCTCGTGCTGCTTGGGCCCTTTTTTTATGACATGGCCCATAAGTTTGTAACGAGCGTCTCCCAAATACTGGCGGCACAGTTCGTGAACCGTACCGAAAGTTCACCCGCCCGTTGGATGAGGTTTAAAGGGCCGTGATTTATAATCCCTCGTCGTCGTACTCTTGCTGTTTTCGTTTCACACTTGCGCTACGCTTGTAGGCGCCTCCACGACCTTCTCCATATACCCTGCGCTCTCGATTGGCTGGCTCGATTGCTGCCGATCCGGGCAAAGAGCAGGGGGCATCTGGCACTCCTAACAGCTCGAGGGCGTCGAAGGTACGTCCCGTAGTTATGCTCCCTGCCTGCGTCCAAGCATGGATAACAAGGAATACATACATAACATGAAAATTGAACGCCCCATGCGTTAGCTCTTGCCGTTCAACGAGGTAGCTATCCTCGCGGCAACGCGCACAACTTTGTCCGAATTCCCCCCCATTGCAGAGCTTTGGCAAGGGCAAACGCGATAAGGGACCAGACGCTACGACGGCGGAGGCCAAGCCGTACAATATTGCGCGGGCCGAGCCATCACCCGCGCGCCATGATGTCCACGCCATGTATACGGTGGGTGATCTGCGTCAGCACACTGGGAGAAACCATGCATGGGCCACCTGTCGCGAGCACTTGACTGCATTGATTTACTCAATACGCCGATGGACCTGCAGCACGACGAAAACGAAGTGTGGCTCTTCACGAGTCCAATTTCATGGACTAGCGTACTAGGGCCCTGCGCATTAAGTTATTGTGGAGGAAGAAGCCCACCCACGTGTGGAGGCCCCTCGGTCGGTATCAGGTATCAGCTGACATCTGGGGACATCCTCGGATTAAGGGGCCTCTACCGAGCGCCATCCATCCCGCCCAACAACCTGGCCAGCGAAGCGCCTCCACCCACGCTCCGAAATTTCACCGTCCCTTGCACCCGAAAATGCAGGGCGTGCTGGCAAGCAGCCTTCGACTCAGGGACCTGCTGGAGAAGCAACAGCAGCGCCCGTCCCCCCGTCAGCAGCAGCAGCACTTGCCGGCGGGGGGTTCAGCTGCGGCTTGCGCTGCTGCTGCTGCTGCTGTCCCCAGCCCTTTGACTGCGGCTGGTCAGTGCGGGACAGCAGCAGGTGGCCTGTCAGCGCAGCAGCCGCATAACACATCCCGCAACGGCCCGGCGCGCAGTCAGCTAGCTGTGCTGGCACGTGCGCTTGTGGACCCCGGTGACGCGTGCGGTGACGCGGGCCGCGCGGACGCCGTGACGGAGTTGCCTAGCTGTCTCACCGCAAGCGGCTCTAGGGCCGCCGCTGAACCCCTGCAACGCGGCGCGGCTGCCGCGGAGAGGCGCAGCAATAAGCACTTTGGCACAGGCTTGGATTCTGTGGCGGGGGAGGCGGCGGAGGCAGAGGTCAGCATGGCGGACCTGGATGCCTGCCTCGCGGCTGGGTCGGGAAGGATTCAGGTCCAGATCACGCCGGCGCCGGCGAAGCAGCGCGCGGCGTCTGCGGCCACCCCTGGCGGCGGCGGCGCACCCGCTGCTGCCCAGGCGGCGACGGTGGCTCAGGCGGGGTCAGCGGCAGCGCGCAGCGCAGTCAAGGCTGACATGTGCCAGGTTGTCCAAAGCGCCCAAGCAAGGGCCTCTCTGGCAGCAAACGCCCCCCCCGCAGCCCACACGCCACCGGCGGTGGGGGCTGCTGGGCCTTACGCAGCAGGCGGGCCACAGCGCACGCCGACCCACCGCCCGGCAGTGGCTCCGGCCCCGGGCCCTGAGTGCGTCCGTACGCCAGGATCCGCGCAGGTTCGAATGCAGCTGCCGGAGCCTTGCGCTGTCAAGGACCTGCAGGGGTTGCCATTGGTTGGGCCTGTGGAGGAGGGCGTGGCCGTCCACGGCGGTGCTCTTCGCACCCCCCCTGCGGCAGGCGCGGGTGCTGCAGGTGCATCCTCGTCGGCGGCGGCTCGCGACCCACATGCCGCCGAACGTCCCGCTGGACCGGCAGCCTCACACATCAGCCGCGGCCGCTCCGTCTCCCGCTTCAATCCGGCCCACGTGTCCAAGTCCAAGCCGCGGCCGGACCTCGCCCACGCCGACCAGGGCGGCGTGCAGGCCGCGGCAGTGACCGCCGTCGCGCCGGCGTCCACCGCAGGCGCTCCTGGAGGCGCAGCGGCAGCGGCGATGGTGGCGGCTACTCCGGCGGGGGCTTCCTTAGGCGACGACCACATGGCACTCTCGCGGCGGCGATCCAACCTGGGCAGTGGATCCGCGCAAGGCGCAGGACCGGCGGCGGCAGGTGGCGGGGCAGCTGCGCCTGTTGTGTGCGGTGGTGCCGGTGCCGTTGCTAGCGCGCTCGCGAGGGCAGGCTGTGGCGCCGTCGACATGGACGTCTCGCCTCCAGGGAGGGCAGCGCCGGCGGGGTCGGATAAGGCCCAAGCGTCCAAAGTGATATCAGCGGAGCCCCCCCGGTCCTTGACGATTGCGCAGCTCGCCGCGCATGCAGTGGCCACGACGACCAAGGCGGCGCAGCTTCCGATCCAGGCGTCTGGAATCGCCCAGCAGCAACAGCAAGGCCAGGATTTGGTGGACGCGGGTGCGGTGTGTGTTGCGACATGGAAGGCAGGTGTCCATACGGTCCGGGCGGCGGCGGACGAGGCGGCAGCGGCGGCGGCGGTTACTGTGCAGCTCAGTACGGGTGAGGAGGACAACGGCACAGCGTCACCTCCCGGCGAGGAGCAGCAGCAGCAGCCACCAGCAACGGGACAGGCGGTCACAGCTCGCGCGGGGAGTCGAGGTCCGGGCCAGTCCGCGCAATCAGCAATGGAACAGGGCTCGGAGCGGCGAGGCGGCAGGGGGTCCCGTGGGGGCCGGAGGGGCAGGGGTAGGAGACCCTTGGCTGCAGCTGCCTCGAAGCCCTCGGCCATGCCTGCTGTCCTACTGATGCCTGCGGTCGCTGGCGCGGCCGCCTGTCAGGGTGAGGTGGGCACTTCGGCTTCGGCAGGCGCCGGGCAGGCTGCCGCTGCTGCTCCGCCGTCGCTCACGCCAGCGGCGGCCCCGCGACTAAGCCTCGCTTCAAAGGGCGGCGAGAGTGGCGAGGAGTCCTCTCCCGATGTGCCGATTGGTAAACTGGCGACGGCTGCGGCGCAGCTGCTAGCCCGCGCTATGGCTGCGGCGCAGCCGCCGGCCCGTGCTCCGGAACCGGCGCAGCCGCCGGCCCGCGCTCCGGAACCGGCGCAGCCGCCGGCCCACGCTCCGGAACCGGCACAGCCGCCGGCCCACGCTCCGGAACCGCCGCAACCGCCGGCCCGTGCTCCGGAACCGCCGCAGCCGCCGGCCCGTGCTCCGGAACCGGCGCAGCCGACGGCCCGTGCTCCGGAACCGGCGCAGCCGACGGCCCGTGCTCCCGAACCGGCGCAGCCGACGGCCCGCGCTCCGAAACCGGCGCGGCAGATCCAACCAATGCCATCAGCGTCCGTACGTGCTGCTTCCACGGTCACGCCGGCAGCTCCGAAGCGCGCCGCAGCGGTCGCGGCCGCGGCTGCAATCGCGGCCCTGGCGGCAGCGGCTGTGGAGCCGGCGAGCGCTGCTGGCTCGGACGCCCCGGACTCTGCGGACCTGCCCATTGGCGCGCTGGCGGTGGCGGCAGCGACCGGCGTGACCCGCACTCCCGGCTCCTCTCCGGAGGCAAAACAGGCACCCGCCCCTGCTGAGCATGCACCGCGGGAACGGGGCCATGGAAGCGGGGCCGTCGGCGCGGGGGCTATCGTACAGGTCGTAGCTGCAGTTGCGAAGGTCGGAACGGGTACTGCAGCGGTAGAGCCGGGTTTCGGAGCAGTGGTGCGGAAGGAGGCGGCTGCGGAAGCGGCCAAGCCGCGAAAGAAGCGGAAGCGGAGGTCGCACACGACGACGGCTGTGGTGCCTCAGGTGGAGAGCCAGGAGGAGGCGGTGGCCGGAGCGCATGCGGATGCTGGTTCCGGAGCTGCCGACAGCGCCGGTCCGTCGGCAGCTGCGGAGCCGCCCAAGCCGCGAAAGAAAAGGAAGCGGAGGTCGCCCACAACGGCTGTGGTGCCCCAGGCGGGGAGCCAGGAAGAGGCGGTGGCCGGAGCGCATGCGGATGCTGGTTCCGGAGCTGCCGACAGCACCGGTCCGTCAGCAACGCCGGCACAGGCGCCCGCAGGCGGCATGGTCTGCGACCCGGGTCCGCACGAGCAAGCCGGCGCCGCTGAGCCGCCGCCGGAGTTGAAGCTGTCGACGGCTGGTCCCCACGTACGGCGGTTGAGGTCTGAGCCGGCAGCGGTCGCGGCTGCGGACAGCGCTGGTCCGTCGGCCAGCCTTCCCCCGTCGGCGCTCCCGCCGGCGTCCGCGGTCTGTCAGCCGCAGGGGCAGGGCGCCAGCTGCAGTGCTGCCAACGTCGCTCATGTCGCCGTCGCCAGCGTCATCGGCTCAGCGGACCCGCGGGTCAGCAGCACCACAACCGCCTCGGCGGCGCCGGCGCCAGCGCCGGCGCTGCTTGCTGCCTGTGGGTCCTCTGAGTCGCAGGGCGGGGTCGGTGTCCGGGTGCCCCCCGGGAAGGTGCAGTTGGGCGCGATGTGGAAGCGCCAGCGCACTGGGGGCCTGCCGCCGCCGGCGGCACTCCTGGCGGGTGGCTCTCGTTTCGCAGGCCCTGGCAGGGCGAGGCCGCCGTTTGGCAGCGGCGTCAGCGCGCAGGTGCCGCAGCCGGGGCCGCAACAGGAGCCCCAGGAGCCGCAGCCCTCGGCGCAGTCCAGCGGCCCTGGGGGTGCTAGGGGTGCGGCCGGTGAGGCAGCGGCGGGTGCGGCCGGTGAGGCAGCGGCGGGTGCGGCCGGTGAGGCAGCGGCGGGTGCGGCCGGCCAGGCTGCGGTGGGTGCGGCGGAGCCGGTGGAGAAGCAAGGGCAGGGGCTCAGCACGCAGAGCACGCAGCAGGATGAGATGCTTGGGCAGCGGCAGGAGGAGCAGGCGGTGCAGGGAGCGGCGCAAGGGGAGGAGCGGGGAGGAGGCCATGTGGCTACCGCGGACGACGACGAGGCCGGCATGGAGACAGGCGGTCGCTGGGGGTCAATGCAGCCGCCCAGTGCGCAGCCGGCTCCACAGCGGGAGGAGGAGCAGACGCATGCCGACGGAGTCGTCAACGGCTCCGTCGGCGCTGACGCTGCGGTGGCTGCCGTATCAGCGGAAGGGGCTGCCGTATCAGCGGAAGGGGCCGCCGCCATGGTGGCGGATCAACCGCTAACGGCCGCCATGGTGGTGGATCAGCCGCTAAGGGCCGCCATGGTGGCGGATCAGCCGCTAACGGCCGCCATGGCGGCGGATCAGCCGCTAACGGCCGCCATGGTGGCGGATCAGCCGCTAACGGCCGCCATGGTAACGGATCAGCCGCTAACGGCCGCCATGGTAACGGATCAACCGCTAACGGCCCCTGCGAGGCCCCATATCCGTAGCATGTGGAAGCGGCCCCGCCTGGCGGAGGCGCCACGTCCCGCGGGGGGACCCATGGGTCGTCGGGGGGCGTTCCTGTCACGTGCAAGCCCACCTCCCCCTGGCACGGCTGCTGCTGCTGCTAATGCTGAGGCCCTCCCTGGCGCTGAGGTGCACCCTGATGCTGAGGCCGCTGGTGGTGCGGGGGCGGCGGCGCCGGACCGCATTCCTGCGGCGGCGGGCTGCATTCCTGCGGCGGCGGGCTGCATTCCTGCGGCGGTCGGCGATGTGGGCGGGGCCTGTGAGATCCGGTTGCAGCAGTGTGCGGAGGCAGCAAGCGGTGCCGCAACCGCCTCAGGCGACGCTCCGGGCGCTGGTGCCAAGCCGGAAGCCGGCGTGCCCGACCTGGAAATGCGCGAGCAGCAGCAAGACGGGCTCGCTGATGCGGGTGCCGCCACCCGAACGCAGGCGGCTGGCGCTGACGCCAACCAGGCGTCAGACGACGGGCACAGGCCTATGGAAGAGGACGTGGCGGAGGCGGCTCCTGGCTCTACCGCAATTGTGGTAGCGCCACCATCACCCGCCCCTCTTAGCCGGTGTCCAAACGAGGCGCCATTACGCACCCCTCCGCGCCCCTCCCTGGCGCAGCGGCCGCCGCCCGGCGCAGGCCCCATGCCTGGGTTCAGCCCCTTGCCGGCCGGGCCCGGCCTGTCGGCACAAACCCTGGGCAAGCCGCCTCGCAGCCCTGGGGACATACGCGTGCCTATGTCGCCTCTGCTGTCCCCTCGCCCCTCCTGTCCATCCCCTTCGCCCTCGGCGCACGGGCGCAGCGGAGGAGGCGCCGGCCATCGCCTACGGGACCCGTCCATGCATCCTTCACTAATGTCGAGCGCCGCCGCCGCCGCTGCCGCCGCCGCGGCGGCGGCGGCGCCTCTGGTGGCGTGCGTTGCGTCCTTGTCTCCCGCCACCCAACACCCGGCCGCAGCGGCGCCGTCGCCGTGCCGTACAGCAGCTCCCGGTGGCGTTGCAGCTCGTTCGCGACCTCCGTCGCCCATGCTCTCGGGCGCAGCGGCGGCGGCGGCGGCGGCCGCCGCCGCCGGCTTGCCCTTCTCGCCTCCGCTGCGTCTGCTGGTGCGGTCGCCCCTCGCGCTGCTCGCCGCCGCCGAGAGGACCAATCCGGCCGTCGGCTCGACGACGGTGGCGGCGAGCTCCTTCCTGCAGCCCCTCGCCCCCATTCGGACCAGGGCGGTCCCCAACAGCGCCGTTGTGGGCGTAAGGCCCAGCATCGTGCGTGACGTCGACGCACTCCTCTCAATCCCCCTCCTCACCTCCGACGGCTCGCCGAGCAGCGCAGACGCCTCCGCCGCCGCCGCCGCCGCTGCCAGCGCCGTTGTGAATGAGGCGCTGCCGCCGCCGCCGCCTGTCCCAGCAACAGCGTCCCGGCGCTGCTCTCTGGATCAGCTAGTGGACGTCGTGACCCACGGGTCGTCGGCCGTGTTATCCGACGCCGGCCGGCCGCAAGGTACGGCGGCGGCGCTGCCGTCGCCTCTTGCGCTCCTGGTGGACGTGGCAGCGGCGCAGGGGGGGACGCCGCCGAAGGCGCGGGAGCTGGAGTCAGCAGACCCGCCGTCGGAGGGACCCAAGCCCCTCCGCAGCGCGCTTCGCGGCATGCAGCCGTTCTTCTCCGCTGCCGGGCCCTGGGTGGCCGCCGCCGCCGCCGCGGCCGTGACGGCCGCGGCCGAAGGCTCGGCTGGCGCTAGTGGTGGTGGTGGGGCTGATGCTGCCGCTGCTGGTGGGTGTGTCGGCGCCGCGGTGTCGGCGCCGCCGCCACCGCAGTGCGCCGCCGGCGGCGCAGGTGGGTCGGCGGCGGCCGCGCCGCCGTGGTCCTTGTCCCGCATCACCACCGGCGGCGGGAGGAGAGGAGGCAGCTGCTCGCTGGTGTGTGAGGAGCGCCTCGACGGGGCGCCCGGCAAGGCCTCTTCGCCGCTTCCGTCGCCGCTTCCTCCCAGACCGCGACCCGCAGGCAGGCAGGCCAGTGACTCGCGGCTGAGCCCCATGGGCGGGCGACTAGGTGAGTCCTGGGGCGCAAGCAGGGGAGCAAGCCCCTCCTAGCGTGCTCCCCCATCGGCCAGTTTAAACGGTTTTTTCGGGCATCCACGGGTCTTCCTCGAACCCATCGGCCAGTCAAGGCTGCCAAGCCTCCAGTCGGTGCGCCGTATGTATGTGTTTTTGCGGCATTATGCGCTTCACGACTTTCCTCTGTTCCCCGTCATGCACCCACTCACCATATATTGTTGTGACCCTGCCGATCCTCAACCCTCTCCTCCAGGCCCCCGGCCTTCCCCCAGCAAGTCCGCGGTCCCGGGCCTTATGGGTTCCCCCGTCCCGTCACTGAGGCCCCTCGACGGATACGCCACGCCGCCGCACTCGAACGGCAGAGCCCGCCCGCCGGCGGCTCACTGCCCTGGCGGCTGGCCGCGCGCGTCGTCGTACCCTGGGCACCAGTACGACAGCATGATTGAGGACGTGGTACAGCAGATCTTGAATGAGGCAAGCCCCGAGGCGTTGCCCCCCCTCCTGGAGCTGGGACACTCGGCCGCGACTACTGCCTGTGAGGACGTAATTGGGGCCAGGTCCATCCCGGCGGCGGCCACCGCCGCAGCGGCGGCGCCGCCGCCGCCACTACAGGCGGTCGACGGCCCTGGCGGATGCGGCGTGTCTGGAGCTGGGCATGAGAATGAGCCGCTGGCGGTGAATGGGACGTCAGCAACTCCTCTCCCGCACAGTGATGACCAGCAGGTGCAGCCAGGTGCAGCCGCGGCGGCGGCCGCGGCGACGGCGCGGCGGCGGCGGTCCATTTACCTGCCGGTGCCGACCGGCAAGCGGCGGCGCTCTGAGGATCCGGAGGAGCTTGCTGACGGCGCCAGCGCACCGGACGCAGCCGCAGCAGGAGCTGCTGATGACGTTGACGCCGACAACCAGCTGCCAGGGGGTGATGGTGGGTGCGGGCAGTCGAGCTCCCAGGACCAGGGTCAGCAGCAGCAGCTGCCCGTGGTCCGCCGGCGGCGACCTCGCAAGGCGGCGCGCGTCGACGGCGGCGGCGGCGCCGTCGCCACAGCCGCCGCCGCCACCGCCGCAGCGGCGGCGGCCTCGGACAGGATGGACTTGGACGAGCTGTCGAACCTTGGATCCGAGGATTCGGATTCCGATGCGGACCTGCCTGACAGCTACGCCGCTGTCGGCGCCGCCAAGGGGCCGGGGCTGGCCCGAGGCGGTGCCGGTGGGCTCCAGGGAGGGCCCGGCCGGGGTCCCGGCCCGCAGTACCACCCGCCGCACGGCTCCATGTTCGCCGGCAGGGCGCTGCCGTACGGCGCCCCCGGCGGCGGCAACTGGATGAAGCCTGGTCTGGCTTGGAGCCGAACTGCAGGTGACTGCCACGTGAACCGTAGTGAGGGCTTAGGGTAGAAGGGTGCGTTCAGCGGACGTGTGGGCTTGTGGCTGGGGCCTCTATGCTCCACTCGGTGTTGATGATGCCACCTGGTGTCTGTACCCACGCACCCTCATGCATGCTCCAAAACGGTTTCCAGCTAGGGTGTCTGTTCACAGGTTACACCCTGCATCGACCTCTGTCTGCCCTAATGACGTGGCCCCGTGTTTCCCTCCAAACCCACCCTACGCTCCCCGAACCCCCCCTCCAGGCGCCGCTCCCCCAGGCCACCACCCCATGGGCCCGGCTCGCGCCTCCCCACAGCTCCGCGCGGCCGCCCCTTCGCGACCCTCCCCAGCAGCACTGGGCACCAGGCCGGCGATGGCGCCCTCACCCATCGCCTCGGCAGCTCGCGGCGGGACGCCTGGTGGCGACGTCGGCTCGCCCTGCGACGCCTTCCTGGACGTGCAGCGCATGCTGAGCGTGCCGCGGAATGCCGTACCGTCTCGCCGTCAGAGCACCTACCTGGTGCGTCCGTGTCTGCCGCGCGTGGGGTGGGAGCCACAAGATGTGGATCAGGAAAGAAAACAAATGCATTAGGGCGCTGCGTTGTGGAGCAGTGCGACGAGAGGGGAGGGTGGGTGCGACCGTGTTTGTTGACATGAGACGAGAGGGCAGGGTGGGTGTGACAGTCAAGACGCGGCGGCGCATTGTGGCAAGGAGGATGAGGATGAAAAGGACATGGGGTCCGACCAGGTCGGTACCCTTTGCCGAGCTGCCATGCTTCCACCGTCGCAAACCCTAAACCCCTCGGTGCCTACCGTCTCAGACGTCCCTCCCCCGGCCCCACCGCTGCCCGTTAATTCCGCACAGCAAGCCGCCTCCCTGGAGGCGGCAGCAAGCGGGCGGCCTACCCTGGAGCAGGAGTACCGTGAGGCGCTCATAAACGCCCGCCTGGCAGAGGCCTGGGCGGCCGGGGAGCGGTGGGCGCGATGCGACCTGGCGGGGCTGCCCGCGGTGAGCTCCCGGCGCAGTGACGGGGTGCTTGCGTCGAGTGGGGTGTGTGTGTATGTGTGCCGCTTCATAGAGATAATTACATTTGTAACGGGTGTATGAGAAATTGAGGATACAGATGCCTGCAGGGACAGCTGCTCCAGATTTCGGAGCTGCCGTGAAGAAACATTTCCCAGTCTGCCTCGCTTTTGGTCTGTCTGACCTCCCCACATCCTCCCACCATCGTCCGACCCCGTGTGCAGGATCTCTCAAAGCGCGGAGCGACGGAGCGACTAGCCATGTGAGTTCTTGTCGTACCATGTCGTACAGCTATTGTCGTACGCTGTCCTCCCTCCGCGCACTCACAGCGTGTGGCGTCCGTCGTACCGCAACGATCTGGCCTCAACCCACTTCGGTCTGCCCCCAACCCGCACCCAACCCGCTCCTGCCACGGCCCCGACCAAACGCAGGTTGGACACTGCCGCGTCGAAGCTCAACTGCTACCGGGGGGCTGAAGGGTCTTCCCGCATCATGGCAAAGGTAATGAGAATGGCGTCTGTGAGGCATTGCCGTTGTGGGGACCAGCTAGCGTCTGTGAGGCATTGCCGCTGTGGGGACCAGCTTCCGACGAACAAAAATGCGGGGGAAAAAGTACATCAACACACTCGCTGGGCCCCCCTCCTCCCCCGTCCTGCGCTTTTTATGCCACCCCCGGCCCTGCCAGGTCGACGCAGAGTGGGAGCACCTGAAGAGCATCCGCATCGCCGCCGCAGCCCGCGCCACCGTCCGCACGCCGTCAGGCGCCACACCGTCACCGGCGCCAGCCGCCTTCGGCCGACGGCCCCACACGCCGATGCCCTTCGCCGCGCACGCTCACGCCGCTGCAGCAGCTCGATGCGGCGCTGCGGCTGCTGCCCACGCCGCGACGAACCCAGTCAGCGCCGTGGGCGGTGGCGGACCGGCGGAGACCAGTGGCGTCGTGATGGCGGCGGCGTCAGCGGCGGCAGCGGCGGCGGCGTCAGCGGCGGCGGTAGTTGTGGACGGCCGTGCGGCGGAGCTTGCGGCACCCGCAACGGCGGCACCGGCAGCACCAACGGCGACCCAGCCGCATCACTGTGCCGGCCTGGGGGAGCTGGTGTCCGCACACGCGCACGCGCACTACCACCGGGGCTCCCCGCCACCGCCGGTGGCGGCGGCGGCAGCGCAGCAGCGCTCGCACCCCCATCCGCAACACCACCACCTCGCGCCCCATCAGCGCCCGCGCGGCCCGGTATCGCAGCCGCCGCCGCCGCCGCCGGCTGCGGCCGCAGACACCGCTCAGCCCGGATCAGACGGCGGCGGCGCTTCGCAGCCCACTCCCACGGTGGTCGCCGCTCTGCCGCTCAACGCCCCAGGCGGCGCTGGCAGCGGCGCCGGCAGCGGCGGCAGCGGCGCTGCCGCCGCTGCGGGCGCACTTGCAGGCGCCGCCGCCCCGGCTCCCCCGGACGGCTTCGGCACGCCCCTTCCTCGCGGCCTCGGCGGCAGCAGCACACCGCCACCCATAGGATTGACCGGTGACGCCGCCGGCGCCAGCGCCCTGTTCCTCCGCCATGCCCAGCAGCTGCAGCTGACGCCGCCCGCCAGTATTCTGAAGACCGTACCAACGCCGTACACCGCGTCGCGTACGGCAGGCCCCTCCGCGGCCGTCGCCGCCGGCGGGGGCTTGGTGGCCGCGACGCCCGGCATTGGCGGCGGCACTGGCGGAAGGAAGGCGGTGAAGTTTGCCTCGGTGCTTGAGCTCGGCCCCCAGTCGGGCTACAGGCAAAAGAAGGAGGCCGCCGCCGCGCCTCTCGTGCCTCCGGCGTTCAACCTGCAGCTCGGACAGCAGCCGGGCGAGCAGCAGGACGTGGCATCTGAGTCGTAGGGAATACAGAGCTAGTTAGGGCAGGTAGTTGATGTCTGGTGGAATGCGCAAGAACGAAGAAGGATAACTCCTCCTGGCTTGACCTGGTAAAAGACAGGTCAGGTCAGGCATGGGTATATTTGGCTTCAAGGCAGGCCAGTAAGACAGGTCAGACATGAATTGACGAAACGAGTTGATGTTGTCCGTACATCGCCTCGATCGACACCGGAAATTTTCAGATTGTGTACGACAGGACCTTAGGTACGACGTACGGAAGCTACCGGGCGCAACTAGCAGACAGGCAGGGGTCGCTAGCGCGCAGGTCATGCACTCCAGGCAATTGAGGCTAGCTCAAGCACCCTGCATTGGTCGCTATGACAAAGGGGGGCGCCGACGTTTTAGGGATTTTGAAACGCGTAGCCAAATTAGGATGTGTCGCGTATACGGCCTATGTGCCACGCAATTATTGTGGAGTTCTTCATTGTAGACGCCTATCAGGTTGGGGCAGGCATACAGAGGTATCTGTCAGATTGGGGGTGACTGTACGACACGTATAACGGGCTAGGACGCGCTGCTGTCCTCCCAGGTCGTTTCAGCGCCAGCTGTAGGAAGATAGCGGGACGTCGCCAGGATCACAACCTTTTGACGACGGTTATGGACAACCTATCAAAACCGTGTCGCGACGGCTGAATTCATCCCAGTCCAGAGCCTACAGGGTTCGGCGTTGGCCCTAGTGATGTTCGTGTTATGGCGGTTATACGGTTCAGATGGTTGAGACGTGCGAGGGAAGCGACATGGTCCCGAGGGCGCTGCCTTGGTTGCCATGCCTTTGAGTCCTGCGGTTGCTACGCCGCCATCCTGTCGTTCCGGTAGTACGATGCCAGGGCCCTTGGTGGGTAGTTGGCAGTTGTTGGTTAACTCGAATTCGTCCGGTGCGTCCCGGATTGCAGTACCCAACGCGCTTTGAATGCGGCACCTACCTTGCAGATGCGTACTGGTAGATGGAAAGGACATGAAACCAGACGTGACGACTGATGGCTACATGATGCCTTTTTTCCCACTCCGTTTGAGTGTTGTAACGCAGGACTGTTGGCAGTTTCGCGGGGCGTCACGTTGCACGTTGGTGGAAGTTGATGGCTGCACCTGTTGCGTGCGCGCAACATGCGTGCGCACGCATTTTGTTCATAGGCCTTCGAAGGTGTGAGCACACGATGGCAGGTCAGGACGCAGCAACGCCAATCTCTGCATACCGTGCGCGCAAACCTCATCGTCCTTGAGCTGCAAGACTCATCGGTCCAGACAACGGATACCGGTAGGTGCGCAGCTACACACACAGACAGTGCTGGCCGGCGTGTCTCTGCTGGCCGCACCTCGAGCCTAAGCATGTCGGAGGGCAGCATGCGGCGGACACCAGCGCGATGCAGGCCACTGAATCGAGCAACAGGCCTCGGTCGAAGTCAATCCACGAAATGCCGCTGGGGAGTTGGGGACAAACATTTCACTGCTGTCATTGCTGTGAATTATGCTTCTAAGTTGTTTACATTCTTGTATATCTCGCGTCGTGTCGCATAATCGCCAAGCGTGCGGATGATATTTGCCCGCTTAGCCATGATATGCAGATACTCCGTGCTGTGGACGTTTTGTACGGTGGTACGGCACAACGCATTCGCTAGCGTCCAAAATCTTACTGAGCCTCCTAGATGCACAGTGAGGTGGCTAGGAGTTAAGGAGCATGCATAGTAGATTACATCAGGGACAGATAGGCAATTAACGTCTCCAAGGTCGCTGTCTCTCCCTAAGGCTTGCTACGAAGCAGCGAAATGTATGTGCAGTAATGCTGGTAAAGGCGATGGGATTTCTGGGCGCTAGGTACGCGCCAAGGCTGGTGATTGAATCGAACGGAAATCTTTCGTGCAACGGGGCCTCTTGTCCTGTCATCATGTAATTTCTGTCATGACAAGAATGCATATCCCTGCACCAGGTATAGAAGGTACTCAGTTGGGTTGACGGAGGTTCAGCAGGTGTTGCCGACTTGCCTCCGTACCTTCCGGGCAGACGCCCCAGATCCGGAGGCTCGTGGGGAGGACGAGTGCGACGACCAGTTCTGTGGCAGCTCGATAAAGGACGGTCAGGCAGCGTCAGCCAGAGGGCTTCAACGGACAGTTCCAGGCGGACCCGATGCTAATACATCGACCCCGCTGTCCCAAAAAGGCCCCGTCAGGGCGTCGCAGGTGCGCGGCACGTGCGTGTCAGCCAACGGCACTACGCCATGCGATGGCTTGGCTTGGGCCGGTCTCACATTGCGAACGGGCCCTCTTGCCGTCCCTTCTGTAGTCAAAGCAAGGCGAGAGACGCAAGTTGCTTGCGCCCAGAGAAGACAGCTTCGTGGGCAATGTGGCGACCCTGCTAGTAAGGTGGCCACACGCGCCCCTGACGAAGCAGCCCCGCAGCTGGCGGGAGGTTGTTGACAGCGATCGATTCCAGCACCTCTTCCCGCGCCGCCCGACGCCGCTAACGCAGAGCGCTATTGAGAAGCTCCAGGTGCGCACGCCAGGCTAGCTCCGTAGTATGGATGCGCTAGCACCGTAGTACGGATGCACCGGCGAGGATGTGGGAGTGATGCAGGGTACAGAAGGAAGGCAGCTAGGGTCTTGTGGGCGGGGTAAAACAAGAGCGACCTTCGCGATGTACCGGTAAGCGGCCACATCGAGGCGAGAGGCTGTTGGCGGCAGCGCTGGCGGTGGAGCAGCAGTGGTGGCAGTAGCAATGGCGGGGGCGCTGCGAGCCTTCGCGGCTACGGTGGGCGGCGGCAGCAGCAGAGGCGTCAGCAGACGCCAGCGACTGCAGCAGCGGTAGCTTCGGCGATGGTAGCAGCAACGGAGCAGCGCCAGACGCGGCAGCGCATGCTCTGATGCTGGCGACGGTGGCCGCGACCGGCTGCCAATGGACGGCGGAGTCAGCGGCGGCGACAGCCGTACGATGACGTCGCCACCAGGTTTACACGGGACCAGCAGTGCAAGCTGATGCTGGTATCAGCACGCGTAGGAGGTTTCTTCCAGCAGCTGCAGAAAACTCGTCTGGCGGAAGCAAACGACGGCGGAGGTTTGCAGTCTCGCAGTGCTCGAGGAGGCCTCTGCATTGCGTTGGGGCCGTCCTCACCATACCAATACCTGCGCGCACGCTCCATCAGCGACGGGTGTGATTGCCGCCCCGCCAATCAGTTGGCTTGCTTTTCCACCGTCGGCGGCACGCCACCAGGCCGGGGGAAACGGCGCCTGGCCCCTTGTTGGAACCCTAGGAAGCTGTGGCCTGGCAGCTTGAGCCGGATACAGAAAGCATCTGCGGCGCAAATTCTGCGCACAGCAGCGGCTCTGGTTGCGCTCTGAGGCCTGCCCCTGGACCCAGCCTGGCCCAGAGGATCCGACCGCCCCGGCGATTGCCCTCCAGGTTTTAGGGGCACCCGTCTCCTCGCGACAACTGCGCCCACCCGCCTAGCGACGACCGATGCCCGACTTAACGAGGGACCGGGACCAAGCTCTGTGCGCTACTGCTGTTGGTTGGTGCCGCTGCTGCTGATGTGCGCTACTGCTGTTGTTGGTGCCGCCGCCGCTGATGTGCGCAGGCCTTGGCGGCGTCGGAGGAGGGCAGCATCAGCGGCTGGGGCGGCGAAGGCGGGGCCGGCGGGGGCCGCGGCCCGCACCGTGAGTACGACGCCCACCAAGCCGCCATGCTGGACCTCGTGGAGCGGTTGCAAGCGGTGCAGCAACACCTGCAGGTGGGTGGTGCCCCGGCCTATCGTGAATTCGTGATATGCTTTCTTTGGGGCGCGTCTGTGCGTGTGCGTGTGGGAGGATGCATAAAAACTTTATGGTAAGTTGCGGGGACGGGGATGGGGACGGGGCGGGAGGGCTTCGGGCGTCCCCGCGTGAGCGGGGCCTGCGAAGCAACCCGCGGGTCGGCATGTAGTGAGGGGTAAATGTAGTGAGGGGGGGGCAGGGCGGCGTTATGTGAGGGTAGCGAAGGGCATCGAGGCGCCGTCATGCCTACCTCCGCGGGAGGTAGGGTTGACGATTCTACCAGGGTGTGCGGCAGGAGCGGGCGATGGTGCAGGAGCCGTTGCCATGCGGAGATGCGATTCCTAAATGCGTCCCCCTACCCCACCCTGGTACCCCGGCCGGTCGCAGAACAATATGCCGGAAGACGGAAGCAGCACCATTGTGGCGGTGGCGACCTTCGACGATGACGGTGATGGCACGGACAGTGGGGGCGGCGAGGGCGCCTCTTGCAGCGGCAGGAAGCAGCCAGCGGGGCAGGAGGACAACGGCGGGCAGGCTTATGGCGGTCGTAAGGGGGATTCGCCGGCTGGAACGCGAGCCGGTGGCAGGGGCCGGGAGCACGGGTCGGGGGGGCAAACGGCACGTGGCTCGTTGGGGCGGAAGCTGCGCAACCCATGCCGGCTGCAGCAGTCGGGTCGAGCACCGGCACCGCCGTGGGATGATAAGCTGCCGTTTCAGACGCACGTAGGTACGGTCTTCCATTTCTGGCGCCTGTGTCCTTACGGGTAGGTAGATTGTTGGTGTGCGAAGCAGGTTTCTGGGCTCTCTGGTCCAGATGTACATGTAGGATGTCCTTTTTACATGGCAGGATGCACGCTGGTAGCTTTTTGGTCAGTTGCCTTGAGGCTGACGGACGTAGCAGTAGAACTGCATATCAAAGCGGGTACGGAGCAGTAGAACTGCATATCAAAGCGGGTACGGAGCAGTAGAACTGCATATCAAAGCGGTATGGATCAGTTCGAGTCGTAAAGTGTTACACGGTATGTTCGGGTGATACCGGCGCCTCTTAAATCTGCGGGATAGTTCATGTTTTCCCGCACAGTTTACCAATGCAAGGGGCGCCAGGTCCGAATGCGTGTGCTGGCCCCTTCAATCCCGATAACAGGATTCGCACGACCGCCAATCCACTTCCTCCCATGCTCATGCATGCCTTGGCGCATATATGCATGGTAGCATGTTCGTCCTCCCGAATGCCAACAGTACCACCATGGGCACACGCAACGCGGCGATATGCATACTACACACATGCACATTTCATTCTTAATTAAACAAGCCTTCGTGGCAAAATACAGCAGCACTACTCCTGCGGACAGCCTAACAGCGCCATTCAGACAGCGGCGAACTGGGACTCAGCGGTTGCCCTTTCGCATCCACCACCACTGCGCCAAAGCTTGTTGTCCCGGACGACACGGAGCCGCCCGAAGACCCGCCCGCATTCAACACCTCCATGGCTGCGAGCCCATGAGGTTGGAGGTGTTGCTGGCTCGATTGCCGGTGGGGCAATAAAGAACCTTTCGAGCCCTTGCCCGTAGTATGGCTCGCTTTTAGAAGCGAGATTGACGATGGCTTGTCGAGCCAGACCAGCGCCAACTCAAGCCGCGGTCGCCGCGCCCGCAATGTCCGTTGTCTCCGCGGGCACTGTGTTAGAAGGACGCCCAAAGGATCGCTATCGTCGCAGTCGACGGGATCGGGCCAGGGTGACGCTGAAGATGCTGGTGTTGTTGCCGTAGGTCCAACCCTTGCTGCTGTAGAAGGCTTGTTCCGGGGCTGTTTCCCACTGTACGTGAGGACTGGCGCCAGAGGAGGCGGTGCTGTTGCTCGCGAAGGTCGCCGCGACAGCTGGAAGCCCTGATTGCCTCCCTGCTGATACGTTGGCAGCGTATCCACGGGCCCGTTATAAAAGCATTGTGATGACTGTGGTACCTGGGGTACTCGGAATACAAAGGCATCTACTGGAGGAGCTGACGACGATGGCTCGCAGTCGGGCTCAGACGAGAAGACGTGGCGCGGACATTGGAGCGCCTTAGGAGCTAGTCCAGTGGCCCTCCACAACTGCGACCAAGGGAGTGACACAACGGTTATTTGCCGAATTATTGTCGGCAACGGCCTTCCGCAGGGATAGGCATTTGCTACTTGTTAATGGCTCCGGGCCGAGGCGGCGGGACGAACGTGGGCACCCACCTGTAGGCTAAGTGCTGTGTCAACTGCCACACGCTGTTCTTTAACGCTAGAAGCAGCGGCCATTTGTCGCATAGCGGCGGCAGAGCCGCGCGCCTGCTCTGTCCTGCCACGCCAAGATACCACCTGGGAAAATGCACAAAAAAGGAGCAAGGGTCAGGGACAAAGCTCCAAGGACGACGAGGCCAGGCCAGGCAGCCCATACCACTACGTTACTATTGACGGAACCTCTCTCAAGAGACCAGAAGTGTCACGTAGCGCCATCCCTGAGCTCCCCCGAGGACGCGGATCGACAGAGCGCGGCCAATCCAGATATGCAAAGCTTCCCGTCTAGACTGGGAGAACATAGCCTCCAGGACTTGAAATACGCCCAACTATGCCAGCGCCGAGGCGTTTACACACCTGAAGCGCCTGCTGCTCTCAAAATTGCAGTGCTCCCTTGGAGCGCCCTCTTTCCCAGCAGCGAAGCCCTCGGCAAAGGCCAAGACAATAAGATACTGGTAACGTCCAAGAGGATAAACTCTGTCAGAGCGCGCGGCTGCTGGCTCTCACGCTTAGGTGAATACAAGAAAAGATAGCGAGACGAGGTACGCGATTGCGGTGAATAAGCAGATGTGTTGTCTTCGGTATGAAGTTCTTAACCAAACGTAAAGGGCTTGGGCACAAAAAGTATGAGCCGCCGTACCAGGGTGTCCGGCAGCTGTAATCAGCACCTGACGACCGAAAAGTTGAAAGGACTCGCGCCTTCCATCATCCTTTAACGTAGCGATAGATACTGAACGCGTTTGTAGGCCCCAAAACTCGCCGTCCGTTCGACAGAGTTGCGGACCTCGCCAGTTGCAAAATATTTGACATATGTTTGATTGGATACGTAGAGCACATATTGCGGTGTTTGGAACTTCCTCCCGGTTTGAAGCGAGCCCTTAGTTACGGGTGCATTGGTAAGGTGTCTACTATTAAGCTTCAAAGGGTTACGCCAAGCCGAATGAGATTTGGATAAGTCCGACTTTCCTGTGCGTGAAGGCAGGGGCCTCGTCCATTGATTGAAGGCGCACCCTGGCTGGCCTCTTGCCAAGTTCGCATTTTAGCGGCGTCCCTCAGGAGCAGACAGCATGGTACTATACACGAAGTGCTCTCATCCAGGTTTGCTAACCTTGTGCCAAGATTCCAAGTCGAGCTCCCGGTTGATCATGCATCCTGAGGCAGCAAGGGCTTACAGCAAACTTGGTCATTTAGTTGGCCACGGCCGGTGCCTTGCCCGCCGTTAACCTTGCGCCTCCACGCTCCAGGAAGTCGCTAACACTGCCGCCACCGCTGCGGCTCCCAGTCAATCGTTTCACCTGGACGGCAATGTCGTCGGCGGCGTAAATGACGGAGGCAGCGTCGTTGCCCGCCGCCGCCTCCAGATCCTCGTCGCGGTAGTTCTCTGGGCTCACCCGCTTGAGCGTTGACGTTACGGTAAAGAGCTGCATCCGCCAGGCCGGCAAAGGCGGTACATCCAGGCCGCACATCTGTACCAGTAGGTCGTTGTAAGCGAACTGGTCCATTCCCTGCATATGCGCATATCTGGCAGTCGTTCGATGGGCGGACAGGGGCGGACAGAACGGAACGGTTGGAATAAGTGAAGCGTGTGGGAAAAACTGGCATGCAAGCCGAAAAGCCCCGGTTGTGTCCCTACCAGCCGGCAACACCAACAGGGACCTTTATTCATGTGGACATCAGATGTAACAAACGTCTGAGAATGGCAGCCCCTAACGGCACGCAGGGTGCTGACGGAGTCACTTTGCGGCGGCCCTACCTGGTGGGCAGCCCCTTCGCGCGCATCGCCTCGAAGTGCGCGGCAATGTCGGCCTCCATCTGTTCGCGGCTGGGAAGTTCCACTCGGCCCGACAGCAGCCTGAGGGAGCAGGTGGGACAACGGGTCAGTGGGTGCCGTAACAAATATCCATCCCCCACCCCTCCAGTTCCTCTCCGCTTTTCCAGACTTCCTCTCCAATTTTTTGCCAGGTATCCCAGTGCTCACGTACGCACCCTCAAACGCTTCCCAAACAGTAACCCTATTGGTTGTCCTTTCCAACTCCGCCTGTGCCGGTACAAACGCTACCTCGCCTCCAATTCACCGCCTATGCGAAACCCTCACCCAACCGCCCACCTGGCAATGAGCTTGCTCTGCAGCTCCGCCTGGGGAAAGGGCAGCACCTTCCAGGGCAGCCCGATGAACGACAGCCCCGGCGCCAGCGGCCCCGGCGGCAGCATGTGCATCCACAGCGGCCCCACGCAGTTGTCCTGCACCCGGGCCGCAGCAGCTGCGGCACCGCGCAGGAAGGGGAAGCTGTACCTGTAGCCGGTGCAGTAGATGACAGCGTCGATGCCCGCCTCCCTGCGGCCGTCCGTGAAGGTCGCGGAGCCGTCCGAGTGCAGCTCCGAAACCATGGGGCACCTACGGCGGCGCATAGGGGAGGGCGCATCGTGTGGGCTGGGGGGAGCCGGCCCAGGGCGCGGCCAGGGCGTCGGCGTTACGCCTGCCCGCCGGACCTAGCGCCGCGTTATCCTGTATAACCGCAACGTCAGCAGCAACCCACGCAATATGCGACAACGTACACTGGTACCGCTTCGGGTTTCGACGGAAATTGCTGCGCACTGCATGCCTCTCTCTCTCTTTTCCCTCTGCGATCGCCCGCCCCACTACCGAACCCAACAGCCAACACGCCGCGTTCGTAGCCAGCGGGTTCCGTGGCGCCATCACCCCCCCGCACCCCGCCTCCCCCAACTAGCTGCCCACCTGTAGATGTTGCCGCTCGGGCCGTACGGCGCAGCGTCCGCCCCCCACGCCTCGTTCTTCCAGGACCAGGCGGCCAGCAGCACCCGGCTCGCCCCGCCAGCGCTCAGCTCACGGCTGATGTCCTCCCCGGAATTGGACGCACCCACCACCAGGACAACCTGCGGCGGGTGCTCCAGGGGGGCCGACAGGCGCGTCGCTAGGATCCCGAAAACCGGCGAGGGAGAAAATGACCCGTGGGTCAGCGAGGTGTACGCAGTCCAGCCAGACGTCTGGAAGCCAATGCTAGCAGGGACAGGCGCGTATGTAGACGGTTAGACCAGGGGACGGTAGGGGCGGAATGGGTGGGTGAGAAGCGCTCCTGAAGCGACAGCAATACCGGTAGCTAAAGGTGTCGGTTGGATGCGTTGCCAGATGCACCCACCTTCCCGCGCCACTGCTCAGGGTCACGATAGTTGTGGCTGTGGAGTTGCTGACCGGGGAACCGAGACGGGCCGGACAGGCCGCGCACGTCGGGGAGCCGCGGCTCGCTGTAGTGGCCGTTACACACAACGACCGCGTCGTACATCTCCTAGAAGTAATGCGCAGCGCGCAAGGGGGGTGGTCGTGTGGGAGGGTGGGGGAGCTGTTGGTTGGTGGAAGGTGAGTGACCGAGAGGGACGGAGCAGCAGCTGGTTGCGTGTCAGCGGGCAGTGGTCCCACGAGGAAAACCACGCGATAAACCTACAAATCCCAGCCTGCCGTACCTTACTAAGCTGCGGCCGTATAAACATGCACAGATTCGAGACATTTGTCCTTGGCTAGACAACTGAATCAGCCGCTGGAAAAGCACCACGCCCCCAGCCCCCAGCCCCGACCACCCAAACACCTGACCATCGCACATCTACCGGGTCCCAGTAGTCTCATCCGGTACGTTGCTCGCGGGGCCCACGTCCACAACCTGATCCGTCCGCTGCACCCACCCCAACCTCCGCTCCCTCTGCCAACCCCAGTGCCCCCACCCGCTGGACTGAGTCCGCCTCCAGGGCCTGGCCACCAAGGCCGCCGTTTGCTGCGCCGCTGCCGCCGCCATCACCGTTGCGGCTGCTCGCCTGGCTGTGGCTGGTCAGCCGTTCCGAAGTCACGACCCAGCCGCCAGACGCATCAGGCGGCGCCGCCGCCTGGCCCGCCTCCGCTGCCTGGCCCGCCTCCGCCGCCTGGCGCGCCTCTGATGCCAGCTCGACCCCCAGCACACGTGTATGGGTCCGCACCAGAGGACGCAGCTCGTAGTAGTCCGCGAAGGCTTCTAGGTAGCTCAGCACCTGGATCGCACGAGGTGTTGAATTCACATGGGCTTGGTCGCTGGCTTTGGGAGGGCTCTGGGAGGGCTTTGTGCGCGGTTATGGACGTCGGGGTTTGGGGCTTTGGAGGTCGAGCCACAGCCCAAACCACACGAAGGCCAAACGCAGGCTATGGTGCAGCGTGTAACAAACCAACAAGAAACCAGCAAGAAACCCAGGGATGTCCAACATAGTGTCTAGTGTCCGACTCAGTGCAGGTGGTGCTTGATGGTGTTGCGGGCGCTGCGCTTGACTGGCCCCTTGACGCTAGGGGATGGCATACAAACTGGTTACTCGACATGGATTGGCCATTGACGCTAGGCGACGGGCGATAGGGGAGGGGTGGGTCAGGTTCCCGAGCTGCTGCAGGACTGCATGAATCGCCCCTTGCTGTCTTGAACCATCGAGCCCTCCGCACGCACCGCACCTCTCGGTGGCTGCAGAACCGGCGAGGGTCTGCGGAGTAGCGTGGCCCCAGGAAGGCCGCGTCGAATGGGAAGTCCGTGAACGCCATAATTTCTCGCGGCAGGTTGGTCCGCAGGTTGGCGTACATGCTGCTGTGAACGCGGGGCCGATCTGGGTCGGCGCCCAGCGGGTCGGTGGCCTCGGTATTGGGGTCATAACGCCACACACCGCCCACGCCGCCCGACTGCTCCAGAACCGTCACGTCATGGCCCTCAGATCGGAGCTCCCGCGCAGCTACTAGGCCTGCAGCGCCGGCGCCGATAACCGCCTGGCAGATTGGCGCGTGGCGAGGGACCGAGCCAGCAAGGATTCAGGCGCTAGTCGTGCTGCTCAGTGGTAAGAATTTAAAGAAGAATCCTCGCGATTATCGTGGGGGCGCCGCGTGCGAAGGTACAGGCAGGAGGCGGTTGGCGTGCATTAGGACCTACCACACGTCGCGCGTGCCGCGATGTTGCAGATTTAGGCTGTGTAGACATCGAGCAAACCACCAGATTGCCTGAGTAACGGTGCCCGGGCCGCGTACGAAGCAAGCTTGTCAGTCGCTGCATCGCTCAGCAATTCTATCGGTATATGTTAGCAACAAACATCTACTATCGTCTGGGATAGAGAGAACGCTTCATTATATGCATGTACTGAAAGTGTGTTGGCCATTACACTATGTTGAGATGCACATGCAAGGCGCTAGTTACCTTGGCCAGCCATGGCCAGCCCGAGGCCTGAAGTCGCCCGACTGACTTCAATGGCCTCACTTATACGCTTTCTTATGAGTACAGTACCAAAACACATCAGAGGCGCCTCACGATTTGCCTCCCCGCAATCATTATCACGCACGCCAGTTGCGGGAGCCACGGGAGCGAGGGCAAGCGCGGCAGGGGGCCCATGCGGGTAAACCCGTCAGTCGGCCATGAAGCGAAATACCCGATTAGGAAACGCTGATTCACTCGCTTAGAATCGCATGCCTGAGAACTTGGGCAGGGGAGGGCGCTGTGCACGTAAACAGTACTGCGCTGGCGGTTCGGGAGTGCAGGGAGGAGAACACCCCGAGGGGGATGAGAGGTCTCCTCGCTCTCATTCGGATCTGTGATACCCTGATGGCACTGAGCGACGACGTCTGGCGCCTCACTCTGCTGCTAGCGTATCGGCATGGAGACACCTGCTGGCATTGTACCTCGTCGATACTTGTGCGAGCAGCATCCATGACAACAACAAGCAGTAAGGAAAGCGCGTCTGTGCCAGTGTTTTCGCCCACATGGATGGCTTGAACACGCATGGAAAGCGCCCCTTTCGGCGCACCGCTTCACTCCGCCCGCCTTTCCCTCCTCACATCCTTAGAAGAAGCCGCGCCGCACCACCTCGCGCCGCCACTCCTCACCGTTCCCTGCAGTCCACGCCGCTGCGCCATCCTGCTGCCTCCCCCATACCCTACACGGGTGAGCCACCAGCCTGCATTCGAGCAAACGCCGCGCATGCTGATATGTTACGATATCCTACAGCCGCCGCGAACAGCCCGTTACCACCACCACTGCCGCCGCCACCGGAACTAATAGCAGTTCGTGATTAGGTTCAAAGGTTCTTCGGCAATCCTGCGCCCCACGCGGCGGCCAGCTCGCCGTATCCCAGCGGCCCACCAACGCCGCCGCTCGCACGTCACTCCCCGCGCGGCCCGCTGACGTGCGGGTTATGAACCCTTTCCCCCTCCCCTTGCCCCGGCTTTTCTCGCATCCCCGGGTCTTCCTCGCCACCCACCCCCTTGCCCTGTCACAGCCCCTCCCCCCATTTCTTTTATTACCCCCCCTTTCCCCTGTCAGGGGGCCCCCCTCAGAACGTCGGAAGACTGCCCGGCTCCACTCGCTTCGACAGCATAGGCGGCGCCAACCACGGCGTCGGCCCCATCGTCGGCACTCGTGCCCGCAGAGCCGGCCCCAGCGCCGACGCCGGCGGCGGCGGCGCCGCCACCGCGCCCACCCCCGCCGCCGCGCCCTGCTGCTGCGGCAGCCCCTCCTCATCGTCCGTGGTTGCGGCCATGCTTGTGCACACAGGCGCCTGGCCAGGTAGCGGTAGCTCGCAGGCCATCTCCTCCTCCTCCTCCTCCGCTGCCAGGGCCGCAGCCGCCGCCATGCGGGCGCTCCGCTCCTCGTCCTCCGGCCCCTGCTGCGAGGCCTCCCCGCCGGCTGCGTCCGCACTTCGGGCCTCCGCCTGCCACGGTGCCAGGATGGGGGACGGGGGACGGGGCACGAGCAGGCGTTGTGGGAGGGTCGGGGCCAAGGAGCGGACAGGGGTGGACAGATGGGCGCGATGGGGAATGCCGTACATATAAGTTGCGTCGGGGCAGGAGGAGGAGGCGAGTGTGTCGGGGCACTTGTGTGCGTGCCCCGGAGATCGGTTGGGTTTCTGATGTCGACTGATCGCCAACTATGGCCCTCATCCGCGCACCGCAATAAGCAATCAGCACCCCTGCCCTGTTACTATGGGAGTTCCCAGAAGGGGGTTGTCGCTTCCGTGGTTGGAGCGGGTTTCGGAGCAGGTTCCCGCCCTCAACGCACCTGCACGTCCTTCAGGAACGCCACCAGCCCCCTGCAGGCCTCACGGAGCAGGCGAGCCGCCACCAGCACCGCCCGCTGCGGGGCGAGCACAAGCGCAGACGGTTGGTGAGTTGGTAGTTGGCGGTTCGGCAAGTTGACGGGCTGACCACGACTGGCTAACCGCGGCTCGGCAGGGGAGGTGCTGCGAGGGTCACCGGCAGGAGGACCACCCCACCTCGACCTCCTTATCGTGATCTCATACCCACCAAATTCCATTTGCCAAACCCGCTTTTGCCCTTCTTCCTCCCTGGACCTACCTGCTCCTGCTCGCCGCCAAAGTTCCCGTACAGCGGGTCCTCGATGTCCATCTCGTCCACCTCGCTGCTGTACGGCGACGGCGAGCCCAGGCTGGCCGCCGCCGCGAGGAACTCGCCGAGGCGCCGTACCTTGTACGAGAACTGTTTGCTGCGGTTGACGAGATCGAAGGACGACACCTGCGGATTTGATGGGAGCGTTGTGTGTGGGGGGCCGTCTGGGGAGCAGCTGGCAGGCGGGTAACGGGGGCTCGGATCACAAAGGGCGAGCCTTAGCCTCAAGAGCGCTGAGCTGAGCGTCAAGAGTGCGGCCGAGCTTCGAGAGTGCTGAGCCGAGCCTGAGGCTTAGGGTCTGGCTGCGGCTGGGTACTGGCTGCGGCTGGGTACTGCAATGCCGCCGCATGATGAGGAAGAACGTCCCTTGCGTGTTCTAGAATGGACAAGCACAGGGCCTTACTACTACAGTACCGTACCACACAGCGGCTCCTCCCGACGGCTCCCACACAGAAACGCCCCCAGCCCCCACAACCGGCGGCTAATTACTGCCCTGCGTTACCTATGTCCTGTAACCGGTTCCTCTCTCCCCCCCCCACAGAAACGCCCCCAGCCCCCTCACCTCCCGCATGACGTCCCCAGCCGTGAACTTGTCCATGACCAGCAGCATGTCGTACGAGACGATGTCGCTTGCGGGGTCAAACAGCCGCGCAGCGTGTCCGGCGGGAAGCTCCATTCCCAACTCCGCAGCCGCTGCCGCGGCGGCGGGCTCGGGTCCCTCGCCCAGGTTGTACGGCCGCGTGCCCTGCACCACATGAGGTGGGTGGTTGGACCACATGAGGTGGGTGGTTGCACCACGTGAGGTGGGTAGTTGCCATCTCGTCGTGAGTCGTCATTGCCATGGCGCAGCGCTCGTACTACTCGTGCTCCGACCCGCTGTCTCCCGCTTCGAGAACCCTACCCCCACACCCACCCGCTGTGTGGCCCATTCATCCTGTGATCCCCCCTCTCGAACCGACTTACGCATGTCGCCACCTCCACCTGTCCCGCCAGCCCCGCCTCCGCCAGCATGTCCCGCAGGAAGCCGGCTGCCAGCACGGAGCGGCACACGTCGCTCTCGCTGACCAGCAGCAGGCAGGCCTGGGGCCGGGGGGGCAGGAGCAGGCAAGGGCGCCCAGGGAGCGAGGGGAGCATGACGGAGGATGAGGGGCGCGGGTGGAGCCAGGGTTACGCACACAGGTGGTTGGCGGGTGGTTAGCGGGCGGTTAGAGGGTGGTTAGCGGGCGGGTGGAGGGTGAGCGGAGGGTGGGTGGAGGGTGGGTGGGTTATGAGCAAAGGGGGAGCGGGGCGGCTGCCCCACCTGCGGCTTCAGCTCCTGCTCCTGCAGGCGCTCCGGATCCCAGGGCGCGGCGCGGAAGACCGGCGACACCACCACGCGCTCCACTGACTCGGCCACTGACCGCGCCGACACCGAGCCGCGGTGGAGATCCTGTGCGGGATGAAGGGCGGGCGGTGGCTGAGGTGGGTGAGTCAGTGCAAGGACGGAATAGGCGACGGGTGGGGCCGGTGGGTGCACCCTACCCTGGAATTTGGGTTTGGGTCAGGATGTGAAGGCCGGGCGAGGTGCGTGCAGGGTCGCAGAATTGTGGGATGTCAGGATTTGCGAAGGGGGAGTAGGAGATGGCAGGTAGGGCGCATTTACTTGCGGGGCGCGTTGATCGATAGCTGGGGGGCAGGCTTGCGCGTTTCAGGCTGGACGCGGACCGTAAGAGAAACCGCATGCGTGCAGAATGCCAAGGCTGAGCTTGGTTCCGGTAGGCCTATCTGTTGAGCCATAATTGGAACGCGTAACACACAACGTCAAGTTGCCCCTAGATTTTGGCTGTACCAAATATACAAGTGTTCTGGCGGGAAGGAATTAGATGCCTTCCTTTGGTCACCGCCGTGGCACTGCGTTCCGATATTTCGCGCGACGATGCAAGTCCGCGCCTGAATGTACTGGCCTCTTGTTGCTTTTGTGGATGCTGACAAAGCAAATACACATGGATCCCCGTCTAAGAAGCTCTAGAGGATTGATCCAGGCTTGGCGTCGGTGCTGTGGGCCCTCCCGGCAACGACCCAACAGCGGAAAGGTCACCTTGAAGCGGATCAATCCCCCCGATGAATCCAATCCTTTCACAAGCCAAAGATGGTCTAGTAGCAGTATGCACGCATCGAGCATTGCGCCCCGGGCGCAATGAAAGCACATCGGCTCTCTCCGTCCCCTGGCACTTCCTACCTGATAGCGCCAGCGGGTATCAAAACCCGTGAAATGCACACGTGCTGCATTTGTAGTTGCATGCAAAGGTCCCGTGTGGAGCACCTCCCTCTTAGTGAAGGCCCGTCCTTGAACCCCAGAGCAGGTTGGTGTGAGGGACATCATCCTGTAATATACGGTATAAAGTCGAAAGTAGGTCGAAATGTTGTGTCCAATTATGGCTTCCGGTAGTGTTTTGTTGGCCTGCAGGCCCTCCCGCGCCTGAAACCAAAAGTGATTTGGTGTGGAGCGGGTTGCACCGGAAAAATCAAACGGACCGCATGATACTGCGTTGCGTACCACAACGAACAATGATTATCTGGTATGAAATTATTGCATCCTCACTTTGTTTCACTTTGTTGGACTTACCGTAACTTGCGAACTTGCTTGACCAATTTCCCGCAAGGTATTACTACGAAAATGCTTTAGCAATAGATCTTTGCGCTCCAGATATATCGGAGCGCGAGGAAGGGGCGGGACCTGCTGCGTAAGCTGGGCAACCTGGTGGAAAAATGGAGCCCTACAAACTTACCACCGTCCGAGCGCCGCTTTCCGATACGCTTGGACCACCAGGTTTCCATCTTCTTCTACCGGTGAGCGCAACCCACTGCCTGCATGCCCAACACGGTTTGGTTTGGCGCTTAGCAATACAGCGCCCGGTTGGCTTTTGCACAAGGGGCACCGACGAGACCTACTACTTGGGGAGACAATGCTCAGCGGGGCCGGCGTTACGGGGGAGGGTTCAACGCGGAGCGCGGGCGCTCCGCGCCTGACGACTGGGAGGAAAATGGGTCACCCCCATTCTACGCGCACGATGCTTCCGTGCGTGCAGTACCAACCCAAAGCTGCGGTATTGGGGCAGGTTCTGCGGCGCGATGCCTCAAGGATCCCGCTATCGCCCCCACTTGGGCCCGATATGGCCCACCGCGTTCCCGCACCCATTTCCGCACCCATTGCCCGCCATTGTGCTCCCATTCGCCGCGGGAGTATCGCTCCCGGCACTGACCGCAAGTCCCGGGGCAATGCTGGTTGCAGGCTTAGAATAACAGCAGCTTGACTTATGAGCGTGTGGGGCGGCGGCGATGGTAGTGATGGTGGTGTTAGCGGTGTTAGCGGTGGTGGTCTTAGCTGGGTTTGCGGTTGTGGTGGTGGCGACATCTTGGCGCTTGAGGGGGGGCCAAGGGGGAGGAAGGCGCGGTACGGCTGGCACCTCCGAAACCAACAAAGTGGGGGAGGTGGGGCTGTACACGCAGCGGGGCCGGGGGGGCCGCCAATGCAGCAGCGCTGTATGATTCCACTGCGATGACACGTCAGCATTTTGAAAACAGGTCATGCCAACAACATGACTAAATTGACCGGCCGTACAAACAGTAACAGTGCCGTACGACGCCCTGTGCCGCCGCCCGCAGGGTCAATGCCCCGAGGACCGTCTGACGGCCCACCTGGCCGAGCACGGCTACAAGGACGAGCAGCCTGAGTACGGCATTGATGAATCCAACGACTCGCTCTTCTCGCTCTTCACGCTGTTGGTCAACACGGCAGCCAACAGCACCGTGGGGGCCCCGGCGGGGTCAACGGCACCCGCGCTCACAGCCGCGACTTCGTCGCTGCAGCGGGTGGGTTTGGGCTTCAGGGTGTTGGGTTTGGATTTGGATTTGGGTCGGGCTGGCGGTGTCGGCCGGGTTTGAATTTATGATTTGGGTTTGGATGGCGGTCGGGATGGCGGTGTCGGCCGGGTTTGAATTTGGGTCTTGGGTTTGGATTTGGGTCAGGCTGGCAGTGTCGGCCGTGTTTGAATTTGGGTCTTGGGTTTGAAGTTGCGTATTGGTTGGATTTGGGTCGGGCTAGCGGGGTCAGCAGAGTTAGTAAGGGGGTTGTAGGGTGGAGTGTCTCCTCACCGCATGGACGGCGGGCCCCCGCTTTGCACGCATCTGGTCGTGATACGCCACATCTGGTCGTGATACGCTGCCTCACCTCAGTGAGCCTGGCCCCTGGCTGCGCCCAGCAACACGCCCTCATGCGGAAGCGGAACCGATGTGCCTCGCCGCATAGGGCCCCGCCGCAACCCCCACCGCCCTGTGTGCGCCCCTGCAGGCTACCATGTCCATGCTGGAGGCGGCGCAGCGAGCGAGGCTGGAAGCGGCACCGGTATGTGTGTGTGGGGGGGGGGGTTGGGCGTTGCAAGGAAAACCCGTGTACGCCAGAATTACCGTTTAGAACAGACGTTTCGAGATGTGTGTGTGGGGAGGTGGGTTATTGCTCATTACTGCCGTATCGCGTTACAGCAGAAGAAGGGGTCGAATGGCCAGCACTCAGATCCCAGCCACCCGGTGTAGAGGCCAGCACTCAGATCCCAGCCACCCCTTCGGAGACACAAAATCCAGAAAATAATAGAAGGACGCACGCCCCTGACACCCACCCATATTGAGATTGCACTAGTGGCCGACAGTGATGACAGTCACCACATTGCACCCCGCGCCTAAACACACGGCAAACACGCCCTGTAAGGCAACAAGAAAAGAACGCCCCGCAAGGCGGCGAAACCACCCAAACCGAACGGGACCCCGCACGGCGCTAGGGGCGCCCCGTATTGAGACCGGAGCGGCGCCCCCGACGTCGAGTGCAGCAGAGACGAGCACACGGCCGCTACCCAGGGGAGGAGGGTGGGAATGTTAGAGGCCGCCGTCCCGGCAGAGGGACACGGCTCTTTGGTACTATCAGCACAACGGCAGATACTGAGAACAGGCAGGCGCGCAACCTAAGCAGCAGCCAGCCACCAGTCGCCGTACCAGTCGTCGTACCCGCACCATGCGCTGGACACCTGCACGCCACGGCAGTCTATTCGCAATAAACAGCCTTATCTCATTCATACTTCACTCGATAAGCCATGTCGTATGTGAGGATGGGGGTATGAGGGGTTGCAAAAAAAGAACCGGTATGGGGGGGGGGGGTTTAGTGAGAGAACGTGGGTTATGACGGTGGGTGCGGTTCCTCGGTGCGGTGATGGGTTGACGGGTCCCGGATCTCTGCGGGGGGCTTTGCGAGTAAGCATCGCATCGCAAGTGGGACATCCTAACACGCATCTATGATTACATGAGCCATTCGAGCCACCACGAGGACGACCCCCCTCACCCCTCACCCCCACAGCTTGGTCATTCCTCCCCGGCCTCAGCCCCAGTCCCCTCCCACGGCTCCCCACAAACGCAGGCCTCCGGCGCCGTTTCATTGCCCCTGCCGCCGCCACCGCCCCTGCCGCCGCCGCCGCCGAACCCCTCCTCCCCGCCGCCGTCACCTCCCCGCCGCCGGCCGCGCCTCCGGCCGCCGCCTTCCCTGCTGACTGGCAGCCCAGCGGCCGCCCTGGCGTACGGCGTAGCGCAGCTGCCGGAGCTGCAGCCCTCCTCGGATGTGGGCCGCCGGATCTGGATCTCGGCTCTGGCGGGATCTGCCCCGCTGGGGTACCTAGCGCAGACGGCTCCCACGATGCCTGACAGGTAATCACCGCTGCGCCGGACGACAACAGGCTGCGCCTCGATCGGGGGTTCTGGTTGCGCCGGGTTGCGGAAGTCGTGGTTAGGGAAGCAGCTTAGCAGCACAGCGGCCGGGGACGGCAAAAAGGAAAAGCCGACGCGGTGAGGGGTGTGGCGCCTCTTGATGGTCCTTGAGGTTGCTTGGCGCCGCGTTCGTCTGCGAGCGAGCGAAGGAGAGGGAGGAAAAGGAGGACCAGTTGGATAGCGGTTGGTTTTATCACGTGATGGATGGTTGAGTGATAGTGAGTCAACAGTGGCATTCCGCACCGGCCCGCCCGAACCCTCTCTCTCTCTCTCTCTGCAGGCGCATGTTCTTGGGGCTGATGTGGCAGTGCAGCGTGCCGATGACTCGCGCCGTCTGGTTCGTCCGCGTGCTGTACACCCACCTGGCACGACAGCAGCTGCGGCCGCTGCCGCCGCCGCCGCCGCTGCCGCCGCCTGGAGGCGGGGGGGCCGGCGGCGGCGCCACCACAGCCAGCGGCGTGTCCAGCTTCGCAGGCAGCACCGCGGCGGCGGCAGCCGCCGCCGCCGGGGCACAGGTACGGTTGTGCGGGTTTGGGGTCCCGTTGGGGAGTGGGTCGCAGGAGCAGTTGAGGGATGATCGCAGGAGCGGTTGCGGGAGCATTCCCTTCCCTATCCTCTGACGGAACGGAACAGCTTATGTGCGCGCCGTCACGCCATGCTACGCCACCATGCTAAGCCACCATGCTAAGCCATGCCAAGCCCCCCAGGAGCGCCTCGGTGCCGGAAGAGCCGCTCACCCACTTGCAGGGTGGCTTGAGTTGCGCGCCAAGGATGGCGGGGTGCGTACAGGCTATAGGGCCCAAGAAGGCATGCGCGATACCCTTACCAACCCCCGCCCTCTCCCCTCCTCTGCAGGCCGTCTCCTCCGCCCTTGCCGCTACGCGGGCGACTCTATGGGCCGCCGACCTGCTGTCCCACCTAGACAGCCAGCTCGCTGCCGCTGAGGCCGCGGCCGCCGCCTCCGCCGCCGCCACGGCCACCGCAGGTGGCGGCGGCGGCGGCCCGTCCCTCCCGGTCCTGCAACAACTCGACTACGCCAGTGCAGCGTCCCCCGCTGTCGCTAGCCCGGACTGGATGGCCCTCTCCGCGGAAGAACTCCCCTTTCGATTGCCCGATACGGCTGGAGGCGCCGCGGGCGCGGCGGCGGGCGGCGGCGGCAGCACCGACCCGCGGGTCCGTCTGCTTGACCACCAGCCGGGTGCCTCAGTGTTGTATTTTGTGCGCCTGGCGGGCGCTACCTTCCTGGACGGCCTTTTGGACTCTGGCAAGCTGGTGGAGTGGGCTTGCGGTCAGCTGTCGACGGTGGCAGGTACTATGACGGGCACGCCGGCGGCCGCCCCAACGGCGGCGCCGCCGCCCGCTTCCGCGCCCAATGCCGCTGGCCCGCCGGGCAGTGCCGCGGCCGCGGCTGCGGCTGCGGCTGCTGCCAGCGCCGCGGCTGCCGCGGCGAGCAGCTCTGGCGGTGCCGTCGGCGGGCGGCCACCGACGGCGGCGGAGCAGCTACGTGCGCAGGTGGCGCTGCAGCTGCTGCTAGCGTGCCTGCCCGACCTGGTCCAATCGCAGCTGCATGTACGACGGCTCGTGGAGGCTACGTTGGAGTTGCTGATGTCGGCGCGCTGCACCTCGTCGGCGCCTGGGTGGGCCAGCGCCGACGGCACCGTCGGCGGCGCCGGGTCGTTTGGTACGGCAAACAACGCCGCCTCGCCTCCAGGGCCCGGCTCTCCGGCCAACGCGACGTCGCCGACGCTCAGCGCGACGGCCTTCGGCGGCGGCGCCGCCACCGCCGCCGCGGCGGCCGCCGTCGGGCAAGCGGCTGCGGGGTGCCTGGATCCATCGGTGGTCGAGATGGCGCTCGACGTCCTGGAGAGCTGCGTGCGTGATGCCGCAGCCGCAGTGCTCTCCCTGGACTCACTGCCGCTGCTGGTCCGGGCGCTGAGGATACCCTGGCCCACGGCCGCCGCCCGCACGGACGCGCCGCGCGCTGTCGCCGCTGCGCTGCCAGGTACGACGGCGGCGGCGGCGACGCCGAGCGACGATGCCGTACTGGCGGCGGCGGAGGTCTGCCTACGGCGCCGCGCCGTGGCTGACAAACTGGCGGCGGCGCACGCTGGGCTGGCCACCTCCGTCAACACCAGGTGGGTCGGGGGCGGTGGGCGTGTGTATGTACGACATCCGTCGTGTGATTCAGGGCCGCACTCGGCAAGCCTGCGGCGGGCAGTCGTCCGTGTCGCCCTGGAAGCATGTGGCACCTAGGAGGCCGGACGTATGCTCTTGGCGTCTCTGCCTGGGGCCTCTTCCTTGCCACGTCATCGACCTGCCACGTCACCAACCCTCCACGTTATCGACCTGCCACGTCACCAACCCGCCACGTCACCAACCCGCCACGTCACCAACCCGCCAGGCTGCTCTCCTTCAACGCCGTCTCCGCCCTGCGCGACCTGGACCGCGCCGTGGCAGCGGGCGACGTCGACGCCGGGCTACGCACCCTGACGGCAGCCTGCGGGGGAGACCTCGCCGCCTCCGGCCCTGCGGTACAGCTCCTAGGAGACTGGGTCGTCGGCCTCACAATCGTCGCGCCGCCGGCGCTCGTCCCGTCCGGCGGCGCCGCCAGGCCGGCGGCGGACGACCTGGCGGCGCGAGCCGACCAGGCGGACATGGGGCTGCCGTGTCGCACTGTGTACGCCTGCCGGTTGCTGCTGCGCCTGGCGGCGGAGTGCCGGCGCTGTGCGACCGACGCGGCGGCGGCCGCGGCGCGCGGCTTGCCGCCGCCGCCTCTCGCGACTGCTGTGAGCATCGGTGCCGTCTCCCCGGGTTTGACCGCCGGGGCGCCTGCGGCGGCTGGAATCCAGGCGGCGGCGGCGCGGCCTTACGGAGCACCGGGCGCACAGCCCGCCGCGCCGACCCGTGGGTCGCTAGGTGGCGCTGGTGGCGCAAGCCTCGGTGATTTCGGAGCCCCGGTACTGCAGGTGCGGTTTCGGGGCGGTCGAAGAGGTTTGCTTGACGGGGCAGACGCGCGGCGTGGCTGCGGCTGCTTGCGAAAAGGCAAGGGCCAGTACGGCGGTGGTACCCGTGCTGGTGGGTCCCGTGCTGGCGGGTTGGCGATGGTGATGGCTTGCAAGTGAGCGCGTTCAGGGCGTCTTCATGTCCCCCTCACCGGGTACGCTTCCTACGCCCTACTGCGCGCAGGATTCCATAGTGCAGTGGCTGCTGAGCAGGCCTGGGCCCTGGCGAGGAGGCGCTGGCGGCGGTACGATGGTCCTGGCTGGGGCAGGGGCGGCTCATGGGCCCTACGTGGATCCGAGCCGTACGGCCTCCCCAGCCCATGCATTCTCGCCGGCGGGACCTTCGGAGGCGGCAGCAGCGGCGTCCTCCAGCGCAACGGCCATCGCTGCTGGCGGTTGGGACGAGCTGCATCTGCGCCGTACCGTGCAGTTCCTCGTGTCCATGACGGAGGCAGGGATCTTCTCCCCGACGGCGTTCGTCCAGCGCCTCCTGGTGGACGGTGTTTTCGTGCCGGCCGCTGGCGGCGACGACGGCGAAGAGCCGGCGGCAGCAGCGGCAGCGGCGGCAGCAGCGGCAGCAGCCGGCGGCGACGGCACGCCCGCCGCCGCCAGCGGCGCTGCGCTTCTAAACCTCGGCGGCGGCAGCGGCTACAGCTACGAAGAGACAGCCGCCCTGGCGCTATACCTGCAGCACCTGCACCCGCAGCTGGTGGCGGTCATGGAGGAGCAGGCAGCGGCGGCGGCGGCGGCGGCAGCCGCCGCCAGCGCAGTCCGCCCGGGCGGCCGCCGCATGCTTGGCGTCGGCGTGGCGACTATGGGGCAGCAGCAGCACCGCGGCGCCGGCGCCGCCGGTACGGCAGCTGCTGCCGCGGCTGCTGCCGCAGCTCCTGACTCAGCCGGCGGGGGTCCGCTGGGCGGCAGCGCCTACGGTCGGACCCGGAAGAGTCTCCTGTCAATGGCGCGATACCAGGGCGTCCTGCTGATGAGGCCGGCGGCGGCCTCGGCGGCGGCGGCGGGGCCTGCCGGACGCGGTCGCCGCAAGCGCCAGCGCCAGCGTCGCGTGGAGGGAGCCGGCGGCGCCGCCAGCAAGGACGCCCCGGACGCGAAGCGGCGGCGCGTCGTTGTCGGGACGCCCGTACGGAGCGGTCCGCCGCCGTTGGTCACGGCGGCGGAGACGCCGTCGGCGTCGGCGGCGGGCAGCCCGATGGCGTCGCCCGTGGCGACGCCGTCGGCCGGCGCCGCTGGCGGCTCCGCAGCCGCAGCCGGGACGTTTGAGCGGGTGCTGGCGGCGGCGGTGCGCTCCTTGGACTCCCTGACGTACCTCTTCTCCGCGGGCCCAGGGGTCGGCCGCGGCAGGGGTGGAGGCACGCCTGGACCCCGCCCACCTCGCGGCACCTCTCCAGGCGCGCCGGCGTCGCCAGGACTGGCGGCGTCGCCGGGTATGGTTTCCTCACCCAGTCCGTCGTCGTCGCCGCTGCGACCTGACGCAATGGACGTGGACGGCGTTGGCGGAGGTGTAGGAGGGATTGGTGGGGGCGGCGGCGGCGGCGGCGGCGTGGGGCAACGGGGGCGGCATGCACCGGGGTCACAGCCTCCGCCCTCCGCCGGCCGCGGCCGCGGCGGCGGCGGCGGCGGCGGCCACGCCGCCGGCGTCCGTGGCGGTGAGGCGGACCTGCTGGCGGAAGTGCGGGGGCTGCGACCCTGGCAGCAGCGCCTGGTGGCGGCGGCGGTGACCAAGCACGTCAACACCGTGCTAGCGGCGGCGCTGGTGCCGCCGGTGCCGTTTGGCGCGACGGCGACGCTGCCGCCGTTCCCGTCGGCTTACGCAAAAGCGTGCTCCGCGGGGGCACTGCTGAAGCCGGCGGATCTCCCCGGGGCGCCGCTGTCCGAGGCGGCGGCGGCCCGAGCTGGGGGGGGCTTCTCGGCGGTCAAGCACGGGGACACATGGCTGCTTAGGTGAGTGCTGACACGTCTCCCACGTGCGCTGTGCGCTGTGTGCTGTGCGCCTTATCCAAACCTGACCTGACCAACGCTCCTCCAAACCACAGACGAGTGCTATTCTGGGCTGGGCCCTGGTGCTCATGCCCTGGCCCCGCCCCTCTTCCCCTTTCCTTGCTTTCGTTCCACTGGCTCCCTCTCCCCCCCGCCACCCGCCTGACTCGGTTCACTGGGGTTCCCTCTCCTCCCCTTGACCCGGCGCTCCAGGTGCCTCGCCCTTTTGGAGGCCTGCCAGTGCTGGCACTGCGGCCCCCAGCTGCTGCTGCACCTCTCCGCACTGCACGTCGAGGCCACCGGTCAGTGGACCACCTTCACTGCCGCGCCCACCATGCCGTCGGGGGCGGCGGCGGCGGCGGGGGCGGCTGCTGCTGCTGCTGCCGCGGCGGCGCTGGAGGGAGGGCTGCTGTGGCACCGGCTGCGACTGCAGTCGGGGGTGGTGCTAGCGGCGCTCGAGTCGATGACAACCCGGTGCGTCCCTCTCTCTGTCTCTCAATACACGTCGTGCGCTTTTAGGGTTTAGCGACTACCATCGGTCGTGTCTTTGGGCTTGACCGACTGATGTCCTCTTCGTTGTTACGACGCCCCCAGGGCTTCCCAGCACACGACCGCCTCAGTGCCCTCCCAGCAAACCCTGCCCCACCCTGCCCTGCCATAGCGCCCTTGGGACATGGCGGGTCACATCGCGGTGCCGTACCAAAAACACAACCCGTTCCTCCTACCTGCGGTTTTGCCCGACCTCGGCCCCGCCCCCCCGCAAAACCTTGTCTCCCCTCAGGCTGATGGGCTGCGGCTTGCTGCTGCCCTCCCTGGACGTGCTCACCACGTGGGCCATCCGCTACGGCACCCCGCCCACGGCGGGACGGAGGTACCTGGGTCGCGCGACGCAGAGCGCCGGTGTGCTGGCGGCGGCGGGCGCAGCGGTGGAGGCGCCCGGTGTGAGGCCGTGGTGGGAGAGGTGGGGCCGTGGTGGGAGAGGTCAGGCCGTGGTGGGAGAGGTGAGGCCGCGGCGGTGGCGGTGGCGGAGGGAGACAACGGAAGAGGCAGCAAGCCGGGCTGCTGGAGGGGTGGCGTGTGCTGGTGTGCAGGGTTGCGCACGCACGCTGCCCGTACGGTATGGTAGTTGGAGCCAGCGGTGGTGGGAGGGGGGGGGAGGAGGGAGGGGCGATCCTGGCGGGCGGGAGGCTGAGCCTTTGATGGCGGATGGCGCGAGGCCTGATGGGACTGTTTTGTTCGTTGTACGGCGCAGGTTCCAGCGCCTGGACTCGGCCCACGGGCAGCACTGGCTCATCGGCGACCTGACGCAGTACTTGCAAGCCCTCGGGTCGTCAGCCACGTCGCCGGGGTCGTCCAGCGTCACCGGCGGGGTGGCTGCGACGGCGGCGGCGGCGGCGGCCGGCGGTGGTGGTACGGCCGCCGCCGGGTCTCCTCCAACCGCCGCCGCCGGCGCCCCGGGAGTGGTTCCGCTGGGGATGCCTCAGGCGCGGATGCCTCTTGTACGACTGTCCGAACAGACGTTACAGCTGCTAGCGCAACTACGCGGCGCGCCGGGGTCGCCGCTCGGGGCGCGCTGGCGCGCGGCGGGTGACGCATGCACGCCGCTGGCGGCGGCCCTGGCGGCGGTGCTCATTGGCGGCGCCGCCGGGGGCGTGCGCGGCAGCCCAGCGGCGGCGGCGGCGGCCGCCGCCGCCGCCGCCGGAAGCCCCGGTGACGGCGTCCCCGCCGCTGGCTCGGACGTCGCCGACCCGACGGAGCGGCTGCGGGCGGCGGCGCGGCAAGTGGGCCGCGCCGTCGCCGCGCTGAGTACGGCAGGCGTTGGTAACGGCGAGCCGGACAGTATGATCCTGCCGGTCGCGGGTGTCGTACACGCGTGGATCCGGTGCTGCTGCGCCAGCGTCGCTCCGGTCATGGGCCGCGGCGGCGCGGCCGTGACCCGTGGGTCGCCGCCGGGGTCTCAGGCGGGGTCGCCAGTCGCCGGCGCGGCGCGGCCGATGGTCGGGCCTCGGGGCACGGCGCTCGCCTGGGGAGTTGCGGGCAGTGGGCTGATGGTCTGCATGGAAGCGCTTCGTTTGGAGCTCAGCAACACACTGGGAGGCTCTGTGGCGGAGCAGAGGCTGCAGCGCGCGCTGCTGGCGGTCAGCTGCGCTGTGCTATGCGATCCGGCGGCGGCGGCAGCCGACGCCGCGGCGGCGTTCCCCGACGTCGGAGGCTCCAGGGGCGGCGGCGCGAGCTCCCCGCCGCGGCCGCGGCCGACCGGCGCCGCCGTCGCTGCGGTCGGCTCCGCCGCCGCCGCAGCGGCGGCGGCGTCTTCCGCCGCCTTTGCGGCGGCGGCGCAAGAGGGGGTGCTCCGGTTGGTGCTTTGCGCGGTGTCGTACGGTCAGTTGCTGCTGGCGGATGGGGTCATGCTGCTCTGCTACGATGCCGCTGGCGGCAGCGGCGGCAGCGGCGGCGGCGGCGTCGCCGCGCCTCGCGGCCCTGGCGGAAGCAACCCGACCTTGTCCTGGAACACCCTCGCCTGCCGCCGCGCACTGCTGGGGCCACCTCCCGGCCTTCCCGGCTGCTACTGCCGCGCCGAGGCCGCCGTACGGTCTCGGATCCAGGCTGCTCTGCCCCTGGACCTGGTGTGGGGCGTCTTATCGGATCTCCTGCCACGGGCGGTGTTGCCGCCGCCGCCGCCGCCGGGCCCCGACGGCGACGCCGCGGCCGCGGCGGCGGCGCGCGACGCCGCGTCGGCGCTGGTGTCGTACCCGCCTCTCCGGCACTGCCTACTAAGCGACCCACGGGCCCTCCACGAACGGCTCTGCTCACCGAGTGCCGTACAGGCCGCCGCGGCGCTGCTTGCCGCGGCAACGGACGCCGCCGCCGCCGCCAGCGGCGGCGGCGGCGAGGCGCCGCTGCGGCTGCCTCAGCGGCTGGTCGTGCTGTCGCTGGCGGCGGGGCAGTTGGCGCCGCTGCCGGCGGTAGTGGCGCACGAGGCCGCCGCAGGCCTGGATTCGGACGCGCTGCTGGCGGCGGCGCTGGTGTCCCTGGAGCCTTCGAGGTTCCCGGTGATGTGGCTGCTGCTGAGGCTGCTGGTGGACGAGCAGGCGCTGCTGGCGGCGGCGGGCTGCCGCGGCGGCGGGGAGCCGCGGCGGGGGCTTCGCGAGGCGATGGAGGCGGCAGTGGCGCCGCCCTCGCCGGCGGACGGTACGGCAGGCGGGATGGGTTTGTCGTACGGTGTGTTTTACAGGGCGTACATGACGGATCGGGGCGAGCCCGTATGGGACCGAGGCGGCGACGGAAAGCCCGTGTGGATGATGCGCCAGAGGAAGTGTATTAGTAAGGGAATGGCGAGATGGCGAGAGAGACTGTCCTGGACCTGGGGGCGTGGTGTGCGGATTAGGTGTTGAAACGATCATCCTGCGGATTTGTCTGACGCGGCCCTAACACCCGCGAGCGTCGTCGCCAGGAGGTTCCGACACGTCCCCCGGCTCTCTCTCTGTGTGTTCCCTGCAGGCAAGGACGGCGGTGGCGGTGGTGGCGGCAAGGGCGGCGGCGGGGGGCCCTCCGCTCCCGGCGGCTCCGAGCTCCGAGCTGCGGACAAGGCATTCTGCGACGTGGCCGTGCGGGCGCTGCTGGTGGCCCCGGGGCGTTCGGAGTTGTTCGCGGAGATGGCGTGGCAGGTGGGGGATTATGGGGCCAAGGGCGGGGGTGATGGGAGCAGGTGGGGGGGATGGCGTGACAGGTGGGGGGTGATGGGGCCAGGGGGGTTACATGAAAGGACCGGTCACGCGACGTGGATAGGATAGCGGGCGCATTGTCTTCGGACACCTAAGTTGTGGGCGCATGCTGGAGCACCTGGATTGACTACCGATACCTGTGGAGGCGGCCCGTCGGGACTGTTGAAAGGGAAAGATAACGAACAAGCAAAATTGCGCGCGGGGGGGGGGAGTTGAGGACCGGTAACTTGGCTGGGATAATGTAGTTGGTGCATAGCGGGGGGGAGTTGAGGACCGGGTAGCCTCGGGGCGCCTTGGAGCGAGGTTGAGGGCGAGAGGGGGTGCCACAACGCTCCAGGGAACGCGGCGGCCCGTACCGTACGTGTCCGCACCCAGCGCCACGTCACTAACACCACCACACACGACCCAGCTCGTCACCCTACGTCACCAACACACGACCCAGCTCTCTGTGGCCACACACGCCTTGCCCCCTGCCCGACTGCAGTTGGGCCGCGGGGTCGGCGACTACCTGCTCAAGTCCACGGACTGGCTGCTGCAGGTCAGTCTAGTATTCTCGCTGTGTCTTTGGGAAGTGGCTTCGGAGCATCCGCGAGCCCCAATTTTGTGCCTGCTTGCATGCTTATGTGCTTGTCATCCTCCACCACCACCACCAATACCAACACCAATACCAACACCGACACGACCAATACCACCAACACCAACACCGCCAACACCAACACCAACACCGCCAACACCAACACCAACACCAACACCAACACCAACACCCCATCGGCCACCAGGACCGCAAGGGCGAGCAGCTGCTGGGTCACGCCAACCTGGCGCAGCTCGTCGCGCGGCTAGGGCGCAACAAGCCCGCCGTGCCCCTGCTGCTGCCCGGCGGCACCGGCCTCCTCGGCTCCGCAGCCACAGCCGGGGGGGGAGGCGCCCCGGGGTCTGCGTGCTCCTTGGGAATGGGCGGTGCGATGGACCCATTCACCAACCTAGCCGCTACTCCGCCGCCAGCGGCGGACGCAACGACGGCGGCGGCGGCGACGGCGGCGGCGACGGCAGTAGCAGCGTCCTCGGGGCCGGCGCCTTACGCGGTGGAAGCGGCTGTAGCCGACCTGGCGCTCGCGGGGCTGTACAAGGCCGGCACGATACGGCAGCGGGAGTTCGCGGGGGAGCTTGTACGGCAACTCGTGCGAATGGCGGATGCCGTACGTCGGGCTGCGCTGGCGGTGACGTCGGCGGGGCCCACGGCTGGCGGCGGCGGGGGAGGCGGCGGCGGCGCTGGAGGTGCTGGCGGCGGCGGGATGCAGGGCACCGGCTCCGGCGCCCTGCCGCCGCCGCCGCCACTGCCGCCGCCGCCGCCGCTGATGCAGGTCGGCCGCTCCCGCAGTATGGGTACGGCGGCCAGCCTCGCCGCCAGCAGCAGTGCCGCGCGCTTGGCGGCGGCGGAGGACCAGGATGTGTTGTCGGCGACGATGACCGACGGCGACGCTGGCGGGGCCGGCGGCGGCGGTGACGGCGGCGACGGCGGTGGCGGTGGCGGCCGCAAGCGCGGCGGCATGGGCTTCGGAAGCGGCCGTACCCGGCGAATGGGCGGCGGCGGGGGAAGCCTGCTGGTGCGCGCCGACTCCAGGGGGGACATGACGGAGGCGCTGAGGATTGGCTCGCCGGCGGCGCTGCAGGTACGACAGGTCCAGCCCGCAGTCCATGTGACCCGCGGGTCCCTACTGGTAGCACTGTCCATCCTCCCTGGCGCTGACCGCAGACGAATCGCCGGACGGTTCACGCAAGCTGTCACGCATTCTCAATCTATACCTCCTTCCAGGCCCCGCTACCCGCATATCCGCAATCTGCAATCCGCACGGCACTGAGACGCTCGGATTCGCTTTTTTGCTAGCTCGTTTGCCCGCAAAGCTGTTACGAAATGTGTGGCCGCAGTGATGCGTGCTCACTTTCAGCCCTCCTGCTTGTGGTCTACGTTTAGTAAGCCTACGTGTGGTACCACCCTTAGTAAGCCTACGTGTGGTACCACCCTTAGTAAGCCTACGTGTGGTACCACCCTTAGTAAGCCTACGTGTGGTACCACCCTTAGTAAGCCTACGTGTGGTACCACCCTTAGTAAGCCTACGTGTGGTACCACCCTTAGTTAGCCCACGTGTGGCCGCAGGTGGCGCTGTGGGTGCGGGTGCGGGTGCTCATGCCGCTGCTGCCGCTCATCTACATGGACCGCGAGGGAGACCCTCGGAAGAACCTGCGCAGCCAGCTGGTTCCGGCGCTGCTGCAGCTGCTGGCGTCGCCGCTCATCTGGGCTGCGCCGCCCGTGCCCCTGGCCGCGGCGGCGGTGGCGGCAAACAACGCCGCCGCCGCGGCTTCCGCCGCTGCAGCGGCGGCAGCGGCGGCGGCAGCGCCGCCGCAACTGGGTTGCTCAGTGTTCGGGACCGCTGCGGCGGCGGCGGCAGCGGCAGCGGCGGCGGCGGCGGGCGATGGGGACTCTGTGGGCGCCGGCGACGGAGCCGCTGCAGCGGCGGCGGCGGCAGCCGCCGCCGCCGCTGGCGAGGCGCTTCACGAGAGGCTGTTGCACGTGCTGTGCGCCCTGGTGTGCGGGCACTGGGCGTCGTGGCTCAAGCCGCCCGGGCAGAAGAAGCTAAAGGTACGTACGACATCTTGGACCTGGCTACCCGCCCTGCCTGCCTGCATGCCTGCCTGTCTCTGGGTTACCGTCTTCCGGTTCTTGACGGATTGGCGGATACCGGTAGTGGTGCCGGAGAGGGGCACGGCAGAGTCCGTCGTGGTGCAGCATGGCCCTCTCCAAACGGACTTGTCATCCATACGGGACGAGGCAGGATAGCGGAACCTTGTCCCTTGAACTGCTCTCACACTTGACCCGCCCCCGGGGCTTTTCCATTTGCCGTACGACAGGAGGTGCCACCGTACGACAACATCCCACAGCTGCTGACCGACCTGGATCAGGCGCTATCGGCCGCGGTGGCGGCGGCCGCTGGCGGCGGCGCCGCCGCAGGCGCCGCCGCCGCGGCTTCGGTTGGCTGCATGCGCGAGCGCATCACCTCGGCCCTCCCACTCCAGGGAGTGTCCCCACGGCTATTGCTGCCGCTGCAGCAGAAGTTTGCAATGGCGGGATCGGCCTTTGGTGCGGGACCTGGGGGGAATTCGGCAGCCGGAGACCCGGCCGCGAATTGCGGCGGAATATCTTCAGCGGTGCCGGTCCTTGAGTTGGACCCCGCGGCGGTCCTGCCCCTGGAGTCGTTGTCGCAAAGCGGTGACCTGCTGGCACAGCCGTACAGCCATGCCGTACCACCCGTGTCACGGGACGTGAGGCGCTCCGCGGGGGGCGAGGTCATTCATGCGATGTCGATGGCGACGGTGTCGACGGTGATGACCAGTGAGGCGCTGCTGGCCGGTGCCGTACGATTACGGCGGCAACCTCCGTCAAGGTGGTTTGCGGGTGGGGAAGCTCAATGATAACTGATATGGAGGGTTTTGCCGTGGGGCAATGGCGATATGGCAATGCGGCGCGTGGACTAGGTAGAGTGGATTTTTGGGGTGGGGGAGAGTAGACAGGCTTCTTGTGATTAAGGCGGGTGGGTGGATCCTTGTTGGCATTGTTGGCGTCAGGGCAAGCCGCAGTCTGGCTCCTATAACGAGGCGTATAAATGACCGACGACGGCAGACTTTGTGTGCCTGCAAATCGGGACGGCCTTTTAGCCTGGACCAACTATTTACATGAGACTCGACCTCCGGATTCAGTTCCTGAAACCGTGTTCCCACATTGCGAAAAATTCGTAGCATCCAGGCGTGCCAGAATGGCGTACTCGCCTTTAATTGTATTCTTGACTTGCTTTGGTAATATATCTACCCCTTCCCGCTCTGAGAGACAGCAGAGCACGCACCGTTGGTACGACAAAAGTTTGCAGGGCATCGTCGGCGTCTTCAACTCCACTGAACACAGCATAACGCATGACCCCTTAATACGATATGGCTGCTGCAAGGGCACATATACCTAGCACATACCAAAGATACTTGGCTAGTTCCCATGCACTGCAGCTTGAACATGTCTTCGCAGCTGCGGCCGCAGCGCTTGCGCCGCTTCTGCAACTCGCGAGGCAGGATGATAGAAGCTCTTCACACGTGCCCGACTCCTACCTTGTCGCGGCGCGCGAAAGCTTGCACGAGCTTAAAGAACTCTTCGCGCGAAAAGAGTGTCGAGAGTTTCGGGTGCAGCACGGCCTTAGCCTCCACAGGTCATTTTGGACGGAAGCCCTACTGACCTTGTATACATGGGCTTTGCGCTGTTCATGGCCTGACTGCAATCAAGAGGCGGGTGTGCAGAGCGACCGCCGGACATGCCTACGCGGCATAAGAAGCGATGTGGAGCATATATTCAGTATGGTCCTCCCGGAAAAGACATACTACAGTCCAATTGACGACATAGATGTGGAGCCGTGGAGCCAGCTATTGCTGTCAGTTGTCAGGAGGGGAACATTGCTCGGTCTCTCGCGGGATTTGGAGGACTGCAGGAGGCATATGCTGGACACAATACGGTTTCCACAGCCGGCCGTGCAGGTGGAAGAGGCGACACGAACGGTGCTTTTTAGCGTACGGCTTGCCCATGCTGCCCTTGGCATGTACCAGTCGCAACTGGGGCCATCTCAGCAGCTGGAGCTGGTGCAGTCTGTTGCAGATTCACACATTGTGGAGCACGCCTGTGCTCTTCGACTCGCGCTGGCAAAGCGACCGTGGAACTGGGATGCATCTGAAGTGGACAGCTGCCTTTTTGGCCTACTGAAAAAGACGTCGCAAGTGCTTCCATGGGTGTGGCTGCAAGGCGTCCCCTTGTGTGGGCGAGATGGGGTACAGTTGAGGGTGCCGCAAGCCGGACGGCACCAGCCACGCCACCTGTCGGATACCGAACGGCAAGCTTGCGACCAGCTCTGGCGAATGATATCGCATCACACTGTGCAATGCTATGTGGGATGGTGGCTGGTGTCCAGCATGGCTATTTTACGGCCGGGCAGCGCAGACTTTGGCCTCTCGAACCAGTTATTATGCACGTCCCGCACATGTTGGAAACAGCAGCAAGAGGACCCGGAGCTTCGGAGGCTGCAGTCACCCCTGTACTCAGCAGCAGCCTGCTGGATGTACGGCCTCCGTACGCAGCAGTACCGTGAGGCAGCCAGCACCGTGCCCCTACCAGCCGCACCCGCAGCCCAAGCCGGCACGGACGCCGGCCCCTTCGGCGGCTTGACGGGCAGCGCCGGCGGGGCGGACCTGCCGTACCACGCGCAGAACATGTACGACATGATCCTGCCGGTGGCGGAGCACTGCGCCGATTTCGTGTCGGCCGGAGCCCTGGGTTCACACTTCGCGCAGACCCTGACCGCGGCCGTCTCGGCCCTGGTGGTGAGCCTTGAGCACATGCCTCAGTCCCTTGCGACGCAGCGCCTGTCCAGCTGCTGGCAGCTGATGGTGCGCCTCATGGCTATGGACGTGGGGTCCGCCCGGCCGCGGATGTTGCGGGAGCTGACGCAGCCCGCCGGTCAGATGCTCCGGATGCAGCTTCCAGCAGCTCCCTTGCAACCCACGTCGGCGCCTCTTGGTGGCGCTGTCGCTGCGGCCGCGGCAGCGGCTGCGACCACGGCGGCGGCGACGGCGGCGGCGGCAGCGGCGGCGGCAGCAGGGCCAGGGGCAGGGCCAGGGGCAGGGTCAGGTGACGCTCTCGCCTGCGGCGACTGCCGTCCTCGGGGCGCGCCGGTGTACCAAGGTGCGAGCGTGCCGTACGACTTTTGACTGGTCCGTGGTAGATGCCGCCGCCGCCGCCCAGCTAGTGTAGACGCGACCCGCCGCAAGTGACGGATATTCCTGCGGTTGCTACCTGAAACCCTGAAGCCTTAAAGCTCCTTTTCCTGCTGCCGCACAGGCGTCCCGACCCAGCACCCGCAGCACCCGCAGCACCCGCAGTTGCACTCGCACTCGCACCCGCAGTTGCACCCGCAGCTGCACCCGCAGCTGCTGGTGGTCTCCCCGCATTCAACGCATCTCCCGCAGCGCCAGCACCACGCTCCGTCATACTCGCTCCGCTGCGCCGTAGCAGCGGGTTTCGTGCCGGGCCTGGAAAGGGCCCTCCGCTGCCTGCTCGGCGGCGACAAGGGCGCCGCCAGCGGAACGGTGGGAACGGTGTACGACGTCGCCAGCCCGATGGGACGACCGTACGACATCGCCAGTGCCTGCGTCGCCGTCGACCTCACCCTCCGCCGTACGGGCTGCTGGCCTGCGCTGCTGGCGCACGCGCCCCCACAGCAGGTCGGAGCCCTCATCCTGACGATGCGCAAGGTGGCCCTGGCGGCCAGCGGCGTGGAGACTCCAGGGGTGGCGTCGGCGGCGTACCCGGCCGACCCGCGGGTCGTGTGGCGGCTGCAGCTCCTCGCGCTGCTGGAGCAGCTGGCGCCGCTGACGCTGTCGCCGGATGCCGCTGAGGCAGCCGTCATCGTCGCCGCCGCAGCCGCCTCCGAGACCAGCTCCAGGGCCACGAGCTCCTCCCAGCTGGAAGAAACCACCATGCACACCTTGTCTCTAACGCCAACAGCCCCGTCGCCGCCGCTGGCGGCGCCGCCGCAGCCGCCTACCAGCCTGGAGCTGAACCACGGGATCTGCCGGGGTTGCCGCGGCAGCAGCAGCGCCGGAGACGCCGACACTGACGACGGCTTCGGCGGCTTCGGCGGCGGCTTCGGCGGCGGCGACGATGAGGACGGCGTCGTGGATGTAGGGCCCATGTGGGAGCAGGTGCTGGCCGCCGGGGCCTGCCCTGCCGCCGGCAGCCTCCCTCGCATTCACCAGGAGCGTATGATCGTGCTGGCGGCGGCCTCTTGGCTGCCCGTGCTGCTCACCAGCAGGACAGGCGGAAGGGTGCTGCCCGTGCCCCTCACAGCCCTTGCCCTGCACGGCGGCCACCGCCTGGTGTGGCAGTGGCTGCTGCTGCTGGCGCGGCAGTGCCTGGCGGCACGCGGGCGTAAGGCCCACGGCGGCTGGATGCTCATGCTGCGCCGGGTCCTGGTGGTCGATCAGATTTCCGCCGTGCTGCGCGTGCTGTGTGCGGCGGGAGCGCCCGCCGAAGGCCGGCAGCAGCACTATGCGTCTGCAGACGGCGCTGGCGTTGGCGAGGATGGTGGTGGCGGTGGTGGTGGTGGTGGTGATGGGTTGCGGGAGTCTGCGGCCCTGGCTGCCCAGGTGCTGCCCGCCGTGCTGGACGTGCTGGAGGTGCTGGTGGTGGCGTCACCGGCGGCGGTCGCTCAGGCGCTCGAGGACAACCGGAAGGCGCGCCAAGGCGTCGCCGCAGCTGATGCGCTGAGCGCCGTCGGCAAAGCCTCCGCCGCGCCTCCGGAGCCTTCGCAGCACCAGCACCAGCACCAGCACCAGCACCAGCACCAGCACCAGCACCAGCACCAGCACCAGCACCAGCACCAGCACCAGCACCAGCACCAGCGGCCGCCGCGCCATTCCGACGGCGGCGGTGAGAGGCCGGGCCTGCCATCCGCCTGGGGCCCCGGGCTGCCCTTGGACGCAGCCGTGACAGCCTTGCTGAAGTACGAAGGCCGCCAGGGCTTGGCGCGGTGCCTTGCCGAGCTGAATCGTGTCACCAACCGCGACGACCGCTTCAGCTTCCAGCCGCTGGGCCTCAGCATCGCGGTGGGGTTCCCGCAGGGCTGGAGCAAGCTGCCCGACGCGGAAGCCGTGGTTTCGGAGCTGGGCTTCCGGGTGTGTGCGCACACGGAGTGTCCCAGCCTGGAGGGGAGCTCAGAAGCGACCTTGATGGTCCGCGCGGGTGGAGGCGGCGGAGGCGGAGGCGGCGGGAGCCACCTTGCCGTACGGTACTGCTGCGTGACTTGCCACCAGGCGGACAGGCCCGCGGCGGCGGTCAGGGCCGAGTCGGGCAGGCGGGGCCTGGCGCGGACCGGCAGTAGCTTAAGAGGTTCGTAGCTGCTACAGCCGTCGCCATCCGCCTGACCAGTGTTGGGCGTAGCCCGTCTTCTTTCGGGTGGTGCTCTCCCTAATTCTTTGCGCCGGGCGCCACATGCGGCTGGGTGCCTACGGTTGGGATTGATCGGTTATCAGTTTTCACCACAGAATAATGGGCCCTTGATGTTGTAGGCTGTTGGGTGGCGGTTAGTCAGCATTCCGCTGCCAACCTGGCCCGACTAGGTGGTCGGGTCAGGTTGGCAGCAACGGGCACGTCACACGTCGTACGTCGAACGGCCGGTTATTCTTCGGGTTGGGTGTGCTGCGTAACTACCGTGTGGCGTGCGAGTACGACAATTGTGCGGGGACGGGCGTTGTTGGTAAACGTACGGCGGGGCTTCGGGCGCCTGAGAAGCCCCTGCATGCTACCGCATACTGCCACCGCACCTAGACCTCCCACAAACACACCGGCTGCAAAGCGGGCGCCACGCGCACGGTCTACAATTTCTACCCCACTCCCCACCGACCCAAGGGTCTTCCTTGCAACCTACCCCCGAACCTAATGAGTTCTGCATTGTTGTGCATTGGGCGCTGCCATACGTGCGCTGGAGTACGACGCGGCCCGACGGTTTTTTCCGTTGTGTGTGGCTGTCCACGTTATGTGGCTGTCCCGCATCATGCGATAGGTTTCTTGCCATGCAAGTTTAAAGTAGTGGGAAGCGCCCCATCGGGCAGATACAACCTTGGCTTGCTATCGCAGTTGTCGTTGTGTAGGTTGTTGGCTGGACCGTTCGCGGTGCCGTGGATTCCGCAAGGGGCGGACGGCGAAGGCGCAAAAAGGCCTAGCTGAACGGTTTAAACCGTAAAATTGCCGGTAAGCGGATTAGCGGATTACGTATAATTACATAAAGGCTTTTTGGGGGGCTGTTGAGGGGTGGATTGCCGGTAAGCGGACTACGTATGTTGAAGGGTCCTGCCTTGCAGGCAGGGCCCCCGAGCCCAGCCGAAAGCCAGGGAAGCAGGCATTCATTGCGCACACGCATTGGATGGATTGGACTCGGTGGCTGTGCGCACACGCGTTGGATGGATTGGACTCGGTGGCTGTGCGCACACGCATTGGATGGATTGGACTCGGTGGCTGTGCGCACACGCATTGGATGGATTGGACTCGGTGGCTGTGCGCACACGCATTGGATGGATTGGACTCGGTGGCTGTGCGCACACGCATTGGATGGATTGGACTCGGTGGCTGTGCGCACACGCATTGGATGGATTGGACTCGGTGGCTGTGCGCACACGCGTTGGATGGATTGGACTCGGTGGCTGTGCGCACACGCATTGGATGGATTGGACTCGGTGGCTGTGCGCACACGCATTGGATGGATTGGACTCGGTGGCTGTGCGCACACGCATTGGATGGATTGGACTCGGTGGCTGTGGGAGCTGTTTAAGTTGTTGTTGGGGGCCGTGGGTGCGGCGGTACCTCGGCGGCTCGATCGCCTCAGCCAAGCCCTGGAGGCAGCTGGAGGCGGCTGAGAACCCTACGAGGGCTCCGAGACCGATGAGGGCGCTCAGCCCGACGTCCAATGTGTTGCATACGGAGGGGCTGTGGTGCACGATAGTGGAATTTCTGGGAAGCATGGGGTGGACAGATCTGCAAATGGCGCGAGTAGGAGTCGTAGCGAACGTATCGCGAGTTGGCTGATCGCCTCGGCACCGCAGTGCCGGGAATTTGCTTACGGTAGTTGCAGTGTTGCGGCAGGCAGCAAGAGAGAGCTTCTCACCGCGAGGGGCCCCGGAACGCCGGGAAGGAGGGTGTTGCAGGAAGTAACGAGACGAGCCTGCTGCGGGTCGTCACGCTGTAATCCGCAATACTCGCATGCGGGCACAGGACGAGCTGTCGTTCCAGAACATTTAATTTAACATTTCAGCGATACGATCCCAACAGCTAACTAAACGCTAATCCACTCGCAAAGGAAAGTTGCAGCGCAGCCTAAAGCCAGGATACTTTTTCGCTCCAGGGGAGGGCTCCTGGCCGCTCCCATACGCCTGTACGGCTGCACGCACCGTCTAACGTGTTACGTCCAACCCCTACGGCGCTCTTCCACGCGTCACGGTGCCGCCAAACCGCTGTTGCCTCTTCCACCAACGACGCGGACACCCACCGACATCTGCACAGCAGCCCTATTCGCCCCCCGCGCTCTGCACCACGTAGCGCCGAGACCGTCCCTGACACACCGGGCCAAGTGACTCATCGGGCCAAGTGGCTAACTCCAAACAGCCGCCTTTCCACGAGGCCGCCAAACCTAACCATATCCGACTGTCCTGCCTACGGTACCATGAAAAGAATGCCACATCGTCACGGCTTGTCTTATGCCCGAACCCCATCCGCGCGCATGATAGGCCGCGTCAGGCCGAGATCCTTGTCCCCAGCCTCCTGACCCGCGCTCAGACGAACGCACAAGCCGGTTCGGGGTGAAGACACTACCCGCTCCTCCACCTCCCAGGACCGCGCAGGACCACCGCCCGGTTTGATTATTCTGCGTGGAGCGGGTAACGTGCACCACCACCGGGCTCGAGAGCGCTCCTGGGCGCTCCTCACCCCGTCAGCCACCTCACCGGCCCTCGGCACACGCCTTGCACTCCGATCACAGTAGTGCACGAGGCCAGCTAAGGCAGCTTTACATTCGACCCAGGACAGGCCACACAAAGTGCTGTGATGCGGCGCCATCTATAGCCCAGCCGGCCCGGCACGCGCGAAACGCAAGGCGGACATTTGCCGCAAAGGAAATGTAGTGTTTACTGGTACGGCATCATCTCGATGAGCCGCCCGCGACAAGCCTCAGGGCCTTCGATTTCGTGTCGGTTGTGGCAGATACAAAAAAAGACAGTGGCTTTCAAGCACTATAAGGCTTGATGCACCAGACGCGCATATATACCCCCCCTACCCAGCTACAGCAGGCAAACACCTCGATTAGGGCCGGCACGAGGCGTGGAGGGGCATCACTGGGGGGCCTCCGCTTGGACAGTTCCACCAACGTGTCGCCCGTGTATCCGACTTTGCCTGGCGAGCATCGAGCCCCACATCAACATTGCCGACCCATGGGTCACAGCCGCACGCAAAACCCAAGCTAGCGCCCCAAACAGCCCCATCAGCTCCTGCGTTCCGACCTGCCCCTGGGCTGCCGGTGTGCCCCTTTCCACGTAGAGACTTAGACAGCGCCCTCGCTTGCTTCGTACTTGGCAAAACACACCTCACCTCCAGACACCCCCCCAGCCTCTTCCTCCTACTCCCCGGGGTGAGAACCCCGACCGTCCCGCCTCCCTCCCAGCCGCGCGCGCGATGCGCGATGGCCCTTTTTGTTTTTCGCCTACCCCCAGCCGCCAGTCCCGATGCCGCCACCAGCTCCTGCCCCCGGGGGGCCTCCGCACAGTCCTGGAGCGCAGGTGGCGTTGCTGCGGACCCACGTCGTCGCGCTCCACAGACCCTTGCGCTGCGGCCGCCGCACCGAGACGCCCCCCGCAACAAGGTTGCGCCGTCGTCTTAGCATCAGCGCATGTTGCCGCCTTGGGGACTGGCTCAGACCGGCTCATCATCGAGACGCCGGGACACACCCTGCACCCCCCTGGGCCGGGCTACCTCCGCCCCGACTGGGCTACCTCCGCCCCGACTGGGCTACCTCCGCCCCGACTGGGCTACCTCCGCCCCAACTGGGCTACCTCCGCCCCGACTGGGCTACCTCCGCCCCAACTGGGCTACCTCCGCCCCGACTGGGCTACCTCCGCCCCGACTGGGCTACCTCCGCCCCAACTGGGCTACCTCCGCCCCAACTGGGCTACCTCCGCCCCAACGACGCCGACGACATGCTCCTGGCCAGCAGCGCCAGCTCGTGCGCCTCCTCCTCCCGCCACCGCCCTAGCAGGAACTCCCCCAGCGGCCCCATGTCGGGCACGGCGCGCGGCACCTGGTGCCTAGATAGGCTTCCCTGCGGTTCCAGGGAGGGCTTCATCGTCGCCGCCGCGGGGACCGTAACCCCCTTGTCGCCGTACGACAGGCCCGCGGGGGCGCTGGTGTTGGTCGCGTAGAGGCCGACCGCGGAGGCGCGAAGTGGGCTGAGCGCCGCATCGCTGCTGCAGGAGAGGCGCACCAGCAGCTCCTGGACGAGCCGGTACGACCCGCCCGGCATCTGCGTCGTCGCATGTGGGTCACGGGGGAAAGATGTTGGGCAAAGATGTCATATGTTGGGCACAGATGTTGTCGTATGTTGGGCAAAGATGTTGTCGTATGTGGGTCACGGGGAAAGATGTTGGGCAAGCGAGGCCAAGGGGACATGTGCTGAGGAGGGCGGCCGCCCCGCTCTCCACCACCATGATGCCCCCCGCCCAATCCTGCCCGTCCCGCCCTGTATTTCGCCCTGTGTTTCTTGTTCGTCTAAGGTCTCCTTGCTGTCTCCGACCCGCCCCGACACGTACCATCTTCTCCAGCTGCGCCATGTTGCCCATCACCCCCGCCAGCAGCGCCTGGCTGCCCTTGTCGGCGCTGTTGAACGACGCCCGCAGGCAGGGGGACAGCAGCCGCGACCACACGGCGGCACTCTCCACCGCGCTGCCCTCCCGCGCCACCAGCCCCACCAGCGCCCGGCTGTCCACCAGGGTGGAGTTGCCGCCCAGGGTGAGGGAGCCAGCAGCGGTGGTGGCGGTGGTGGTGGTGGTGACGTGGCCGTCAGTGGCAGACCGGGTGTGTGCGATGATGCCGCCGGCGGCGGCGGCGGCGGCCAGGTTGTGGTGGTTCTGGTGGTGCTGATCTGCCCCCGGGTTGCCGACCTGGGACGTGGGTGTTGAGGTGGGGTCTGGCGTCAGGGCAGAAGCAAAAGCAAAATCGGAAGGGCTGTGCCCTGCGCTGAATATAAGGCACCACCCCTTTTTGGACGGCAAGGCACTCCTTGAACCTTGAAGGCAGCGGAAGTCCTGATGTGGAAAGCAGCAGAGGCGCGTCTGGGTACATCAGCACACAGATTTGTCGTTAGTAAGGTCCCCCGCGTCTTACGCAGATGCCGGCCTACCTGCTTCCGGGACTGTACGGTGCCGTATCCGGAAGAGCTGCCGGCGCCCGTGCCGGGCCCGCCCTCGCCCCCGCTGATGGTGGTGGTGCTGGACAGCGGGGAGTTATGCGACGCGGAGGCGCTGCTGGCGGCGCCGCTGGCGGTGCCGCTGGCGCGAGACTGTACGGTGCCGTACTTGTCGCCGTGGCCAGCGGCCGCGCCGTCTCCGCTGCGTTCCGCCGGCTGCTGGCGACCGCTGCTGGCCTCGGACGAGTCCCCAGAGGAGCTGGGGGCGGCGTACCTGGGCGGGAGGGTCCGTCGCAGGGAGCAGGAGGAAGGGCACCGTGGCTAATTGGTGTTGCATGGTTGGGTTATTAAACCGATGGCTTTAGGGCATGGTTGGGTTATTAAACCGATGGCTTTAGGGCATGGTTGGGTATTAAACCGATGGCGCTAGGGCATGGTTGGGTATTAAACCGATGGCGCTAGGGCATGGTTGGGTATTAAACCGATGGCGCTAGGGCATGGTTGGGTATTAAACCGATGGCGCTAGGGCATGGTTGGCTATTAAACCGATGGCGCTAGGGCATGCTGGTCGCGATCGGCTGCGATGTACCAGTGGCAGCACCATTTGCGATACCACGAGGTACCGGAGTGTACCATGGACGGTACCTGGATGTGCCGTACACGGGGATAGGAGGTCCCATTTGGGGCCTCGGCGTGCTGGTTGGGGGGTTGAGGCATCTCCCAAGCGGAGGCGGACGGACACCTGGGCCCCGCACGCACCTGTGTACGGCATTCTTGCCGCCCGCCGAAACAGTCGCCGCCGCCCCTGGAGTGCCGCCGGGCGCGGGCGCGCCTATGGACAGGCTGTTGCGCACCAGCCCCACCAAGGTGCCCGTGTTGGCGCCTCCGCCGCCGCCGGCCCCCGCCGCCGCTGCGCCGCCGCCACCCCCCGCGCCGCCACCCGTGTTTCCCCTGGACACGAGGTCCCGGTACATGCGCGCCTCCGCTGATGACATGGTTGCGAACTTGGCCGCAGGCATCGGCGCGGCGCGCTGCGGCCCCGCCATCGGAGAGCTGGCGCCGCTGCCGCCGCCACCACCGCCGCCACCGTTGCCGCCGCCACCACCGCCGACACCGTTGCCCGGCATGGAGCGCGGCCCACCCGACGGCGAGGTGGCTCCGCCGTTAGACCTGCCGCCCGGAGAGACCGGTAGGGGTACGTCGACGTCGACGGCAGCGGCGGCATGTGGGCGGCCGGGGGAGCTCACGGGGGCGTTGCCATTGGACGAGCGGGGCACCGCCGCCGCCGCCGCCGCGGCGGCGGCGCCGCCGCTGACGCCGTTGGGCGTTCCCAGCACCTCCATGAGCGCTGCTCCGGCGGTACGGCTGATGTTCTCCACTCGCGCTGCGGCCGCCAGCGCCGACGGCGTCGGCTGCTGCGCCTCTCGCAGCGCATCGGCGCCGCTCTGGCCGCCGGCGCTCTGCAAGCCGCGGACCGTCCCGCCGCCGCTCGCCGCCGCCATGGCGGCGGCCACTGCGCGCACCGTGCCCGCGGGGACGGCGGCCGCCGCCGCCGCGACCATGGCGCTCTTGCGGCTGGCGGTGCCGAAGTCCCACGCGGGCATGGTGCCGCCGGCCCCTAGCGCCTCGTCGGCGTCCCGTCGTGACATGAGCGGCTTCTTGAGGCGAGTAAGCTCCTGGACCATGGAGGGCAGGTGGTCGGGCGGCTGCAGGGCCTCCGCAACGAAGGGGTGCTTCAGCAGGTCCTGCACGGGAGCGGGGGTGAGGGGCGGGGGTGAGGAGGTGCAAGGAAAACACGTGTGCGAAAGAGGGTGAGGTAGGGTGAGGAGTGGGGGGGCCCGGAGGGGGGGGGCGGGGGAGGGGCGGGGGGGCGTCTGTAATTTACCGGGAAGTTGCTATGTCGGGTGTGGACTCAAAGCTCCACATTCGTGTGAGGCTCTCACGAACACGGAAGTCTCACGAACTCTCACGAACACGGAACTCTCTCATGAGCATCAACGCAAAACGGCCGGAGGTGAGCGCGTGCGGACGCACCAACAGGACCAAGACGGACGATGACCGACGGCGCCAGCCAGTATTCTTATGGACGAGCGACGAAGCCACCGGCCGCCGTCCGCACACAAAGCCACGCCAGCACCTAGCGACGCTGAGCCCACCCCCTCCTTGTTCTTAACGGTCTTGCCTTGCATCCACGGGTCTTCCTCGAAACCCCACCTTGTCCCCTACGTCCCATACACGCGTTCACGCGTTCCACGCGACCCCCCCCCCACTCACTCACCCGCGCCGCCGGCCGCGCCGCGGGGTCCTTGCACAGGCACGTGGCCACAAAGTTCCGCATCTGGGCCGAGAAGCCGTCGCCCTCCAGAGCGGGCGGGGGGCCCTTGGGAATGAGGAACAGGACCCTCATGGGATGCAGCGAGGCGTGCGGCGGGGCGCCGGTTGCCATCTCGATGGCGGTGATGCCCAGAGACCACACATCGGCCTTTTCGCTGTAGCCCTCCTCCGAGGTGTCGATCACCTGGGGATGGGGTTGGGGGTTGAGGAGTGAGGATTGGGGTTGAGGGGTGAGGGTTGGGTGGGTCGGTGGGCTACATGTCCGGGTACATGCCCGGAGGAACGCAGGTGGGCACGGGAGCACGCACCGTTACCTCCGCAGAGGTGAAACCCCCGGCCCCAACCTCGCCCCCCCGGCCCCAACCTCGCCCCCCCGGCCCCTACCTCGCCCCCCCGGCCCCTACCTCGCCCCCCCGGCCCCAACCTCGCCCCCCCGGCCCCAACCTCGCCCCCCCGGCCCCAACCTCGCCCCCCCGGCCCCAACCTCGCCCCCCCGGCCCCAACCTCGCCCCCCCGGCCCCAACCTCGCCCCCCCGGCCCCAACCTCGCCCCCCCGGCCCCCCCGCAGCCCCCACCTCAGGTGCCATCCAGAAGGGCGTGCCCACAAAGGTCTTCCGCCGATAACCCAGGGTGCCAGTGAGCTGCCCGGAGACACCGAAGTCGGTGATCTTCACTTCGCCGCTTGTGGAGAGCAGCACGTTTGCGGCCTGGAGGGGTGGCGAGGAGAATCGGGCACAAGACATAGCGGGAGGCAGGGAGGGGGTAGGAAGCCCGTTGGCCGGCACTATTGAGGTAAGCAAGGGGCATGGGTGAGGTGTAGGGTTTGAGGACAGCCCTTGTAGGGGGGGCAGGGAGGGGGTGATGAGGAGGGTTGGTGACCGACAAAGTAGGGAGGGAGGGGTCCCCCTGCTGCTCCGCGCAAGCCGACCATGTCACCCCACTCGGTGCCCTTCCCTGTCCCTGTGTGAGACAGGCCCGTGAGGTACGGGTTCCGCGCACGGCCTCGCTACAGTTCCTCAATACAGTTCCTCACTACAGTAATCGCTTTCGAACCCCTAGCGCCCTAACCTTCCAGTACCCCCCAATCAACCCGCCAGCTAACGGCTCCACGCCCCCTCCACCCCGGGCGCTGCGCACCTTGATGTCCCGGTGGATGCGGTGCTCGGCGTGTAGGTACACCAGGGCGTTGAGCACCTGGCCGTGCAGCAGGGAGGGGCGGGGCGGGAGTTTCGGAGCGGAACCGGGGAACAGGGCGAAGGAGGAAAGGAAAGCAGCAGGGTGGATATCAAGCATATCAAAAGGCATGCTAGCTGGCAGGAATCAACACCTCCACATCCTCCCTTTCGTGGCTCGTGATCCATGGCTCGTGATCCAGCTCCCCCCCCCATCTCCCCCTGCCCCCACAAACGCTCACTCAGCCAGCGCGGCCATACCTGGGACAGGATGAAGGCGATGCACGCCTCGTCCAGCGGACCGTGGTGCAACTGCGAGCACGCAACGGGGAGTCGCAGGCGATTTTAAACGGTTAAGCGGTTGTTGGTCGCAACGGTGGCCGTTTCCAGCGCACCGACTATCGCAGCATGCTGCCCCCGTTTCTGGCTTTGGCGACCGCCCTTGCAGCTCCCCTCGGGTGGCACCTCGTACCGCTGCAACGCAGCCGCCCCTCGCTGCCGCCACACACGATATTCGTTTTCTCATATACACACCTGAAGCCCCGGGTGACCCCCCCAGACCACCAGCTACACTTTCCATGTCGAGTTACCAGTTCTTTTCTGCAACCTCCCCCCCTAGACCACGATCTTGTTCCAACACCCAGCCGATACCCGGCCCCTGCGTGCCTCCGTGCGAGCCCTGAAGCACTGCATGCCTCCGTGCGAGCCCTGAAGCACATTCGCCCCTTCCCTTTCTCCTCCCTCCCTCTGCTCGCAGCCCCGCCCTTCACACCCGCGCGCGCCACAACACAGGGCCACTCAGCTGTACCATGCCATCCCCAAGCAAGTGCAGACCCAACGCCCGTGCGCGGCAAAACGTCCCCGCCCCAAACCCATCGCCCTGGGGCCTGACGGGCGCCCAGCACACCGTCGGCAGCGAGACAGCAGCGCTGTTTAAGCAAGATGGAAATGGCTCCCTCAGTGCCCTCCCTGGGCGGCCTAGTCGAATGCAGCACCAAAGCCGCCAGTCAGCTTTAAGACCCCTCCCTTCCCCCACCCACCCCGCCCCACCGGCGGTACCCGGGAGGAACGACGGGCCCCCTTACAAACACGGTCCAGCTCCGGGTCATCACAAACGACAAGGAACGCCCCCGGCCGACCTAAATCCCTCGAACGTCGGCATCGCGTGGTCTCGGAGCCGTCCTGGCCACAGGAGGCAGGATTGTCCTAGACACACCCAGTACTGGCTGGCTCTTGGCTTTTCATGCTCCAAGAGCAGCTTGAAACCTCTTGTCCGGGGGAGTGCGATACTTAGGGAGCCCGAGACGCATACGACTGATCAGGAAACCCACATCGCCTTACGGAGCCAGCCCATCGGCTGCAACCAGTTCGTCCCAAGCCCGCAACCTACCAGGTCTGCTACGGAGCAGGCCATCAGCTCCATGATGATATGGAGCTCCGCGCTGCCGGGCCGCACCACAGACGCGTAGTACTCCGTGATGTTTTTGCATTTGCAACCCGCTAGCGCTTGGATTTCCTGTAGGGAGTGAGGGTTTCGGAGAGGCGTCGATGGATGTGTGCCGAGGCATGCGGTTTGGGGCGGCAGAGGGGAGGGGGCTGAGGACACCCTGGGCAAGCAGCAGCGGCAGCAAGTCGTTGCCGACTGATTAGGTGCCCCACCTTGTGAATGTCCTGTATGTCATCCTCTCTGAGGGAAGGGTGGCAGTATTGGGGGTTGAGCGTGACGATGATGCAAGCAGGGCTTATGGGAAACAGGAAACAGCATGTCAGGCTTCAGTCAGCTTGCCCCATCATACTTACACGTCTTCCAAGTCGATGACTTTGATAGCAACTGGCTGCTCAGTTTCGGTGTCGATGCTGCAGTGCACGGGACAAAGCTAAGCGCGGTAAAACTGCCCAGACCGAAAGGAACAAGGAGGTAGTAATATGATTGCTCATAGTGTTGTTCATGATATGGCGCGGCCTTGAGCTCACCCTTCATACACGTCTCCAAAAGACCCTCGGCCGATGCACTTTCGCCGTTCATAGCGTTCAGATGCCATGGATAAATTACCCGTGCTAGATGAAATCGCTTTCTCCGCTGCAGGTTGTGGCCGCGTCTCACACCCCGGAAGAAGCTGCAGCTGTATTAGGACGCCACAACAGGTAACCGGGCATCCCCCTATGAAGGAGTTACGATTACTACAACAAAACGGTTCCCCTTATATGGAGACAAGGATGTGATAACCTGTATTGTGGAGAGGTCTTTGCCGGAATCCGCAAGAATTCTACCCCCTTATTGGCGGGGCCAATGAAGGGTCTTAACAAAAGTGTTGAACGAATATGTAACGGTCATGGCGAAGTTTTACGGCGAAAGAACTCTGGCAGATTGTGCAGGGTTAGGTGGCGAACGCGGGGCTCAAGCGTGCGCGGGTGCAGCACAAAATACGTCAAATTGCAATCGCCTTGGCGATTACGCCATTGATATTAGCTTACAGGTCGTCGGTACCTGATAACACGTTATACTCGGTACAGAGAACAATTCTGCCTTTGATATCGAGCCTCACGTCAATACGAAGTGACAGCCAACAACCTTCTGCGCACTTTACTTCGTTCATTTAGTTACAATGTTGGCTTCTTCTTCACTCGCCAGCGCTGGTAGTAATCAAGCGACATGCAGTCACCTAGAACGGCGTCATCAGCCACACATAGCTGTCGGACGCTGTGCCGGCCGCAGCAACCACGCGCAGCGCGGCAGTGGTGTCATGGGACGGCCGGTGAAATTAGGGCAACGTATGCCGGCTGAAATGGCTTTGACTGTCAGGGCCATACCGCTTCTGGGCGTGGACACCGCAACCGTGGTGTCACTGCTGAAGGTGAAATGCCCAGCCGTCTGGCCGTTTTGCCACAGAGATGCGGAGATGTGGGAATGTAAGGGGCGAGAGACACCTTCACGTCCAGGGGATTCAGTCCAGGGTTCGGCCGCCCCATTTCGAGCGATTTAATCCTAGATGCATTGAAACAGCAGCACTCTAGGTATTGCTGGCCGCCTGGTCGTGCCAATCCTGTGCACCCATCGTAGCTGTGGTCCCACTTCCCCTATCATGCGTTCCCCGCGTGACCGCCTGACAGTGTCTCCAAAATTACACTCCTCCCACATCAAGCCGGCCGAGTGGGTGCAGTGCCACCCCTCACCCCTAACATCCCAATGAACCTGGAACCAACATCCCCCACGCCCGAATCGCCCACATGCCTCTTACATTCCCTGTTATCTTTGTGTTGACACGCATTTGGCACGTCTGCAGGGCCCTACATTGTCGGAGCTGGTAGTGTACGGGCAAGCTGCACTGTCCCTAGCCGGCTCAGCTTGGCAGGCGGTGACGTCACCGTTTGCTATCTTCGGCACTGACCGCTGGGGCTTAAACCTCCTCTTCTACTTTGCCGTGCTGTTGATGGGCTTCAACTTGATAGTCCAAGCACCCAAGCAGTAGACACTGCGGGGTGCCAGTTGGTCAAAGCAGTCGTCTACGAATATGTCCCTGAAAGGCACGTAACATAATCAACGGAGCTTAAGGAGAAAGGGCGGCAACCTGAACGGCGATCGCACCTGGAAACGATTTCCGCTGTGCAAGGACGAGTTAGGGAGCGGAGGGCCGAAGAGGCTGTGGGTGTTTGCAGGGACGAGCAAGGGAGGGGGCCGGGAGAGGTGGTGGAGTGTTTAAGGAAATGAAGAAGGAGCAGCGAGAGTTCTGAGCCATCGTCTGAGCCGCTGAGAAGGGCGCGCGACCTATGTCTCGTAGGGTAGACTTGTGTCTGGAGAGGTCTTAGAGTGTCGCTTGGAGAGGTCTTGGAGTGAGGTCTTGGAGCATGGCGTGGATCCAAACTGCCCCGCTGGGCGCTGGCTGCTGGTTATGGAGCCACTGTGTGTGGAGTGTACGGAGCTCGGGGCTGGCATGGTTGGCAGCTGCCTGTCTCAGACAGGGTCTGGGACGGCCAACCTGGGTCGTTGCGGGTGTTCATTTGACTAAGGAATGCACTGCAAACCCGAACACTCATTGCTGCTTGTAATGTAATATGTTGTGAAGCTTGCCGGAGGTGACGGTCCGAGGTGTGATCACTTCTCCTTTGCAATAGCCATGCCCATTAATGTGAGCTGTGCAGTTGTGTTTATTGTCCCATGGCCAGGCTTTCCCCGTGACCCTGACCGCCTCAGGTTAACGAGACAGCCAGTTCCGCTGGCATTAGGTGAACTTAATTCTGCACATTCTGCTACAGGCATAGCTGTTTTCAGGTCTTGTTTGCAGATTCCCGCCGTCCTCAACCTTCTAATGATGATGCTAAATATCTTTTGTAATCTGAGGGGACCATTGCAAATACCGTATGCATCCAGCAGATTTTTACGGTGGAATATTAACATTAGCTCACTGAACGGTAAACCGGCAATTAGGAAAGCATGCTTGTTGCACGTTTGCCAGTCCGGTCGCTTACTGCTGAACTCCTTGTCAAGCTCAGCCCTCTGCCGGGCCGGGGGCAGCATCTGGAGGGTCGTGAAAACCGCTGTGGCTGCAGCCAGATGGCAAATGCAGACGGAATCTGGCGCGATACAGACTCTTGCAGCTTTCCTATGACTTTGCGGGCATTAACGACTCTGGCGTGGGGCATTACTTGCGTGTAACCCAAGTTCTTAAAAACTCCGGTGGCTGAACAGTGCCGCCGTTTCAGGGATTCGTTCTGAGGACATGGCGTCCAACGCCAACCAATGTTCCCATTCTGTCTGGCAAGTCGGATAAGACGCAACTGATGGGGAGGGGGACGGGTTGGGGGGCGGGTTTGGCGGGGGACGGGTTGGTTGGGGTTTGGCAAGGTGATAAGGAACACCGAAGATTTGTTACTGCCGAAATTAGAACCTCATCAGTGAGAAATCGTTAATGTCCCTTATGTGGCATCTGTTGCAGTGTAAGTGATGACACGCAGCAAGTGAGTAAAGCGATGCGCACAAGTCCAGCCTCCAACTGATACATAAAATCCCCTAGTGCCGCTGCTGGTCCCACCCATAAGCAGGTCGCTGCCCCACAAACACCTCGGCCAAGGACTCGTTGGCGGCTGTATGTGGCCCATGTTGCAGCATGACAACCCAACTGCTCAAACCAGGTCTCGCAGAAGGTCCTCGGCTTGCCACCTGCCGTGCGCCACCACGCTTACCGCCGAACCAGTAAAAGCCTGGCCGGTCCGCTGTATGTTTGTGCAAGCGGTCATATGACACCCAACTCCCGAGCAGGGTTAACGAGTTAACGACACAAATTGCATGCATAAGCCCCAGCCTTGACGCCTGTCCTGCTAGTGCGGCCAGGTGCCTGCTGCCGCCCCTATTCCCGCCGCTCTGGCCGGGCGGCTGTGTAGATGCCGGCAATCCGCACAGTTTCAATCGGAACCCCCCCGAGCTCATTTTTGACACCGGCCATTGCTGATCTCGGCTATTAGGAGCTGGCAAGCCTGTTACAAAGAAAACGGCATACCGTTACAGCAGTGGTCTGCCACTACTGATCATCATGACCAGGCCGGCCTTCTCTCGGCAACTTGTCTCAAAGTGCCGACCCACTTGTCTCCAATTGCCGACCCACGGGTCTCCAAGTGCCGACCCTCGGGCCTCCCCTCAACCCCTCGGCAACTTGCCTCCAAGTGCCCAACCACGGGCCTCCAAAAAGCAGCGTGGCGGGTTGCCACCGTGATGCACGGTGCGGTAACTCCTCTCCTAAGCCAGAATCGAAACCCACGCGCTGGGTCTTGGTTTCGAAGCTGGTTCAGGGCTGCATTCCGTACTACCCTTTGCTGCTAGCAACCCGGGGTGCGACCACGACCTAAGCGCGGGAAAGAACAAATAAGCACGATGACGATAAACTGTAAGTCAAGCGCCGTCATGATATATTAAATAGCTTTGGCGTCCTCGACGCAAGCAATAGGGTAGTTAGTTCCCACCTAACATTCGCCAATGAGACAATGGACTAAAGCCGTCACCTACGGGACAGCGATGGTACGAAACTGGTGGGCCACCCCGTTATCACAGAGCACAAGTCCATGAGCAATCGCAACGCATGCATATGCGCAATGAGCAACCGTCCGCCCGCCACCCTCCACACCACCCCCACACCGCATCCATGGGTCTTCCTCGCAAACCCCCAGTCACGCACCAGCCGTTCGAGCCCTTCCACGCGGTCTAGCGCCCACTCCACAGCCGCCACCGGCGAGCCGAAACATTGCCAGCACCACGAGGCCGGGCAACGGGCCCGGCAGCTCCGCCAGCAGCGTGGACGCGCCCACCACCTTCAGGAACACCACCGTGATGCAGCCCATGGGCGCATCCAGGGAGAACGGCTGCGACAGCCAGCGGCTTCGGAGCGGGGGGCACAGCGCCAGGCGGCACAGCAGCCCAGCCGGCACGGCCACGTAGAGGGGCTGAGGCAGGTGCGCTGGGGTGTAGTGCCGCTTGGTGTCCTTGTGCACGGTCCCCAGGTCCCGCAGGCCCTGCCCATAAGCGACCGCCACGTCCACACCCACAGCACGCCTTCAGGCTTCAGCCCCGTGCCCTCTGCAGCCCATGGCTGCGCCCGCAGCTGCAGCTGGCTGGGGCCTGCCGGACAGGAGGCTCTCCTGCAACATCTCGGGAGCCGCCGCCACCTTGTTCGAGAAGAACACCGCCGGCTGGGCCCCGCCCGACATCTCCAACTGCACCCTGCTGTTGCACGCCGAGCTGTCCTCGCTGGTCCTCACTGCTGTCGCCGCTGCTGCTGGAGGCCCGGGTGCGCGTCTGCGCCGGCGGCGGTGGCGGCACCAGCAGCGACGGCGTGATGGAATTGCGAACCGCACTGCGTGGGTGTGCGCCACATCGTGCCAGCTGGGCCAGCTGGGCTCGCGGTGTAGCGCCCTCCACCAGCAAGCTGCGTGTGCCTAGCGGCCTCCGAGGCCGATGTCGGCGCCCCCGCCTCGGTGGACGGCGCGTGTGGGTGTCAAGGTGTTCGCTGCGGTGGCCCTCGCCCCCGGGCCCAACAGCCCGCCCAAGGAGCCGCCATGATGCTGAGGCAGCAGCTGCGGCTGCGGCGGTGTGCAAATTGTTGCACATGCTACCGCAGGACATCAAAAAACACTGTTGTCAGAAGCCCGTGTTAACGGCTCCTGAGCCTGAGAGCTCACTACGGCACTACGGCCGCGTAGCCGGCGCGCGGCCGTAGTGCCGGTGCCGTGAGGTCTCAGGCTCAGGAGCCGTGAACATGGGCTTCTAACAACAGTGGTTTTTGATGTCCTGCGGTAGCATGTGCAACAACTGCCGAAAAGAGGACCGTCACGACTAAAAGCACAGCCTGCACCACGTCGTCCGGAATGTGCCATTACCTTTGGGCCAATAAGAAGCCAAACGATGAGTCGAGTAGTTGGTACAAGCTGAGGCTTGTACGGTTCAGACAAGCCACGAGGCTCAAAAACCGCGGAAAAAAGCACTCCTAGACCATAGGAAATAAAAAAGCGTAGTGAAGACTAAAACAAAATGCCCAGCGATGTCACCGCGACGGCAAGGTCGGTCCCCGACGAGACTGCGAGAGAACAGAGTGCGCACCATCTCTAAATTTGTTTCAGATGCGGCGTGCGGCGCGCGACGAAAGGCAGGTAGGCGATAAAGCTCTGGAACAGATTGTTCACCAACTCCACCAACTCCATAGGAACATCTGCGCACGATAACCAAAGTTATCAGTCCGTGCCCCCAAACGAAGCCCCCATTGACACCCACCGTTATTCTTCCGCAGATCTTGCAGCTCCGCCTCCGCCTCTGCGAGGCGCTCCGTCAGGAGTCTTATCTGCCGGGCCATATCTTCCAGTCGTGTGTCCATTTCGTGTTATATTATTGTGTTTTAGTACTAATAAGCTGTAGCTTCTGCACTGGACTGTGGTTGTAAAGACAAGCCGGACAGCTCCGAGTGCTTACGTCACAGCTCCGGAAGCACCGGAGCAAGAAAGACCGTAAATAAGCGCGCTTAGGTATATGACGGTAGTATCCAGCATTAAGCGCGCTTTCACTGCGGCGCGCTTTTCGACGGTGTTCTCAAGGACATAGAATTCAAGCAGATGGCCAGAGGCCCTCATGGTGTCGCGTGTGGCCGGGCGTACAGCGGTCAGAATTTGACCCAAAACGAATTGCAATTGGGGTGCCCTGCAAAATTCTAGCTTCCCAACGGTGTTGTCCTGATCCACCAGTCGGCTTCTTACAGTCTCTCCTCATGGCCCAAACGGGCCTTACACGGGTGCCCTGCAAAATTCTAGCTTCCCATCGGTGTTGTCCTGATCCACCAGTCGGCTTCTTAGAGTCTCTCTTCACGGCCCAAACGGGCCTTACACGCATCTGCAAGCGCAGTTGTCGAGCCGTAACGGCGCCGATGCGACATGTAGGTCAGCGAGGAGCTGTCGGCCACCGCCGAGGCCGCCAGAGCCACCAGTTCCCATGCCAATTGCACCGCCGCAGTGCCCGCCCGCTCCGGCGAGAATGCAGGGTACGCAACTGAACCAACCAACCGCCAGCGTAAGCGGCCGCCACCAGCCCGAGACACGCTCGATGGAAAATCCCACCGCAGGACTCGCACCGTAGCGGCACCCGTTCCATGGGCCGTCCGCACACGCCAAATCCCGCTGGCCCTGCACGGCTCACACCGCAGGGCAAAGTTCAGGGGAGAAGCAACACCAACAGATCGTACGGGGTGGGATCCGCCGGCCGCCCCGACGGCCACAAGCAAACCCGAGCGCCCGCTGGAAGCACCTTTCTGAACACCGGGCGCGATGCCCCCAGGAAACGACCATGCCATGTCCGCTCCGGCCAATCGGGAACCACGATGGTTGCGCGGGTTTCGTACGGTCGCAGCTGGTACGCCTCCCAGATCTCTGCGAGCACCTCGCCCGCCAGTTCCGGGGGGGGGAGGCCCATGGCACCTTGCCTGCCAGATCCGCGGCCCGTCCAATCACTAAATTTGCCGGCGAGTAGACTGCTGGCAGCCTGGCTGCATGTTCACACCCTCGTCATCGCAGCAACAGTCCACCGTCGGTCGATAATTCACGGCCGCACACAACGACAGGAAAACCCCCGGCCTCAGCCGCAGCTGCTGCCGCCGTGCCACCTCCAGGTGCCGGCTCAGGCGATCCGCCCGCACGTTGCCGACCCCCGCAATGTGCTCCGCGCGCAGCTCAAAACCGTAACGTATCGCCAGGAGGGCAATCTCGAGGCAGATGGGCCGGCCCACCGCGATGCGCGTGGCACCGCGCCTCACCGCGGCGACCGCTTGGGCGTTGTCGCAGCACACCAGTACCCGCCGGTCGCGTCAACGGGGACCAAAGGCCCGCAAAGCGTGCAGAATGGCCGTGAGTTCCAGCCACGCCACGTGCAGCAGTGCCCGTTGATCGGCTGCCCAATTCCTTGCAGCTCCGCGTCTTCCCGTGCCGCACCAAACCCCCGCCCGCTCGCGTCTGTGAAGATGACTGCCCCATCCGGACCGACGAATTCCCCTCCAAACAAGGTCCAGCTGACTGGTCGCTGTGTGTTTCACGCCGTCCCATATGCTGGTGGCGTGGGAGAGGATATCGGACCAGGCAGCTAAATCATGCACGGCGTCGGGCGACAGGAGGACCGTCGGCAAGTTGGCTACGGCGAGGTTGTCGTACAGCCCCTGCATAAAGCCAGCCCCCCAGCGGCATGCTCTGGCGATGTACGAAGGCGAGTTTCCCAACCGTAGCTTACAAACCTGAGCGTGGTACGGGCTGGGATGCTGCAGCGCTGGCAAGAAGCGCGTTGACGGTGGTAGCATAACGGGTTCGTTTGGTTGTTGCAATGCGCATCTCGAGGCGCACCATGTCGAACAGCATGCCCAGGAACTCCATTTGCTGTGCTGCGGCGTCCCGTCCGCAATCCTTCTCCCTCTTCCACTCACGGCCTAATGAAGTCCCCTTCACATCCATGATTGCGAAGGCGCCACAGACGTCAGCAAAGGTGTCCCCCAGGATGATGTAGTCATTGTCGCGACACAGTCCTGGCAACGGCAATCCCCGTATGCAGGCAACAGAGAGTCCGCGACTGTGTAAAGGCGATACGCGCACGCACTCGGGCGTGGTTAACCTAGCTGCATGACTGTCACTGCTCGGAGTGCACGTCAGGGACTGGGTCGAGAATGAGTCCGAGTTCAGCCTAGCATCCCGGTCCTGCCTCATGGCGCAAGGGCCAGACTTCTCGTGAAGTCTGGCCCTTGCGCATCAAGGCAGGACCGGGATGCTAGGCTGAACTCGGACTCATTCTCGAACCAGCCCCTGACGTGCACTCCGAGCAGTGGCAGTCATGCAGCTAGGTTAACCACGCCCGAGTGCGTGCGCGTATCGCCTTTACACAGTCGCGGACTGTGTAAAGGCGATACGCGCACGCACTCGGGCGTGGTTAACCTAGCTGCATGACTGCCACTGCTCGGAGTGCACGTCAGGGGCTGGTTCGAGAATGAGTCCGAGTTCAGCCTAGCATCCCGGTCCTGCCTTGATGCGCAAGGGCCAGACTTCACGAGAAGTAGCTCACTGTATACGTTACACAACTGTGGGTTCGATTCCAGGCAGTCGCGGACTGCCTGGCACAGGGACAACACGGTCCCTTAGCACCGGCGCATCGCAACGCTCGTACGGCAATAACGGATCCACTTCAACACTGCAGTCCACGCACTTAGAACCGTGACTACAGCTAAGTGACTACACTGTGTCAATCACGCACTGTGTCACGACAGCTGTCGCGACACAGTCCTGGCAACGGCAATCCCCGTATGCAGGCAACAGACTCCCCCCCAGCTGAGACACTGGGTCGAGGATGAACACACTCTACCCTGAGCTGAGTAAGCCCGCATCCACAACAGCACGAACTAACCACTCAGGTGAGGATCCATGGGTCATTGGGCCCCAAGTCCACCTTCAACAGCTGCTCTCGCAACGCCTTGGTACGGAATACGACCAGCCACAGGCAGCGTCGGCCCATCCGCCCGCGCGGTAGACCTGTAAGCAGAGCCAGCCGGCCCGCCAAACTCAAAGACCTAAGGTACTCACGCCGGATTGGTGGCGCATCCGTAACGTATCCCCCGGGGACATGAAACGCGACAACCGGCGCAAAACAGACGGCCAAAGGCAAGGCGATATCCAGGACTGCGAACCACGGTGACGCCACGATAGCATCAAAGTGCCAGACATCACGCACACGACGATAAAACCCAGGCTGTAAAGCGTCTTCGTGACGCTCAGCCACACACGCCGCAGAAATATCATTCCGCAGGACACTGAAACCCGCACTGCTCAGCACCTTGGCAATAGTGCCCGTGCCGCTCCAGGGATCCAAGACCCCATTGCACTGCCCAAGATCCACGCAACGCAGCAGTGGCTCTATCTCGCACGCAAGTGTCTCCACACACTCAGGGTGGCCAGCATTCGGCTGTCCCTCCCGCTGCAGAAACAATGAACCTCCGGGCACATGATTCACCAACCGCCCCACGTGGGCAGTGGATGGCTCAGCCCCAGGCATCAGCCAGCGCAACGCAGCGGTGACTCCCACGGCGTCCCCAAGCGCCCACGTGTCGGGCAGCTCCGAAGCAACGACCGCAAGTGCAGAGCGCCGGCCACCACACCGCTTGGCTTCCATCCCCTTCACCTCCTTCTCCTCACGCAGGCAACTTCGCAGTCCCCGCATATCCCTCGCTCAACACTCCCATCATCATAACGCACCTCGCATGGCCAACGTCGACCAGGTCGTTCAGACAGCTGCTCAACCCGGTAATGAGCACCCTCACCGCGGAGGGTACCAGCTTCGGCGCTGGTGGCTTCGGATCTGAATCATCGTAAATAAAGGTGAGCTTGGGTATCGTCCCAGGAGCTCTCCTCAGGACTGCGGCTCACAGGGCAACACGGTGGTCTCGTACCAGCTGCAGCGCGGTTCGCTGCAGCTCTGCCATGCCCCCTTGCGCCACTGTCATCGGGCCATCGGGCCAGGTCTTTCAGACAGCTGCTCAACCCGGTAATGAGCGCCCTCACCGCGGAGGGAACCAGCTTCGGCGCTGGTGGCTTCGGATCTGAATCATCATAAATAAAGGTGAGCTTGGGTATCGTCCCAGGAGCTCTCCTCAGGACTGCGGCTCACAGGGCAACACGGTGGTCTCGTACCAGCTGCAGCGCGGTTCGCTGCAGCTCTGCCATGCCCCCTTGCGCCACTGTCATCGGGCCATCGGGCCAGGTCATTCAGACAGCTGCTCAACCCGGTAATGAGCGCCCTCACCGCGGAGGGAACCAGCTTCGGCGCTGGTGGCTTCGGATCTGAATCATCGCAAATAAAGGTGAGCTTGGGTATCGTCCCAGGAGCTCTCCTCAGGACTGCGGCTCACAGGGCAACACGGTGGTCTCGTACCAGCTGCAGCGCGGTTCGCTGCAGCTCTGCCATGCCCCCTTGCGCCACTGTCATCGGGCCATCGGCTGGCCGCTCGCTGGTGTGGGGCAGTACACCCCCCTCTGCTGTCGGCAGCACGCCAACAGCAGCACTGAACCTCGGGACGCAGCGCGCACGGAACCTCGATGGGCACGCCCATCCAGTTTCCTCCAGCGCTCTCAAGCCACCAGCAAACTTGGGCGGATAGTTGCTTATGCTCATGTTCTCCTCGTCGCGCACCGCGCGTGCCCAGGGCACAAGCACGGTTCGACGGATGGGCTCGGCTCCAGCACCCTCGGCTAGAGGGTCTTCGGCACCCTCGGCTAGAGGGCCTTCGACACTCAGTCCCGGAGGGGGAGAGCCTTGACCTTGTTGCTCCCCTAAGAACCGGGCTGGGTCCTCAGAGGATCCAGGCTCGCCGACATTGACGTCATCGGCTCCTCCACTCGTTTCCGGCTCGGCCCCTCTTCGCCCTCGCCCGGTCAGTCTGCCAGGTTGACTTGTCGTAGTCTAATCCAGGTTCTTGGACAGCTCCAGAGCCTTGCCGAAGTCCACCGTTGAGCCGCCGATGCTCACATGTTTGAGTCCGCGACTGTGTAAAGGCGATACGCGCACGCACTCGGGCGTGGTTAACCTAGCTGCATGACTGCCACTGCTCGGAGTGCACGTCAGGGGCTGGTTCGAGAATGAGTCCGAGTTCAGCCTAGCATCCCGGTCCTGCCTTGATGCGCAAGGGCCAGACTTCACGAGAAGTAGCTCACTGTATACGTTACACAACTGTGGGTTCGATTCCAGGCAGTCGCGGACTGCCTGGCACAGGGACAACACGGTCCCTTAGCACCGGCGCATCGCAACGCTCGTACGGCAATAACGGATCCACTTCAACACTGCAGTCCACGCACTTAGAACCGTGACTACAGCTAAGTGACTACACTGTGTCAATCACGCACTGTGTCACGACATCATCGACATATACGAAAATTTTGACACGGAGGCCTTGGACGTCGCATTCGCGTTGGAAGATGTCGCAAGCTGCTTGGGAGGCACCCACGAAGATACGCGGACTCTGGCTGGCTCCAAATGGCAGCACGACCCACCGTTGTAGTCCGTTCGATATCGGGTGACGGAAAGCGACATAACGGCGCGAATCTGGATGCAGCTTGACGTGTTGAAACCCCGAGGCCAGGTCACGCTTGCCCAGGTACCCACCCGGCGGCAACGCCTCCAAGATGTCAGCGAGGGCTGGAAGCGGGCAGGGCAAATGCGCCATGCAGGCGTTGACACCTGAGCGCGTGGGGTCAATGATGGGACGGATGTCGTTGTCACCCTTCGGGACCACATGCAGCGGGCTGATGACTGCTGCAAATTCCTCTTCAAGGCCATGGATGCTGGGGTTGTACTCCTCTGTAATACCGGCTGCCAGCAGGTCATCGAAGCACTGGCCCATCGCTGTCAGATGAGGCGTAATAGAGTCATAGTTCCGTACATTCTGACGGCTGGGAGGTGAGTGGAACAGTCATTGGGCAGGTGACTGCCCCCAAAAAACAAATGGTACGGGCAGGCCGCTCAGGCCATGCAAGGCGACGGCCAGGCACCGTAGCTAGCTAGCTGGGGGCTTCTGTGCCGTTCCGCCGGCGACCCCTCCGCCTGTCCCTGAGGCTAGAATCCTGCCCCTCGCTGCCCACCTCCTCGGCGTATGCCACGTCATCAGCAGCAGCTGCAGCACCCGACGCGTCGGCGGCCTCAGTGGAGGGAGAGCCCCAGCCGGTACCCTCACCAGCCGACCCGTACCACGCCGGGGCGCCAGCGGCTCGGCCACCGTCACCTCGCCAGCCGCCATCCATCGACGTGTACGACACCTTAGCACCGCCATCAACGCTGGCGCCAGGCTCACCGCCGCGCAACTCCGCACCCTCTGCATCCGTCAGCCAGTCGACGCCTCCTCCTCCCAACAGACCCCCCCCCTCGCCGTACACCTCCCCGCCGTACATCGTCCCGCCATCTGCCGCGTGACCGCCGTACTGAACGCTGCCATCCTCATCGCCTCCTCCATATCCGTACAGGCTCTGGTCTCCGTTCGGCACCCATGTCCCTGCCGGGGGAGGCGGCGCCGTGGCGGCCGCAGCGTACGCCGCCGCCACACCGCCCTTGGCCGCTGCCCGCGGCCAAGACCCGTCGGTTGCAATGCTTGGCGGTACGGCTGGGCCTCCTCCGCCCCGCTGACGGTGCTTGGAGAAGCGGGCGCCGGGGGGCCCGGTGCCCGGAGGTGGTTTGCCTCGGGGCGGCGGTTTGATCTGCGGGTTCCGGAGCCAAAACAAAAAAACAAGCGCAGCAGCGAGGATGCGGGCAGATGTTAGCGAGATCTATTGGACGGCATGACGGGCTGCACATTCGGCGCTGTGCGAACCATATGCGATCATGGGGCACTTGGTGTTAATGACCATGGGGCACTTGGTGTTATGGGTTTTCACTTTTGGTTGGCGGTAGGTGGTGTTATGGTTTTTCACTTTGGGTTGGCGGTAGGTGGTGTTATGGTTTTTCACTTTTGGTTGGCGGTAGGTGGTGTTATGGTTTTTCACTTTGGGTTGGCGGTAGGTGGTGTTATGGTTTTTCACTTTGGGTTGGCGGTAGGTGGTGTTATGGTTTTTTACTTTGGGTTGGCGGTAGGTGACGGCGATAACGCTAAGGTCTGGATCACCGGTGGAACCGTTGTAGCGCTGTCCTGCGACCTAGATCCTAAACTACCCTAGGAGGCCAGCGCCCACTACGAGCCGTCGTACGGTTTGTCGTACATGTGGCGGTCGATGATCTGAAGCCCCCGGGCCAAGCGCAGCGCGCAGCGCCTCCGCGACGCTCCGGACCGCCACTACCTCCACGCCGGCGGCCAGCAGCTGGGGGTCCTGGGCAAGTCGCTCCCAGCCCTTGGTCTGCGGTGCCGAGGAAGAGGCGCGGTTGGGGCCGGCTTAGCAGCAGCCCACAGGGGAGGCTGGGCAGCAGTCCACAGGGGAGGCTCGCATGGCGGTTGGCCCTTCACCTTCACAACCAAGCGTCAGGCAACCAACTGACAGGGGGCTTCCTTCCGACATCCCAACGGGCGCTGTATGCCGCATGTAGCGTTGTCACTGGACGTACCAGGCGGTTCAGCTCCGGAACCATCAACCGACCGCTAAACCAGCCGCTCCCGAAGCCGAGGGAGGCCCCGTCCGCCCGGCTCCGAAACCCAGCCTCCGTTTTCAAACCGTCTCAACCCCGGCCAACCCACCTGCGGAATGACGACGCGACGGAAGCCTAATTTGGCTGCCTCCCGCACCCGCACGTCAAGTCGCTGGAAGGAGCGTCGAACCCGGCCCGCCAGATCAACCTGGTGAGGATTGGACGGGTGGCTGGGTTGTCAGGGTGGTTGAGGTGGTGGTTGCGGTGGTGGTTGTGGTGGTGGTCGTGGTTGCGGTGGTGGTGGTGGTGGCAGTGGTGGTGATGGTGGCAGTGGTGGTGATGGTGGTGGTTGCGGTGGTTGTTGCGGTGGTGGTGGTGGCGGTGGTGGCAGTGGTGGCGGCGGTGGTGGTGGGGGTGGTGGGGGGGTGGTGGTCGTAATGGTGGTGGTGATGGTTCCCCCAAAGCCACCGTGACAACCCCCCACAGCGGTAACGCAGCTCTGGTATGGATGGGCATTAATACGGATGAGCGTTACACACTTTGGCTTTTCCACCACAACAATCTGCACCCCGCCCCGTCCCGTCCCGCGCACCTCTCCGCACACCGCCAGGTCTCGGGGCACGGGCACGTTGTAGTACGACGAAGCGATGGCGACCGCCAGGGCCAGGTCGCTTGCCACATCCCGGACCTGGGAGGGGTCGGGTGGGTATGAGCGGAGACCCGCGGGTCGGCAGATAAGAAAGGAGTACAACCGGCGAGGAAAGGGTTTGCGGCACTTGTTCGTATCTGCGTGTTTGGAGGTTAAGCGGGCGAGGGGCCGGCCAGGGAGGGCTGCTGGGAAGCAATTGTGGCGTTCAGTACTTCGGCTTGTGCCGCGGTACCTTTTGCTCGGCTCCAGGGATGGCCAGCAGAAGGCACCGTTTGCCCGGCTCCAGGGAAGGCCAGCAGAAGGCACCGATACCTGTACCTGCTGACCCTCCCTGGAGCCTGGCAGCATGACGATGCAAGTCTGCTCCTTGCTTGCCTCCCTAACTTGCAGTTGCCTTCCGTGCCAGCAAAATGGCCTTGGGTCGATGGCTTGCTTGGGCTTGACAGTCAGCTGTTTCCCCCCGCCCGCGCCATCCGCCGCAAGTCGACATACGACCTTCGTCTTTCGTATCCTCACCCCAGTTCTCCAGCATGCATCTCGAAACGCCTTTCCTGAACGGTTTTTTCTCGCATCCACGGGTTTTCCTCGAACCCCCCCGCCATGATCCTTCCGGAGACAGCCCACGCCACGCGGCGCCATCTATCGTTAATGCCGCTTTCGTGGCTTGGCGGTATGAAACACAAACCTGCGCCCCCCCGACCACATTTACGATGACGGAGCAGGCCGACAGCTCCAGAGTGGGCACGTGCTTGTCCAGGATGGCGCAGAGGTTGGCGAGCCGCAGCTTGTCCACGCCGGTGGCCGAACGGTACGACAGCGCGGATGAGGCGGCGGCGGCGCGATCGCCCAGAGGGCTCACCAGAGCCTGCCGCGTTTTTGTCGTTAGGGTTTGGCGCATTAAATTTTTTTTATGGATTGATGAGAGCGCGCTGGCTAGTTGGAAAAAGTTGAAGAGCGCGCTGGCTAGTTGGAAAGAGTAGGAGTTGTGAATTTGCGTTGCACTAGTTCCAGATTTCCAGGATGCGTGTTCCACGGCCTCCTGGCCCTCCCCCTCACTCCTGACAGCCCCCCAAAGGCCGCGATGCGAGTGACGACTCCAACGTCCACAACGACCGCCCCAACCGCCAGTCAGGCGCACCTGGACCTCAACCAGGATGGCTCGACTCCCCTGCACGTGGCGGCGGAAGGGGGGAGTAGAAGGAGGGAGACTCGACATGTCAGTGTCGGATGGGTTTCTGGGATTCAGGGCATTGCAGGACATTGGGTATGCCCTTTGTGGCAACTATCAGGGTTTGTGGCGCGTCCGCTGCCGCACCCTTTAGGCGGTTAACCTAAACTTAAGACCGAGCAACCACTCCATACACCCCCCCCGCTACCCTTTGTACCACTGCTGTTCATAGTAAAGCTTAGAGCTACGTACGTCCCAAGCAAAGCCCCATCGGCTGGCTCACACCCCCACCTGCTGGACCGTCACCTTCACCGCCCTCGGTTTGTCGGCCGTGGATTCGCGGATTCTCTTATCAAACCCCCACCTGCTGGACCGTCACCTTCACCGCCCTCGGTTTGTCGGCCGTGGATTCGCGGATTCTCTTACCAAACCCCCACCTGCAGCGTAATCCCCACGACGCTACTGGCGCAGCTGTCGTCCTCGCCGTCCGCGCCCTGCGCGTCTGCCATCCGGTTCTCCAGGAAGAGTGCGCTGTGGTTGGCGACGGCATGGAGGCCTGTGGACATGTGGGGCGGTGGGGTGGTGGGGTGGTGGGGCGGTTGGGCGGTTGGGAGGTTGGGAGGTTGGGAGACGGACGGGGTGTATGGGTAGGAGGGAGGATCCGGAGGAGGCTCGCACGGCCCTGAGCCTCGTACGGATACTCGATGTTAGTTACGGCGCATGAGGGGGCTGCGCTTGTTGGGTTTTAGGTGCCATGACGGTGATTGTGGTGTGGGGATTGTGGTGCACGTAAGCGAGGAAAACCGGTTCTGAGCGCCTCCGCCGCTCGAGGAGTAAGGTGTGTGCGCTCCCTAGGGGATTGTGGAGGTATAGCTAGGTAGGAAGCCCTGTGCGAGTGTTGGAACTAGGAAGCCATGTCCACGGCGCTGCTCGCTCGCAACCACTGCCACCCACCTGTGCCATCCACTGTGACAACAACCCAGTCCCACTCGTGCCATCCGAAAACCCACCCACCCGTCTTTCGTATCCTCACCCAAGTTCTCCAGCATGCATCTCGAAACGCCTCTTCTAAACGGTTTTTCTCGCATCCACGGATCTTCCTCGAAACCCAGTCCCACCCGTGCCATCCGAAAACCCACCCACCCGTGCCGTCCATTGTGAAGACGCCGCACTCCGCATCTGAGCCGTGACGGTTCTTAACCACTCGCAGCAGCCGTACGCTCTGCGCCACGTCACCCTCCAGGTACAGCACCGTGTCCACCTGTCGTACAATGTACCCGAACGCACGTGCGTGCGCACGCGCGCGGGGCACATCATGTGCCGTGGGCAGGCGGATGGGTCGAGGGAGGGCGGCGCCGGTCAGCACGGGCACATGTACGGCGATGGTACGGAAGACCGGGAGCGGTCCGCAGATGATGACACGCGAAACACACGACACGCGCCCAGCCGCGCAGCGAGGCCTTCTGTAGCTCGCCATTGCCCCAAACCGCCCTAGCAACACTTTTTGGTATTGCATCGGTAATACAAAACAATCGACATTAATGGTAAATTCTGGATGATAACCCTTGAAATGCCCTCCCTGGACATCCACTTCCACCCCTGCGCTCGCCGGCCTTGTGGCCACACACCCACCATGTGCGCCAGCATGTTGGGTCCCGCCATCTCGCCGCCCTTGGTGACGTGTCCGATGATAAAAACCGTGACGGCGTGGTCCTTGGCCAACCGCAGCAGCAGCTGCCCGCATTCCCGGATCTGACCGTACGGCGGTACAAGCGTACGGCAACAGGACAAATGTACGACTGTGAGGGGAGGCGGCCTCGACGACTGGCTGCCAAGCGTGTGTGCAGGCAGCAACCGACCCAGGGGCGGTTGATCCTCCCCCACTCCCCCCGGGGGGCTTATGTGGACCTTGCGGCCTCCAGGGTGTTCGGTTGCTCTGTCGTACGCTCGTACCTGAGTAACGGTGCCGGGCGCCTGCGCCAGGTTGCTCAGGTAGACGGTGTTGATGGAGTCCATCACTACAGCGTCAGGCCGGATTTGAAGTACGGCACCTGCGTCACGTGCGGCGGGGCGGGGCGGGCCCTGGCGTCGTTGGGGAAAGGATGGGACCTGGGGCGTCGATCCTAGGCGTACACTGGGGACCGAGGGCGGGGCACAGAGCTGCCTTCGCGCGCCGTCGTCAGTAGCACGTCCAGAAGAGCCATTTCGCTTCCGCCCCGAGCCGTGTACAAACCGTGTCCGAAACCCTAACCCCCCGTGCACTTCCCGTCTCCCATCCCGTGCCCAGTCCTCCTCCTCCGCCTCCTCCTCCTCCTCCTCCTCCTCCGCTGCTTACGCGAAATGGAGCTCATCTCGCTGCGGCACAGCACCACCACCCGGTCGCAGCCGTCCAGACCCATGCGCCGGCTGCGAGTTCCCACCTGGGGTCGTCAGTTGGGCGTTGACGGTTAGTAGTTACCGGGATGAGACCAGGGCTAGGTTCCGGGATTCTGGCAGCAGGCATCATCCGTCCCCCAGTCACTACCTATCTGCACCTCTCGGAGCCACACAGGCTTCCACGCGCCCTTCCGGTACCACAGCTGGTGCTCCCATACCCAAGCTGGTGCTGCCGTACGGAGCTCGTGCTGCCGTACCCAAGCTGGTGCTCCCGTACCCAAGCTGGCGCTCCCTCATCACCCGCCCGGGTCCCCGGTCGCCGAAACACGGCATCGTTGCGCCGTACGCCATAAGTGGCGTCTGCCATCCCTCCTGCTGCGCACCCAGCACGACGCGCTGCCCACCTGCTCCCGTGTCTCCTCCGCGGTGACGTACAGCACCGTCCTCAGCGGCAGCTGCTGGGCCGCTTGGACCGGGTTGGCAGCGCCGTCGCCGACAGTGTCAAAGGCGGCGGCGCCCGCCAGAGAGCCGTTCGCGCCGCCGCCGCGATCGTCGTACGACGTCAGATCGTCACCGCTGTACGGATCGTAGCTACTGCCGAAGAAGCCGAGTTCAGATCCGGCCTGTTCGAGCGAGATGAGGCCGGGCGCCGAATGGCGGAGGTTGGGAGCGTTGGCGGCCGGGAGGAGATCAACCAACCCAACCACCTAGGGCCCTCTGGTGCGACCAACAGCACACCGAAAGAACCCCACCCCGCAGTGCTAAATCATAGTAACCAAAGTAACCAACCTCACCTGCCCAATGGGTCATTGCGCGCCCCTCCCCTCTCCCCCCTCTCCCCCTCTCCCCCTCCGCCCCTGCTCCCCTCATGCCTTTATTCCCCACCTCCCGTCCTCTTCCCCCCCCTTTTGCAATCCCCCCGCTTCCCTCCTCGCACCTTGGTGCCACCATAGCTCTGGTCGACGCCGGCCGCATCAAAGCCATCGCCCTCGGCATCGTACGACTCGCCCGTGCCTTCACCCAGGCCGTCCCCGGATCCCGGCGTCTGGTTCTCTAGCGCATCGAAGTCCAGCTCCGGATGAGCCATCATGGCCGCGATCTATGCCGTACCGTACAGCAGGGAAATGTGCGGACAAAAGGGGCACCCGAGTAAGGGACGTGTTAAAAAATGTATTTGAGCAAGGGAGGTTGAAGGGCCAGCAGGGCGAGGAGCTCGCTAACCGCAACCTTCACACCTGCAGAGTGAGGGTGCTTTTGCCCACCCCTGGGTCGCCGCCGATGAGCACCAGCGCGCCCGGCACCACACCGCCACCCAGGACCCTGCGGTTGGCGGACAGTGCAGCAAAGAGTGGGTAAAAGAAGGGCACCACGACTCGGCCAGTAGAGTACGTGTCTGGTCTTCATATCTGACCTTACACTCCTCCCATGACCTCGCCTCCTCCATGACAGCTCTCCCTAATTCCACGCCTCCAAGAGATGGCCCTCCAGCACGCCCCCACGCCACCGTACAGCTCCCGCCATCAGCAGCTGCTCCCCTCCTCTAACCCAGCGCCCACTACCCGCAAACCACCAGGACGTCCGTCCCTCCCTCCGTCCCAACGTACACCCCCCAAGCACCGCCATCCAACCGCCAACCAACTCCCAACTAACCCCTGACTATACAAAAACCCACCTCTGCACCTCGGCGCCAGTGCAGCCACTTAGTGGGATGCGTCCCTCCCTGCCCGAGCCGGCCGCGTTCATCTGCGACAGCGCCCGTAGCGACAGCGGCACGTCATCTCGGTCGTTGCCGCCGCCGCCGTTGGCAACCCAGCCCACTGACCGGCCTGCACTGCCGCTGCCGCCGCCGTCACCTGCGGCGCCGCCGACGCCGCCGGCACCGTACGACGGCGTCCGTACGCGTGCAGCGGCCGCGGCGGCGGCGGCGGCGTCCATCTGGACGCGCTCTAGCGCCTGGACGCCTGCGAAACGGCGGTCACGGCGGCGGCGGTGGCAGCGGCGGCGGCGGCGGTTAGTTAACACAACGGACAACGGACAGCGTCGCCACTGCCGAGATGCATCGTACACTTGCAGTACGACCGGCAACTTAATCTCGAGACCAAAATGCGTGTGTATCGCTGCCGTACGGCACCCAAATCGCCGCCTGTGCCGTACCTGCGCCTCCGCCACCCACGCCGCCGCCGCCACCGCCGGCAGTCATCCTGCCGCCGAGTGCCGCGGGCGGTTCCTCAACCGTTCCATTGCGGTCGATTTTGCCGAAAGCGCCGCACTTGCCGCATTTGCCTGTTCGGAAGGCGACCACCCCAAGGGCGGCGAGGAGGGGCCACAGACGCGAGGCGGGGCTTCAAGGGAGACTGGCAACGGCTATGGCGATATTGTGTCTTGCTCCCGGTGGTGACGGCTCCGAAGCCGGCGGCCATATTCCATCGGCCCCGAAACCACTCAGCTGGTCATGCTGGCATGGAAAACCCTCCAGAGCAACGCATTGATCAGCTCAGCTCGACCAGACTCTTTACAGGTGCAGCAGACAGAGGATCATGGAAAGCGATGCTGGGCTAACTGAGACACACAGACCCGTGACTTGAAACACACAGACCCGTGACTTCGCGGCAGATGAACACCCCGACCCGCCCAGCGCCCCACCATGATACTGGCCGTGCCGCGCGCCACAGTTGCTGCACACGAAGACTACGCGGACCTTGCCGCCGCCGCCGCCGCCGCCAGCTATGCCGCCTAACGAGGCGTGTACGACAACGCGGGAGAACCGTTGGCGGCGACGCCAGCCGCTGCCCCTGCGCGGGAGCTGCGTGCCGCCAGCAGCGCCAACAGCGGCTGCAGCTGACGCTGCGCTGACAAGACCGGACCCACCACCGCCGCCGCCGCCCCCGCCGCCGCTGCCACTGGCAGTTAAGCTGGTTCCGGAGCTAGCGGTCCCGGCGGAGCATGGCCACGAGCGCCCTGCGCCCGCGACCCCAGACGTGGCTCCAGGGAAGGCGTCCCCGACCATTCCACGCTCCTCCATGTGGCTGCTGACACCGCGGGCTGCCACGGCCGGCTCGGCCCCTGCGGCGCAGTGGCTGACCCTTGCAGCAGCGGCGAAAACTGTGGATGCGGTCGTGTGCGGCTTCGGCGATAAGCACGTGCAGCAACTGCAGCTGTAGCCGCCGCGGCGGCAGAGATAGCGAGTGGCGGTCTGGGGGCTGATCGGCACGTGTTCAGGGGCATGGCGTCCGGGACAGGAACTGACAAGCCCCGGCGGCTGCTGTGGCGTTGGATGGCAGTCAAGCGGAGCTGGTCTGCCAAGACGGGATCCGTGCGAAGGTGGCAACGTGGGTGAAGCAGGCAATCGCTGCATTTGCGCCGAACGCCCGCCGACGGATGTCACGGTGGGGCTCTGGGAGGCTAAGGATACCGTCCTAGATTTCGTTTGAGGCCTGAATCGGCTGCCGCTGTCCGAGTTTCCAGCTGTGCCTCGACATGGCCAACGAACAACAGAGCTACGTGGCGGGAGCTGCGGTGGCGAGCCAGGTACTGGATCTGGTTGGCGACGCCATGCATGGAAGTGTCCAAGTCGCCAGCCTGATGTATGCGGACCCATCACGGCTGTCCCAGAGTGCCCTGGCGCCTGGCGGAACGACATCGCTGTCCCGAAAAGCATCCGACGCCGTCGCACTCACTGCAGCACGCCCGCTCTATACAAGTTACCTTGTCTTATTGCATGCTTCGTTGTGTTCGCGGAACATGTTACATCGGTCGGCATCTATTGAGACAGGAGCCTGCCGAAAGCCCGATTGATTTAGCTTGGCAGCTCATTAGCGATAGTGTGCTAGTTAAAAACGTAAGTAGTGTTAAGGCCACCTTGCGTGTGCCCTGCGACACAGGCACGTTTGCACCTAAAACGCGCTCCTGTCGCGTCCTTTACGAGGCGCAGACGAAGTGCACCAGTAACGTTGGGTGTGCACTCGTTCGATCTAAACTTAAAGCAGAAATACAGATACGGGCCAACGCGACCCGCCCCGGATATAGCTCCCAGGTCGGCAGTAGAGGGCAGTAGCCACCACATGGGCTCCAAGATTCTCGCGTACATGATGGTAAGCATACAGCCATCACCAAACCGCACGTAAGCGATAGTTTATAGTCAGGTGTCGGCATGCCGCATGCGGCCAAACCGCGTGCGCGCGTTGCAATCCGCCAGCCTATGGCCTGTGCTCCAGCGGCTCCAGGACCGGGGAGACTTGATACCCCACGAGTAAGCCGTCCCCTCACCACCAACCTGTGTATTTACGTGCGCGACTTGTCATAACGCCAAAAAGTAAAGGTGCTTTCGGATGCCTCGTCATTTCCCGGTTGCCTAGTCAAGACATGCAAAAAGACGCGCTCCACAAAAAGACCGGAATGGGCTGCTCCAATAATGACTATGACTCCGCCCATTGGGTACCTCCAAGACTCGATCTCACTTCCGAAACTGCTTTTGCCCACCGGTGCCATTGAAGTCCTGCTCGACTGTCTCACCCCAAATCCTAGAGCGCAACGCAGCATCCCTTGCCAGCCCCTGCGACGTCAATCGCTGCTCTCGAAGAACGGCAAAAAAGCCGTACAACAAAGTTAGTGCTGCATCGTGACCGCAATGCAAAGCAACGTCATCGCTCAGCCAGGCTCGGTCCCGCAGTTTCCCAATCGCGCAAGTGCCTGCTCTGGCGTTACAGTGAAGAGAGGGAGGCAGAATGGACCCCCCTGGACACAATCGCCCCAGCTAGCTGCCCCACAAGTCCTATCTACGTGCCTCACAGCTGTCCCACGACTCACATGAGCCAACTTTCGTTTGGGGGCCCCGCGCCAGCGATAGCGCGATCCTGACCTAAGCCCTGAGCGCAAGATCGACGCCTCTAGCCTAATTAGCCCCCGTGTGCTTCCACCTCGCTAGAAGCCACCCCACGATGACTGCGCAGTGTACTCCTGGCCCGGCCGCTAGCCGTCACATCTGCCACATCTATCACATCTGCCACATCTATCACATCTGCCACATCTATCACATCTGCCACATCTGCCACATCTGCCACATCTATCGCATCCGGCTCGTGCGCTACCGCCCCAGCGTTAGGGTACAATTTCCGCATGCACCTTGCAGCGGCCACCAATGCAGCCAACAATATCGGTACGTCTCCTCGGCTGGTCGTAGTCCAGGCGGCGCCGGGAGGTCCGGGAGCGGCGCCCGCGCTTTCCGGCCATCATGCCTGCTTGAGCCTGCGAACGGCGTGTAACGCTGCCGCCATCCTGGAAAAAAGAATAACGCCCGCGCGGCCCCCGCACACGCATATACGAGCACCCACCCGCACCCCCTCACACAGGCTACCACTGTACGCTGGTTACACTCGCTACCACGCTTTTATATAATTCCTGATGGTGGGCTGTGTGCTCCTCGCCGCGGCCTCATCCCACTAGTTCGGAAGGACACCAGCACGCGGTCAACCACATGTACGACCCATGTGGCGCTCGCGAAGCTGCCGTACACCCCAGCTGCGAAAACCAACGTCTTCCGCAACGCAGCATCGACGTCGACCACACGAAACCTATCCGAGGCAGCCGGCTACTGCTGCATTGCGCTACAAGCCGTTGAAGACGGCACCTCCATCCATCCAAAGCCGTCGTTGCCAGTCGTCCCGCGATTGAAGCGGTCGCCGGCGCGCCTCGCTTCTAATGAATAGCCCTGACGGTGTTACATCGCGCAAGGACACTCAGATGCCGCCGCCAATACGTAAATCCTGCGCTCACCTATGAAGGGCTCCAGCGTCAATTGCCGACGTGTCCCATCGAATTACATGGCTGCGAAAAATAGAAAGAATAACGTCTCAAGACGGCTGTGGTGGTGGTTGCATGCTGCGACATCGTGTTCCCCAGTGCCAGTGCCATCAAAGCCGGACCGGGTGTACGGACAACACACTACTCACCCAGTCCACCAGTCGTACGCACGTGCCCTCTCCCTGCCGCTAGGGACCTAGCCTCCGACACGCGCCCTCCGATGCTTCACCCGCCCAACCTCCAAATCCTTTACGTCAAAATCTTGGACGAGGAAAGCAAGCAAGCACACGGAGGCCTCGATCAGTCGCTGGGCCCGTGATTCGCGACTCCCGGGCAGCAACCTCCCGCTGTAGCTCGAGCCCTAGTTTCCCTCATCTCAACCACCCCCCACAGCACAAATTCTGCAGCCAACACCGCGGCAGCCCGCACCTTCACCACCGTCGTCCGACGCCCGCACCATGGGATGAGGTCACTGGATGAGGTCAGCGCCGCAGTGGGGTCCAAAACATACAGCGACAGCGCGCCCTGGCGTCGTGGCCGTCAACCCCTCACGCCGCAAACGCTCCAACCTAAGTCCATAGGCAGCCAACAACCCAGGGTCGCTGCCGCGCCGCTCAAGTCCACGGCATCCACTGCGCCCCGGAGAGGTTGGGGGGAAACGGGAGGGGGCGGATTGGTTTCAGTGTGTCGGTTTCGGCAGGAAGTTCGTGCTCTTGCTTCCCCTGAAAGCTCATGCTCATGGGTCACGTTTACTGCGTCCGCACAGGTTGCCACGCCTTGGATGGCTGTTGACCCCTGACTGTCTGCACCACCTTTGGAAACGCTCGAGCCCCATGCCGTTACGTGCGCGGGGCAACAAAGGAACTGGCCTAGTGCAACGGGTGCCAGGGTCGAGCCCTGAGCGGACCTAAACCCCCGCCTAGTCAGGAAGGAATCAATTTCCAAAGTTCTAACACCGCTACCGCCGCAGGATACGTGGTGGCTTCATCCGGGGCACATGTACACACTCCGGGCGGTTACATTACCAGCGCTCTTGATGGGTTACCTGACACGCGCTGGCCCCAACCCAGCGCTCGTCCCCCGTCCCTACTCCCTGATCCCCGAACCGAGCCGAAGCCCCAAGCATATCCTTCCCATGTACCGTATCGTACCGTATCTAAGGCTGTCCATGTAGGCTATGCCCGGCGCAGTACCTTGCCGAGTCCGCAGTAGTGAGTCACACTCCAATCACGCTCATGGCCAGGCACGCACGTTCGGAACATGCAGCTTTGCTGCAGCTGCTGCTGTAGCTGTGATCTCAGCGGCAAGTCCTTCGTTTCCGAAGCCTCCGTTCCTGATCACGGTGCCGCTGAGCTTGGCCTCAGGGAACCGATGACAACGGCCGGGGGCTTGGTGGTACTGCCGCCAAGCGTATGCCTTCCTTAGGATGAGTAAGCGGTGTTGCTTGGTAGGAGGGCCGGTACCAAAGAGGCTCCGAGACGCTTCGTTAGCGCTTGCGAATCATCGGCCGCGCAGGTGCCGGCCGCGACTGGCCTCAGCAGGGTGGCCACGGCCGTAGAGACAAGGATTCGCTCATCTGATTAGGCATTCCCATTTGTCTTCTGGACAGCTTCATAAGTAATCCAGAGCAGACGGGCGAGGATCGCGGCTAGCAAAGCCCAGTGCGCGCGCCGAAGTATTTGCTGCACAGGAGAAGTAGGCTCCGGGGTTGGCTTCAACCACATCGTGTATACGCAAAGAAGAAAAAAAGACAACAGTCGGCCAGGCAAGTGTCAAATACCGGTATGGGGCTGCTAGACGAAAAGGCTTGCTAAGACACTGTTAATAAGTAAGTGTGCACACAGTTAGTGCACGAGATGACGATTTTCACGGCAAAAAAACATTTCGGTTGCCGCTGGGCCTCTTGTCCTGGACACCGCCAATCGACAATTGAACCAATAGGCAAACCACAACCGAAACTATCTATATTATGTTCGTAATTGTTTTCATTGGGATGCCACTGGGAAGGGTTAACTCGCCGGGTCGCCGGCCGGGCACTAAATAGACATTTTGGGGTCCCTAAAACTACGACGTATTTTCTATCATCGTTGTTCGCAAGCCCAGGAGAGCTGGTAATCATTCCTACGACAGGCAATCGACAATTCTGTTGCATCCACTGACTGAAGTCGGCTATCCGTTGCTTGATGACGTTTCAAGGAATAAAAAGGCTAAGACTCAGTAATTGGTAAAAAAATGAGGCCATGTGCTTGAGCTCCTTAGTTCGTCAGGTGGTTGGGCGACGATGTTCGAAAGTAGACATTGACGAAGGAGAAAAATCCTTGCTGTGCGACAATGCTGAAAGTGCACGGCGTCACGCATTGGTCACGTAATTCTGGGCCCACAGGGCCGGGACCTCCGGGAGCGAATTACCCCGCCCTGTAACCCTCTAATTTCCATCGGACTCCTTTCGCTTTGCTAACAGAACGAAGGCAGGCGAAGCGCACCCTAGCAAATCGACCATACCCTGCAAAGAACAGGACACAACCAACACAACAGGAGGCCACATAACACCAAAACTGACCAAAACGGCCCTCAAAGACGGGTGTTGATTAAGTTAAGTTAGGTGCTGCGCACCAACACAATGTGGCTCAGCAGGGCATATTCGGACGTAACCGGCTGCATTGCAAGGGAGCGCCCCAGTGCGATGGCCTATCCTGCTTGCCAGTTGCGGCGCGTTTGGTGAGTGAGTCAGATACGGCTATCAAGCTGCTGCACAGAGATAGGTGCGGTCGAATTTCCAAGCATTCCGTAGCCGTCTTTCCAACGCCGTCATCGCGGAGATGTCGTCAAAACTAGCAGGGATCCATGCATGCCAGATGGGACCGTACGTACGGGAACGACCTGCGCTGCCACGACATCGTACAGCAGCTGTCACACGTGCACCACGAGCCGCCCAAACGCACGTGCGGGCCGTGGATGGTCAGCAGCAGTACGGACGTCCGGCACCCTAATACACAAAACCTCATGACACGGGCCTCCGCAGCGCTTTCTCGCTTGCCTACCCGCTTACCAACTATGTTCACCAGCCGCTTCATGTTCGGTGCTGCATCTTCTGGCTCCGAAACCCTCCTCGCTGAACGCCGCCCGTCGCGACGGTTGCATGCATCGCATGTTGTTGTTGTAACGGTTACAGTGGGTTTCATGTATGTGCGCCATCCATCGCACAAACACGCGGTCCCCTACCAATCTCCATAGGCAGCAGCAGCAGGCCCCAGCGAGCTGCTTCAACCCTAGGTGTTAATAGCCAGGCCGTGCACACGGGTTTAAAAGCCAGCTTCCGTACGTGGTCCTTCTTTCCCTTAGGCCACCTCAACGGCACCACGGTCTGGGCCAAGTGCTTAGGGGGGCAGGGCCGTGCGGAATACCTGCTGAAGTTAACCGAAAACGACGGTCCCGTCAATGTGAGGCATCCCGCCCGCTCAGCCATGTGCAGTCGTCGTCGCTAATACTGCTAAGTCACCCATCAGTCCGCCGCTTCATCATATTGGCCCGGACGAGGCATGCCGAGGCGCGAGGATGGGGAGACAGCTCCGGAGGGTTTAGGAGGAAACCCGTAGGTCAGTACTGAAAAGTCAAGCCGACTCGGAAACGTTTCTAGTGTACTTCGTCTGGGATTGCACGCTGGAGAACTTATTCTAGGTACACACCGTCCCATCCGGAGGGGGAAGGGGCAATGCAGCGCGGGAGTAACGGCAAACCGTATCTGGGGTGAGGGCGCGAAGTATGTGGGCGGGAGGAGGGCGGGAGGAGGGCGGCGAGGAGGGCGGGAGGAGGGCGGCGAGGGGCGCAACGCGTACTCACACCAATTGATACATCCTGACACCGGCCATCCAGTGCGACTGGGAGCTGCAGTGCGGTTGGGCCTGTTCGCTTATTTCAGTGCACACTGACCAGGCACTGGCAGAAAGTATCAAAGGACGTCAACATGTCATCACGATGTGTTTGCATAACTAACGAAGTTTCTTTTGTATTACAATGTTAGAACGCGTAGAACGCCATCACCGTCGAGTGAATCTTGCGGCCGAACGCGCAGAGGCCACTTTCCCACGCACTCGTCGAATGCAGTCGAATGCAGCAAACGCATCGATGCGCGTACCCAGCCTACAACTGGGCTACATCAGGCAAAAACTTGCTAGATATTGCGTCCTAGACGCTGGTAAGGAACTTGCATAGCCGATCTTCGTGGGTCTTCGCTGATCTGCGGCGGACGTACTGGCTGCAAGGCTTGTATGACTGACTGGCTGGTTCGCTGACGCGAGGTGATGATTTCACATCCTGAATTCGCCATGTCAGGACGCTTTATTGCCTTCGTGTTTCACCATTTACGACCGTTTTCAGTGCGCTCTTGGTTCGTGGTCCAATACGCTGCGCAGCAGCCCATGCCACGAGGCGCCTGTAAAAAGTAAAAAGAGTTATATGTCACGCGCATAGGTAGGCAAATGGCGACGGCCAAAGGCCCAGTCGCCTTTTGAGCCAGACTACCTCCTGCCGTACGTTCCCGATAGCTTCCGTGGGCTGTAGGGTTTCCTCGCCGCCTCGCTGGTGGGGGAGTTGGTCTTCCCTGGACGCCCGGGTGACGGGGGGCTGCCCATTGGATGACTTGGGTGCAGGTTGTGCGTGGCTGGCTTGGAATTTGGGGCCTGGGGCCAGCTTTCTGTCGGCTCCCGCCGTGTTTAGGCCTGGGACTCGCCGCAGGCTAAGTGTTGGTGGCTCGTGCTGGACGCGCTTTCCCGGCTCGACAAGCTTATTTTCCGGTGCTCTGAGTTATGCGTGCCGCCTTCTCCCTGCTATATGTCGTTTTTGGCTTTCGTTCTTTCCAGGCCCTGTGATTTGCGTCCTGGTTTGCTTGTCCTGGGTTTGCCCGGCGTCTCTGTGCCTTCCGATGTTTTCCTGCACCCTTCGGGGCTTGTGCTGGGTTGAGCCCCGGCTGTCATCGGGTGAGGTCACGGTGATGGGCCCCTCGTCTTGTCCTGGGTTCGGCCGGCGGGCTTGAGGACACTGTACGTAGCATCTCATGTATGATAACTTGGCAGAGGGTTGCTTCGTGCAAATGTTGGTATATGTATGTTGCCCAAATATTATTTGGGCAGCAGATTTTGGCATTAAGGCTGCTGGGTAAGGACGAGACACTTTTACGACCCACTGTAACGTGTACTACTACTACTACGATGGCAGATGGCAGGTTCCGCGAAGGGATCGCTTTCGTAGCTAGTTGACATCAGCTCGGGATAAGATGCAGCTTGCAAAGGTGGGCGATGAAATTCGTATCCATCTGAGCCCAACACACTGCGCCATCAGGAACAAAAGGTAACGTCAGATCTGCCATCATAAATTGTATTGAATTGGGCCGACGGATCCGTGCCGCCAGCCGTACATGCTGTCCACGAGGGTCCACGAGTGGGGAAACAAATGTTTTCAGCCCTGACCAGACGTGGCTTGGCATCTCCCCATGCTACTACTGTAGGCTAGGCAAGGCTTAGAGCCCATCTATCGGGTGCCCTTCCCATGCAATTTTGAGCAACGGTATTTCACTCTTTTTGGTAGCTACAACAATAATTAGGATTGCCTCCGGCCTGCTGTGTGCCTCCTCTCATCCTGGACCACGGACCGGCAAGAATATAGGTCTGAAAGAAGACCAGATACGCAAGCACGCTAATCGAACACCGCCCGTGCGCCTCATCAGCCCCTATCAGCCTCGATCGTGCACAATTCGCCATAGCTTGATGGACACACGCACCGTATTTCGGAGAGGCCGGTGGCACCACCTTGGAGAGTCATAGCATGGAGGGAATAACTAAGGCGGAGCGGATAAAGTGCGGCTCATGAAGCTGCCTTCGGATTGGTCAGGAGCTCCCACTGGGAGCGAATTGAGTACGGAAATTATTTGTCCGGGTTGCTTATGGCGTCCGATGACCACATAATTGCATCTGTACATGCACTATTCAACAAGACCTGGATACCTCGGCCGCACTTATGGAGATGACGCTCGTGGCTACCGTCTGTCTCTTGCTTATCGCCACAGCAGGTAACATTTCATCTGCGAAACGACGGTTGCAGCACAGCAATCCATGTAACTAAAATTGCACAGTTGCGTAGTCGCTGCAAGCCCGTCGACCGCCCTCGCCTGCCTGAAGAAGAGCTGGGCGTGCTCATTTTGGGCAAATACCGCTTCTCGCGATGCCCTACCTCGCATATTACTGATATACATATAGCGTATTATGAGCAGAATCAAACGAGACTGTTGCCCAATAGCCGCCTTGTTCGTACCTTTGCTATCTATTTTACCAAATGCTCGGGGCAGGTTAAGCATTCACAATCGTTCATTTATTGCACTCCAATCGCACGCACTTCTATCACCGACTAAAAGTGCTGAAAGTTGCCGCTCGGCCGCTTGCAAACCGCAGATGCCGTTGCGACCTCTTACACCCGTGAGTCGGGCATGTGTTGCAGCGGGCTGCTCTAAACGATGCCTGACATACGACGGCGCTTCAGTAATTACGACGGCTTGCTGCAGGCTCGGCGCCCTCCCCTACCAGCTAGTTGAGACTCCGTCGCCTACCTCGCATTCCTTCTACCTGCTGTGCAGGCAACAAGAACGGCGTCCGCCTTGTTGGCAACTCCGGGCCCAGGGGCCGGCTTGAGGTAGCTACTATGGATTATTGGCCCTCGTTTAACAGCAAGGGCCTGGCGTGGATACCGGTGTGTGACGCTACATTCGACGATGACACAGCACTGGTGGGTTATTTGCTGGAGCACGGGGCATCCCTTCTCAGCATTGTACGTAGTCAAGCAAAGCCTGGGATCATTTTTGGTTTACCTGTAAACAAGAGCGAGTATACAAGAGCCGTCTGTACGTAACCCCTTGCAGGCCCGTTACTCCTGCGGTGCCCCGTGCAGCTAGCTAGCAGCCCCGCCCATTCCTGCGTGCGTTACGTACGACTTCTCTTAGTTAGTGTTCGTACTCATGCACGCGTATCGTGAGCGCTCCTGTTGATCATTGTGAAATTTGCTTGCCAGCCGATGCTATGCTATCGATGGGCGAATGCCAGAAGGCATCGTAAGCAAAACCAGGCCTGCTGCTGCATGCTTACCGTAGGTTATGTGCCAATTACTCGGCTACACCTATGGGAGGAGGTACTACAACCCGAAACTGGCCTACCCCGTGAACCAGACGTGAGATGGGCTGGAGCAGAGGCGGACAGCTTCCTTGGGATCCTAGGCGTGGCTTGTCGTGGCCTGTAAACACGAGGAGCTATATTCCTTAACAACCCATAAGCTGTAATCCTAGTCATTATTGTTGAGTTACAGCTGCTGTGCGCACATTTGTAGTCAACCAGACCGATCATGGGTTGGCTGCCTGATCCACTACTTCCATGCTGGCCTGACCAGTACTTTCACCCCCACCTACCCCCACTGTATTGCTTGGCCGCCTTGCAGTCTGACTCCAGTTGGCTTCTTCTACTGCAACCCTAGGGAGGGCAACCACCACCGTCGCCTTCTCCGGGGCGCAATGGATACATCTGAGTCCGCCGTTGTTCTCAACGACCATCACAGCGGTTCTGATGCCGCTGTGCAGGGAAGCAGTGCTGAGACTAGTCGCGCCCGCTCCCTTTCTCCCCTGAGGGCTTACCTCCAGACCTCAGCTAGATCGCCGTACACATGCTTCTTCACCCAGGGTGATTGTGAACCCAAGGGCCCGCTGGCGGGCATTGAATGTTTCAGTGAGTGCTGCACGCAGGAATGTGTGTAGATGCGAACATACCAAATAAAGATGCGGTTAGTTGGATCCAGTTCGGATGATCCTTACAGCCGGGGTCCCAGTAGTAGAGTGTCGTCTTTACGCCGTGCGTGGCTGGGTAACGCACACTGGTCAACACTGTCAGGGCCTTTTTTTGACTTTGCGAGCGATTTACCCACGTTTGAAAACGTAGAACGTGACACCGCGTTTGAAAACGTAGAACGTGACACCGCGTGCCATACGGTGCAAACTTCATACTTGTCCCATCGACTTTCCCCATTCATCGACTTTGTTCAACCGACACAGCTCCTTCCTCGTCTTCTCTGTCTTCATTCGTTCGTTCGCCAATAATTGTATGTGCATCCCACAGATGGCACCGCCGTGCCGCCTGTGCCGCCGCCGCTACCTTCGCCACCGATGCCCCCTCCTTGTAAGTGCTCGCCCTGCCTGGTATTGCGATCAATTGCTATATATATATATGTCAGTTGTGGATGAAAAACCAGCGGGTTCCTTCGGTTAGTTCCCACATACCTAAATATCGAGCGATCCGTACGCTCAATGTTTGCCACAGTGATCGCCATTGCATTGTCATTAGTAACGCACCCGACTCACGGATCGATGCACGCCGAGTAGTTTTCCTTGCGCCCTCGCTCCCTCAGCTCCGCCGCCATTTTCGGCATCCATTCGCCTCATTGGCGGCCTGTCCTACCTGGTTACAAGCGATGTGGAATCCAACCTTTGCCCCTCTGCGGACTTCTGCCAGACGTTTAGCCGTGTGGAGCTTCAGGTTGGTTTGTCTGCTCGCTGATGAGATTGGTTGCTTGCTGTGCGCTGAATGGATCAGAATGGATCAGAATGGATCAGAATAGAGCAGGGCAGGCTACTTAGCGACGAACCGACGTTAGTTACCTAGCAAGCTCATGTCCATACATGCATACGTGCGAATGAGCTCGTCGTCCATCGGCTGTATGATGTCGTATAGTGACGATGCAGCACATTCCGACGCACGCAGGGTTGCGGTATGCAGCTGTCATGAATAAATGCGCCCCCTGGCCTGGCAGCCGCGGCTACGTGCATGAGGTTAGGCCCATGCGAGGATGCATTGTCCTGCCTACATGCATGCATGTCTCATCCAGTCCGATGGACAATTGTTTTAAATGGAAGACGCGTATGTTCATCAACACGGTTGTACGTGGTTTGCCGTTAGCTAAGCATAGCTTAAGCGAAAACCAACAATACGCCGATCAGCGCGGGAAGCGTGATAATATGTTATTTTACAGCGAAGTCACGAAAGCTCCACAAGAAATCAGTCCGCAGCAATAATGTGCATGTGCAGCAGGTACGTACCCTGACAAACGCAAGGTCACGTATGCCAGGCCGCCCGCCGTCCGTGCGAATCCATCCAACGGATGAGCTCGCGCGGTAGTCGGTTGTTTGTTTGTGCATGCATGCTAATCTGCGCCGTCACAGCCACCCACTTTAAGCCGCGCCCGCACGACCGGCCGCCGGTATGCCTGCCTGCATTTGTGCAGGTGGACGCCCCCGGCAAGCCCCCAGGAACCAAAATCTGGGCACCTTTGTGCGCACCGTCGCTAGCTGTGCTGAGCGCTGTAGCCATGGTCGCGTGCGAGCAGGTAGGGAGCGAGCTTCCTACGTTCCGAGTAATGAGGGAAAGTTCATGTGCATCAGTGAAATTTCGAGCCGGACGCACGGTGGGCCAAGCAGGTCCACCGTTAGTTTGAGGAGCTGTTCGCTCGTACACTCCACGCTCATTCACTTGTCATAACGAACTTGTCGTCAAATGTTGTGATCCTGCCTACCATTCCTCTAACCCGTACGCAATAGACGCCAGGCAGGCAGGTAGGGCTTGCGCCTTTTTGCGCCTATACGTTCGTCAGAATTCAATGATCACCGTCGTGCACCTATCTACCGCACCTGTAACTTACGTCCGTTGGTCTGTGCCTATCTACAGACATACGATTGGCCGGCGGACCGTCGCGTGCCAATTGGAAGTGTGTGGCCTAATGTGCCAATGACGGCGCCCTTGGCGTATGCCATCCCCAAAGGTACCAGAATGCCGATCGCTCGCTCGGGGATACTCCGCGATCGAGCGAACCAGCAGCTATTGGACGCGCGCGGCTAGCATATATAGCTAAGGCGCCAACTGGTGGATGGGTGCAGCGCGTATTTGCTTACGGTCGTCTCGGGTTTGAACCACACGTACGTCACGCACGGTTCCAGAGATACGTAGACGAAGAAAGGCGTGTATGACTTCACATTTGGCTGCAACTGGATGCAACAGTTGATATAGCAACGAGCGAGTTAACAAGGGTGCATTGCTGCATAATCCGTAACCGGCCCCATTTGATCCGCCGGACGTACAGGCCCCGTGACCAAACAGGGACATTTCAACCCAAACAAGATCTTGGGCTGGGTTACCGTCTTGAGTGCAAGCGCTGTCAACCCAAGGAGGATTCAAGATTTTACCTTCAAGGTTCGTTGCCATAAGTGCCGTTCGTTCCTATATGCAGCTCGTTCACAGTTGTTTTACCTTCCGGTCGATCGCTGACAAAGAGCTGCTGGACGGCTGGCTGGGTATCTACCTACGTAGCTAATGTATGCGAACGCAGAAGCGATAACGACCCGCGTATGGTAAGACATGTTATTTAATTAGCACTGAACCTGCTGCATGTATGCGTATTCCGTTGCTTCGTCCAGGTCACGACTACGCCGTGTGCGGACAGAAAGATGTTTGCGCTGTACTGCGAGAGCGCCTGGGTGCGATGAGTTGAGGAACGCGACATACGGCATAAAGCAGGCCTGCCTCCAATTGCTGTGCAAATTGCGATGTCGTAAGCAGCCATGTATGCGGGGGGCAGCTCACGTACGTGCTCCTGCCCCTGCAAATGATGCATCCCATCCGTGTTCGAATGAAAGGCTCTATCTGCTGGCGATCGATGAAAACGCACGTATGCTTAGCTTGAGTGAGCGATATCGCATGATTCATGAGAAAATCAGGATCTTACCTTGGCTTTCTATGTATGGGAGGTTCTTTTACACATGTGCCCGGTTTTATTGTATGTGGATGGGAGTCTTGCCGGTCACCAAAAGCATGCGTACAACGTCGTATCCATGCAAACAACGACTTATAAATTCGAATGGCTGCCGTGGTGAACTCGCTCAGCGTCACCGCGCGTGAATCAGATATACGCACGGTACGTAGGTTGTGGGTTTGAGCGTAAGGGTTTTTTATTTTAATAATTCGCACGCACGATTAGTTCATGCATGATGCACGAAGGCCTACATCGGCTACTGCGTGCGAGCATGCACGGTCGTCTCGATTAGTCATACTACTACTCATAAGTTAGGAACCACGGTCTCGATTAGTCACACTACACATAATTTTGGAATACTTATCACGCACCCAGCTATATATGTCGGGCGATCGAGCTGCGATGAAGTGGTTGCGTCACTGGGTGGAATACCTGCTGTGGCTGGCGTTCCATGGCTGCTTGTTTATTTTGTTGCCGGTGGTGCCATACGTGTTCCAGTTGCTTGTTGAGCTGCGATGAGCGCTCGAGAGATTTTCCTTCCGGCAACCGGACAACTACATTGAGGCGATACATTGAGGCGACTAGGCGTACATCTTGATAGCCCCAAGCTAACTAGATAGGCGAACCACGAATGCAACAAATGCCGCCTGTAGACGCGCGCGCACGCACGGAGGTTACATGTGCAATTATTGACGGTTGCTTGGGGTTGTTTTGCATCGCGAGGGATAGTAATGCGCGTGTGTGTAGAGAGCCAGTGCGCTCCTTTTTCAAGGGCCATTAACCGCGGTGCATGAGGGCGCGTGTAGGCAGTGTAGGCAAGGTGGCCATTCATAGTATATTGCCCACCTACCTGCTGCTTGCATGTTGCCGCCATCATCTATCTAAGCCCATATGATTATTAGCTGCCGTCGATCATCACCTAGCTAGCCCATGTCCGTAACTGTTGCTATCCGCAGCAGGCGCAGGTGTAGGCCTACACGGCCAGAGGGAAACAGCATGGCACATTCCTTATTATGCAGGCTTCAATAATATAAATGCTGCACGCGCTGCAAGTTTGTAATTTCGTCACGGGCACCATCATGCACTGCTATCATCATGTACATACGGCTTTGACATTATCACTGAAGCTGATTGTGACTGTGAAGTGACAACCCCCCTAGCTACCCTTACGCGATTACGGACTAACCTCCAATTACTATGCCGTCTGCGTATTAATCCGTCCGCCTGCTGGTGGACTGAAGCTAAGATTAAAACAAACTGCAGTCAGGGGTTTCTGTCTTGAATCTTCGGGCAAACGTTCGCCGAGGTGTGCCCAGGGGCTGCTTGGGGCTTCCAGGTCCCATATTTAACATGCCGCGTCGGGGCAGCAGGCGGCGGGGTGCGTTTATCTGGTAGCCCTACCTTGCGTTTGGACGGGAGACCTCGCAGCTACGTAAGGAAACTGAGCTTGATAAAGAGACTTTGAGGTTTTCTGCACCGGCCGCATAGCATGCAGCATCCAAACGAACACATTATTGCCTCAAGGCAACAGACGGCAACATACAGTGAGGGGAGGGGAGTTGCTAAGGACGGTTGATAATGCACTGTAATGCAGGCAGGTAGGGCATTATGACGCTGGAGCGCAACCTATCGCTAGCGAGATGGTAAATGGGCGGGCGAGACATAAGGCCCTACATGACCGCTCACGGCTGGCAACTTTGCAATAGGCGTCTTTGCGAAGAGAAGCGCTTCCCCGAGTTGGGCATTTGACAGACCTGGCATGACAGCGCCTGACAGCGCACTTGATCTATCGCTGCGAATTTAAGAGTGCTTCGCACGTGGCTCTCACTGACAACCTCTGATAATGTAAGCTTTATCGTTGCTTCCGGTAGTGATGTACATTTGAGCATTCGTGAAACCTCATAGCTCCTTGTGCGTGACGAATTTTCATTAAGGGGACTAACCTGTCCAAAGCAACCTGGAAATTATCACCACCGTCACATAATAAAGCTACAAAAAATTGTCTATCATATGCGCAATTTATGCCCATGACTGCCACCTGGCGCGCTACGGACTTCACCGCGACACATCCCCACCGACTGACAGCTACGGCACCCAGAATACGTTCCCTAAGAAGTATAGTCTTTATTGAACAGTTTGGTTGTCGAAACGACACGGACTTGATGGCCTCAGCCAAGTCAGACCGTATTGATCGCGATGCATCCGTAAGCACGCAGCAGCATGGATGTGGAAATAATCAGCACAAAGCTTTTATGTCGTCGAAGTATGTACTACATGGAAGCTAGCGGGTATCCACTGCAATCTCGTGGCATACTGTACTGTCAGACTCCAGGGCGGGCTCGGCACCAAGTGCACAAAACGGCCTACGCTCCGTAACTGTATAATACAATATGCTTCTTTACAAGACAACTTCACACTAATTCCTTGCTGCCTCTTGAAAGTCATCGAAGCTACGGTTGGCTGTGGAGGTAGCCATGAGACTGACGCTAGTGGCGACCGCGTGGCTTGTCCTGCTCGCCGCATCAGGTGAATGTCTTAGGTAAAGGAATAATGTTTTGGGTCAAGGAATAAGGTAGAGCGCAACTTATCTCGGGCTACGTCGTTGTTACCTCCCGCCCGCCTTCCTAACGACTGCGAGTGAACTTCAGACAGATACATTATGTTTATTTTTTGCCATGTTGATGAATGTAAAATTCTCCTGCCGATGCGATGGTAACCGTCATGCCCCGACTTCTTTAGTGCTCTGGAGTGGCCTCCTCAGCCGAATCGTTGGGAGATGAATGCCCGATACATCCTCTGATCCCTCAGCAACGCGTTCATACTTTAAAACTAACTACCCGCTGACTCCGTCATGGTTTTCTGCTGCAGACTGCTACGCGAAGCCCTCCTCTGCCCGTAAGTCGGACGAGCAGGAATTCGCAAATAGCGAACCTTAGTAACTAAACCACTTGTTCACGGCACTTGGGCAAATGGGAACGCTGTAAAGAAATTGCAGTACCTCGCACTCCGTAGAGGCTGCCAGGGTGACTCAGAACTATCGCGACCGCACGCAGGTAACAAGAATGGCATCCGTTTGGTGACCGGCTATGGGCCCAGGGGTCGATTGGAGATATCAACCAAGGCGCCATATTTCCTGCAGGGCCTCAACCGCCGGGTCGCGTGGATTCCGGTCTGTCAGTATGCAGTCGACGACTCCACTGCAGAGGTGGGCGAAAGTGCTGCGGGCTTCATGTCTTTGTGTACCATTAGCCCCATTGTTTGCAGCAGTATCGGCTTTGTAACTAGGCATGGATGACCTGCGACCATGGCCCTCTGGAACCTGTGCTGAAGTTTGCCAGACCACTGTTGCCATCGGGTCGGTACATCTGTACGTCTGTAGCGTACGGCAGGGCCTAACAAGTAAGACCGTTGCTGGCCGCAGATCATGTGCAAGATGCTCGGCTACAACTTCGGCAGGCAATACATCACCCCGAAGGTGGCCTACCCACCCAAGGAAACGTGAGCCGGGGGCTAACCTTTAGATAGATCTAAGTCGCACCTGAGCAGTTTGAAAAGTTAAGTGACTCATACCTCAGGCCCGACCCACCGTGCCTAACCCCCACATCCCATACTCCTCGCTCGCAGATCAAAGCCAGCAGGCGTGCTTATGTGCACCCCAGCGCAAAACAGCAGCCGGCGCATGCTGCGCGCAGCAACCGACTCACCCATCGTCACTGCCATTGATAAGCTCGCCGGCCGGAGCGGCGCTCGGTCTCTTTCCCCGCTCGTTGCCGAAGTCAACACTCCTGCAAAGTCCCCTTACACGTGCCGATTCGTCATCGGTGACTGCGATCCTACGGGCCCGCTGGCGGGTGTCGAATGCTCTTGTAAGTAGGGGCCTTATGCAGGCTAACCTAAGGTTGCCCGTAGCGGCGTGGCAGTTCGCGGACTGAGCAAAACACTTACGTTCCTCCGCCGCCTTCACCTCTCCTCCCACAGACACTCCCATGCCGGATGCACCGCCGCCGCCGCCTTCCCCGCCCAACACGCCGCCTGGTAGGTATTTTGGTCGCACCATACCTTGGAATGCAAATCCTCGTTAACATCCGGATCTGAACGTTGTCCCTCCCCAAATACGTGTCCCGACCATCGACCCGTTTACCCCTTCAATACTTGTTTCCCCAGCCCCGCCGCCAGTGTCGGATTTCATCCGCCTGATTGGCGGCAGCGCGTGGCCGACAGACAACGGCGATGTGGAGCCAAACCTCTGCCCGTCTGACGAGTTCTGTGAGCAGTACAGCCGCGTAGAAGTGCAGGTCCGTACTTTGGGTATCCCGGGCCTGCTCCCAGGCCGGGGCGCTGGGCGGGGCGCTGGGCGGGGGCCTCGATGCGTGCAGTCGAGAGGCCGCTTCATGCCGCAAACTGCTGTTACCTGAAGGGTGTTGGCGGCACGACTGAAAGGACGAGTCACGTTGCAGTGGCCGCAGGCGAGCATTGTCGCCGTCAGAGCGCAGAACGGGGCAGGCAAAGCCCTGCGTAGGGTTTTCTTTTTCAGACGCGCGTTGGACCACTCGTCCCCCGTATCTTTATCCGTTCTGCTGCAAAGGGAGTCACCACCCGTGCCTTCCTCAATCCCACAGGTCGACCATCCCACCCAGAATGACACCAAGATTTGGGCGCCAGTGTGCGGCGCGGCTACGCCTGAGTTGATGGGAACTATGGCGGATATTGGCTGTCAGCAGGTACGCTGGCTGGCACAACAGGTGCAAGCGCTTGTCCAGACGCAATGGGTGCAAGCGCTTGTCCAGGGCTACTCCCAGGGAGTTTCAGTGCCAGCAGGAGGGGTACGGGTAAGCAGGTTGCCTGCTGCTGCCCTTGTTCTGCATTTTGCGGCTTGAGGAAAGAAAAAAATCCTTTCATTTTGTCGGTGGTATCTGGCTTGCTGGGCGGCGTTTGGGCAACTATGGGTCACCAGCGCTTGAGGCGATCAGGCTCACAGTCCCCATGCCCCCATGCCTCGACCCCATATCTGATGTTCGTCGTCGCCTTCGGCATACGGCTGTACCGTCGCTTGCAGGTGTTCGACTGGCCATCTGCTCGGCGGCTGCCGATCGGATACGTGTGGTCCAACGTACCCGAGACTGAGCCCAGGACCTTCGCCATCCCCAGAGGTGTGTGCGCCGCCTGCGTTAGAAGGGCAGCGGGAGTTCGTCCCAGAACTTGGGAAACCAGAAGGGAGGCGGTTGGCCGTTGCGGTGGGATTTTAGATCCGATGCGACCCTGCTGCCGACTGCCTGGTGTGCGGGCTGTTTGGAATACGCAGTCATATGGCAGCAGCAGGCAGGAGTGAAAAGTTCGGAAGGTGGAAGCAGCCATGGCCTAGGCAATTGGTGGTAGGCTGGGCTCTCAGGATTGTCGCTTGCATTGTTTTTCGAAATTCCGTCCCGAACCTTGCCGCGTGGTGCCGCGCAGGGCCCGCCACCGAGGACGACGACTTCGAGGTGTCCGAGGTGATGGGCTGGGTTACCATCCTGGGCTCGAAGGCCGAGAAGCCACTGATGCTCCAAGACTTGGACTACAAGGTATGTATCTGGGATGCCACGATGCTGCTCGAGGATTGGGGCCCGTACGCCTAGGATGCTTAAACCTTGACCCTAAAGAGGCACGGCGCGAGCGTGGATGCCTTGAAAAACTCTGGCTCCGGGGCGCAAGGAAAACACTGAGTGATGATTGCAGGCTCTTCCATGCATATACCTGTCGCACCTGGCCCGCGCCTCATACACATGCCACGTGATGAGATAAGGCGTACCTCGGAAGGCTTGGAGACATCCTCTCTCGCTCCTTTTCCGCAAATTGGACACCATGGTTATGGTACCTTTCCTTGAAGTCGGCATCGGTGCCTCGAATTCCTATTGGGTTCAACTGTGAACCGCCGCCATCAATCGCATCAACACCTCCCGTTCATTGCTGCATAAACCCTCTACTGCTTTCAGGTATCTAGCACCCCGTGCGAGAACGGATCCTTGTTCGCGGTCATGTGCAGAAGCGCTTGGGTCCGCAGACGGTAGGGAGTACGTAGTACGGCGGCTGTAGTACCGCGACACTACGCATGGCAGAGATGTGCCAAGAAGGAACATCAAGGGAGGAGCTAATGTGTCCACCCCAGTTAGGAATGGCCGGCCAGGCCCAAACGACCGCCGGCACACATCGTGCAGATGTGTGTCAGTTGTGACACGATGTTAGGTGCAGCCCTCAGGGTACCCTAACTGCCTACACGCTGCAAAGCTTTCGCGCTGTCGCCATAGGTGCAGCACAGCATGGATATCATTCGCGTTTGTGGCCGGTCGCATGGGATTCGCAGGCGTATATGTACGGCATGGCTCATGCTGCAATGGATTTGAAACGGCCTCCCTGGCCCATTCGGTGGCGCAGTAAAAGGATCGTGTTTTGTGCGAACTAGGGACACAAGATCTGATGGGCTGGCTTAGCAGGTTTAAATTCCGTGTACGTCCTTTTACGCACGATGCCATATCGTACGTCTAGGAAAGCGTGTCCCAAATGTCCGGGCGGAAAGTGCTTTCAGGATGTTTTGTGCTAGTTGGCTGCAGGTGTGTGGTAATTAGAGCGTTCATGATAAACGCGCGCGATATATTGATTGTGGGGCTGGATTCCGGTTGGCTGTATTGATTGCGGGCAACATATTTATCGCGCGGGTAGACATTCTTCATTCTCGAACAGTATACCTAGTCGTGCAGTAGATCAAGCACGTAGCAGGAATCCTAATGCGATTGACTGATGTCGATCTTGGTGAAACCCTGCCGCCGCTCCCTGGTAATTAAGGGATGCCGCAATCGGCTAGGTTCGATCAGTGTGTGTCAACTCGCGCCCTGTCCGCTGCAGCCCCGTCCGCTTGCGGCATGCGCTCTTGTTCGGTGCCCATCCATGGCACACATGTGGCGTTGAAATATTGCGACCCTATTCTGGGTGGACGAAGGCAAGGGAAGGCGGCCCTTGGGCTATTCCGTACACACCCATGTCTGTGGCTCCCCATTATGCTGCGCGAGTGGCCCTCTGGGCCCACGATGACCCATTGTAAAGTGATCCACCCACCAGGCACATATAACAAACATGTCGCTAACTGCTGAGCATTATAGGCGTTTGGGAGCAGTTAGGATAAGGACCAAACCGACACGCCCAACCACACACGAAAGACCTGCCGGCCTCCCTCATTCGCGGGTGATCACGGACGATGTCCTTCACGATACGATTATCTAAATGCTTCGCTTTACATAGAAAGGGGATAAAGATGGACCAAGGACCGAACTTCGTACGTCGGGATTTGGGGGCAAGAGACCGACACCAGCTGGATTAGTATGGTGAATCGCACTGCGACGTTCTGTGGAATGGGGCTGATGCAGAGTGTGCTCGGCCGTGCGCTTGTCAGAGCTAATGGTTAAGGAGCAGCTCAAGGGTCACGCACAGAAATATGCGGGCGCTGCCAGGGGAGCACTTCCATTCTCCACGCGATGAGCGCTAGGTAGTATAGAGCATTGTGGTGTTTAAATTGTGAGCAATAGAGATCCAATGTTTGGTAAAAGCAGGTAATTCCTGGCCGAGCCAAGGTGCTGCGCGCAGTCAAGGAATCAGGGCCGAAGTAGGAGCAAGTAGCAGCTACTCTGAGAACAAATCACGAATGCAATTGCGATCGAGTCCGCTGACCAAATCCTGGCGAACGGTGGTCGTCCGCAGCCCACCGCAACGTCCGACTTGATTGATTTGAAATGAAGGCCTAGCTATAAAGGCTATAATGCGTCTGAGGTCTGACCCTGACTGGTAGTCATCGATGGCAGTTGGAAGGTGGCAGCAGCACCGCAGCTACGAGAAAGCTTCAGGCGTCGCAGCGATGTTGCCCGGCGACGAGTCTGACACGTTTGACATCTAATTATAGTCACATTGGAAGCTGTTTCTCAAAAAGTGTTCGAGGCTCACAGCCTGCAATGAAGGGGAAATAGTATACGGGTCTGGACGGGTCGTGCGAGGGACAGGGCGCCAGGCCACGCACGGGCTGCACTGCCCTAATAGAGTATTCCAGCAAAAATAACTGAACAAACCTATGCATTCTGATGTCCCATATTACAAGGCAGCGGACCAAGGGGATGGACTGCGGGGAGCGAGAATTAGGGGGCGGAACTGGGCGGAACACGGGGAACAGGGAGGCGAAGGTCACCTCCACAAAACCGATGCGTTTCCACACCCACAGAACTGGTGGGGCCGTGGAGATGCGATCCCACACCTACAGAAGCGGTGGGGCCGTGGAGATGCGTTTCCACATCCACATAGGCCACCCGCGACCGTCGGCGTGTATGAGTTGCCAAATAGGGCCACCGCGTGTCCGCATCCACAGCCAAGCGCCACACGGCCCCTAAACCCTAAAACGCTCATCCTCGCACCCACCACACTTTTAACCACAATCGGGACAGAAAGCATTGCGGTCAGGCTTTCAAGCAAGCAGTCCGGTGGCTCGTTTTAGACGTCAACGAAAAGCGTATAGATAGAATGCCAAAACGCGTGGCTGACGAGCATACCGACCCGCGTACGTATCACGCCAGGTAGCGCAGGAACACAGCAGGTGGATGTCCTGAGATGGACCGGGGCTGCTGGAGGGCTTAGGCGGGGAGTTGGGAACCTCGCTAATAATACAATGCCCGTCGTCTGTGTTCCGTTTAGCAGGCTTGGCAAGAATTAAGCAGCAGGTGGCGACCCAAATACATTCTGCGTTTAAGGACACTGTTTCATCTTATTGTTATTGAATGACCCACCTGTATTGGCTGTGGGCAATACAGGTATGTGGTCGATCGGCAGGCTGTCATTCGGCGAACAGTCCCTGTCCGGATGGGCTGAAACTGGACATAGCGCAGAAAAACGCGGTTTTCTGAAGTATTCGTCGTGCAGCGGTACTGGAGCGTCGCTCCCGGTCTGCTGCTGTTGGTGTGGGCAGCCTTCGAGATACATTACGTATCTGCTAGCTTCGACGGTCCTAGCCTGTAGATTATTCTTGGGCCGTTCGGGACGGTCCTAGCCTGTAGATTATTCTTGGGCCGTTCGGGGTTAGCCCGCCCCTCTCGCGCTGGCAATACTTATTATCAGACATTCCTTTCTTTGCAGGTTTTGGATGGGGGTTTGACGCGAGCCAAGCCGCAGGAGTGGGGCGGCTGGGGGCCAGTGTAACGGAGTAGAGACTTTGCTGAAAACTGAGCTTAACCAAAAGCCGAAAAATATACTTCTTGGGTTCATATCACGTTCACATGAGCCGCGTTGGGCTCAACGGAGGTCAGATATACAAGGACCAATCATGGACGTACCTCAAACCACCAAGAAACGCGTGGGCATGGCCCACTCCTGAGATCCCGACCCAGACGCATTTAGACGCACGCGCTCATCGCGCACGCAATGGCGGGAGCATACATAAGGCGGCACTCTGAAGTCTTGTCGTGGGTTCGCCCGGCGTCACTGTAATTTTTGAGGCTTTCCTGTGCCCTTAGCGGCGTCTGCTGGGTTCAGCCCCGGTTCTCCTATGGTGAGTCCACGGACATGCATGGGCCCCTTTTCTTGTCCTGGGTTCGCCCCAGCATGAGGACGCTGAAACGTCTTATTACTGCCTGAAGCGAATCGTTCATTTGCCTATGATTTGTCATAGTGAAGCGGCTTGGATTCGACGGGGCTTGATGGCACTGTACTTACCACCGTATCGTTGATTGTGATTATTGACAAAGGAGCGGATCCACAGACGTTGGGGATCCCCTGAGGAAAACCCACAGTTTTGGAACTGTCCGTTTCCGTTGCTGAAGTACAGAGTCTCTCGACACTAGGACGTAGTCTGACTTCTCGCGTACAGCGTGTCTGGACTACAGTTATGGCCGATACCACGGGTCCGGTTTCACTGCGATACGTTGCACGCTGCTGCACGCGAAAGCATCGTGCACTGCACCACGACCACGCTGTATACCAGGAACCTTTTTCGTGGGTCCCTGTAAGCTCCCCAGGCTTCCTAGTCTTGCTGATCATTCCGTTAAGGCTAGACGTTACAGTGTCCTTTAGCCCGAGCCCAGAACGAGACGTGGGCGCATGTCCGTGGCCTTTCATTATAAGAAGACGGCACCGAAGCTGAACCCAGCAGACGCCCCAAGGGCCCAGGAACGCCTTGAAAGGCACAAAGGCGCCGGACAAATCCAGGACAAACGGGAGAACCCACACCAAGGCCGCACTGGACAACAAGCCAGCGATAGGAGCCAACAGACGCCCCAAATAGCACACGGAAAACGTGAGGACACCCCACGCGCCCAAGAGGGCGGGCCCTCGACAAAAGAGGGCAACACAGGTACCCCAAGGCCCACTGCCGAAAAAACGGCGGGACCAGCCAGCAGCCCGGACCGACGGGCCCAGGGCACGCCACAGGGCACCACCCACCCGCAAAAAGGCGCCCCGCCCGAACAACCGGCCAGAAAAAGGAACCTCAGCACGGCGTGCGGTCCCAACAAACAAAGGCCTCGAGGATGGGGAAAAATCTAAATCGGGCAGTCGGCGGCCCAGTCCAACACGGCTACAGACAATAGAAACAACTAGGCGGAACAAGTCGTGCAGGAGGAGACGCCAAAACACAAACCCGGGCGAAGAGGCACCAGATAGGCTGACCAGAGGCCCACGAAGAACACGAGGCAGGAGCCGCTCAGGCCCTCCCTGGAATCAGCCAGCACACCGTAAGCGACCCGCAACCTCATGGAGGAACGGATGGGTGGCCCCGGCTGCACCCCACCAGATCCGCGGCACATCGGAAGATGTTGCAGTGCCCTCAAGCCCTGGCAAACCCAGGGCAATGAGAGGGGCCCATGCCCCTGGCCACATCATGAGAGACCCGGGGCTTAAGTCATGCCTGCCAACGCGCCCAAGGTGCTCTGCTGGGCATAATATGAGCGTGCAGTCATATTATGGGTGCCACAAGTGCGTTTTGCCAGGCAGTTGGGAAGCCTAAAGCACTGAAAGCACAGCAAGCCGTCGACTGTGGACATGCATCAGGGCTGAAAGACCTGATTGACGTCTACGGTTTCAGAATCCCACATGCTATGCCACGCTCTGTCTACCTGTAAACTGACCTTATGTGCCTATTTAGTCAGTTTTTGTTGTGTTCTTCATCTCGTCCGAATTGGGCTCCCCCCCAAAGCACGCCCCCTCCGCAAAGAGTCGGCTTGTATATCGCGGCACTGGTCATGGCAGCAACCGAAATAATTTTATAATGTAAATGAGGCCACATGGCCAAGCCGTCCAAATCGCAATCGTTTCCGACCCCGCTGCAAGATGCATACATGGAAGGAAACACGGCTGCCGCTATGCTTTAGAGACAGTTACATGTTCGGTTATACATTTCAAATGGCAAAACCCCGCCACCATGAAGAAACTAGCAGTTGGCGCGTTCGATGATCGGATCCCATTCATTACCAATGGCACACAGGTTATAGCGTTATTTTTTTGACATGATATTTCCTACCTGCAGCAGAGCGCAGCTGTTCGGGTACGTCGTTCGTTCGTTCCTAGGAATTCGCGAAAACCTGGTCGAGAACCTGCTCTCGTCTGAACTGTCAGCGATTCAGTCTACCATCCACTCCATTGCATAATTATTATCACAATTTATCAAGCATATATCTGCACCAAAGGCTCCGGAAGCAAGCGAATTGGCCAATGGCCATAGCAGTTGCACCTCTCGTCCAGGAGTTGTACGACTCGACTATGCTGGTATTGCTGGCCCATCATACATAGCGCTCGTGTCTCTTTTACACATATCAAACACACTCCATCCTTACCACCCTAAGAATGCGTGTGATAGCTATGAAGTGGGCAACGGTGTTGACCGCTGGAATTCTTCTTCTTGCTACGACATATGGTAGGTGCCCTGTTAGCATGCCATCTAAAGCGCAATTATGTTGCAGCATTACCCGAGCTATGGATAGCAGCGTTCCGTCCATCGTGGCCTCACCATCTCGGTCGACGACAGTCCCTGCGCGGATTTGGCCCGCATTCAGTTGCCTTGCTTGCACACCTTGCTACACGGACGCATTAGGGCACAAGTCCGCCTATCCGTCCATACAGGCGGTACGCTTGTCGCTCTCATAATTTGGCGCCAAAAGAGTCAAACCGCTACGAATTACCGCAAAAACCTACATGGCCGCCAGTGGCCGCTGCCTACATGCATTCCGGCCAGTATGTGGATCTAGATTTGTGGCTGGATCGCCAGTTACAATAACCCACTGTTGACGGTCCCTGTGTTGGCGGTGCGCCGACTCGCAGGTACAGTGGAGGCCAAGAAGGTCATCCGTAAGTCGGGGGTTGCATGTCATATGACCAGATGACAAGGCGCCACTACCTCTTAACGCAATCAGGGTGTCCAATCGTAGCATGTTTGTGTATGTCTTCGCGCACTGCAGTGCCTCAACGCCGCACCTGGATCCCCCGTCGGTTGGCAAAGCTCGCATGCATGCGTTTGTGCGCAGGTACCATGAATGGCATCCGCATTTTTGGAACTTCTGGGTCCAAGGGCCGGGTGGAGGTATCATCAGCCGACGCATCTGTTACAGGCATCGACGGGGGCGTGGCGTGGCTTCCAATTTGCGAGAAAGGACTAAGCAACGAATTAGCAAAGGTGCGTGGCGGGACGATTGGGAACGCCTCTTGAAAGGCGCCTCTTGCAGCCTATCTGTTAGTCCAGTTGCAGATGATGATTTGCGTGCGGACGAGTGACAAATCGCCTCGCTCGTCATCGCTCGGTCGTTTAAACTGTAGCTATGACAGCCTGATCGTAACACAGTCATATATGTGACGCCGTGATGAAAAATGCTCTAGCATAGCAGCCCGAGCTTACTTGCTGCGGCAGCCAACGTTCATTACCAATACCTCTCGCACAGTTAAGTTCGCGCCAAAATTGCACCAAATCCGTCGGCGCAGGTCATGTGCAGCTTGCTGGGCTACACGTACGGCAGGAAGTACTTCAGCCCGGACCTAGCCTACCGCACCGATGCGAAGTAAGCTGGGCGAAGGAAGCTTCCAGACGAATGGATATCGGAGATCCCCGATGAGCACACTGTATAAGGCCGCATGCTTGTCAGCCTGTAACCCAACCTGCAACCCTTGCGTCGCTGCGTCGGTTGACGCCACAAAAGCTGGGGAAGTTTATTCACCAATTCCGACTTCTGGCCATCTATCTACCCTACATATACAACCCGACCCGACCCGACATATACAGCATGGTTCTACCTTTTGGTCTGGAACCCACTGTAACCGTTACAACAACAACCCCTCCACCTGGCAAACAGCTCGCCATGGCGGCTTGAAAGTGAGTGCCTGTCCTCTCTGACACATGCCCGTGTTCAAACCTCGCAGTGACACGCCCATCAGCTACATCAACTGCCACGCCCGTAATGAATACCGGCGTCACCTGGTACAAATGCCAATCGATGATGTAACAGCGGCAACTGGCTCCAACGGCGACCAGCACCTGCCTGGCCAAGCTCTTCGTGATTCCAGCCTGGGCCGGCGGGGCAGCGGCCACCAGAACCGAAGGGTCCTGACGCAGCTGGCGGGCATCGTTGATATTCCCCCCGAAGGCGACTACGACTGCGAGTTTTTCAGGATGGGAGCCTGTGACCCGACGGGACCCCTGGCGACCATCGAGTGCTCTAGTAAGTGGCTGCACCGAGTGCGTAACACGTGCAGGGAAAGCACTGTCAATGGCAGCGCCCTCAGTCGTGAACTGCCGGAGCGTAAGCGTGGACGCCACAGTGTGGTTGCCAGCTCGGAACACGGTTGTGAAGCTGGCATGGCCCCGTAATACCGTCCTGCACACATACCCTAGGCGTGCACCAGGTGTTCAGCGCGGCTTTTGAGGGGGCTAGGGTTTAGGGTTGCATTTCCGTCGTCGTCCCCAGGTCGCAGACTCAGCCTTGCTTCGCGCCTTTATCCGGTAGAGTAACTGTTGCAGTGGGCCCAAGACCAGAAGGTAGAGCAATCGGGCGCATCGTTATTCTGTGATGCCCATGTGGCGTCAGCAGTAGTGTGGCCAATTACCGTACGTCCAAACTTAGACAGACCCTCAAGTCCCACGTTTGCCCCTCGGTCGGATATGAACGTAGGGAGGGCGCGATGGGTGACTGAAAAATGCATTCGCTCGTGCCCCATCATTGATTTGCCTCCCGTTCCGTTGCCCGTTCATACCTGCCAACGAGCCTGTGACGCAATACAGCCCCGCACGCACCGTTACAACAACAGCCCTGCACGCATCCCTTTCTTTTCCTTGCCTTGCCGCTTGCAGACAAGCCTTTGCGCGCCGCACCGCCGCCGCCCCCCCAGCCTCCCGCACCTCCGCCGGGTAGGTCCTTTCGAGCTTTTGCGCCTTGCTTAACGCAATCAAGTTGCAAGAAGTTGGTCCGTTCTAAGAAACCTCTGTCGAGGCCCTCTTCCGTGCCGAACACAGCCCAGCATTCATCTTTCCGTCACTTTGCTGTCCGCCATTTGTCGGATCTAAGCTGCCGTCTCCTCGTACCTAATAATCCGATCACCCCCTGCCGCTTCCTGTGCCAGCCCCCCCGCCAACTGCGGAGTCCATCCGGCTCGTCGGCGGGCGTTTCTGGCCCATCACCAACAACGCCGTCGTAGAGCTGAACCTGTGTCCCTCTAGGAAGTTCTGCAACATGTACGGTCGAGTGGAGCTGCTGGTGCGTAAAGAGGACCGGAAATCACAATGCTGCAGTCTCACTTTGCAGACGTGCAGGTCTCAAACTATTCCCGTTGTTCTTCTTGTCTGCCTGTCGTTGATAAGGCAGGTACAAGTAATGAGGTGGTTCATGCAGTGGCTCATGGAATCCATGTCAACGGATCCATGTCAATCCATGTCCGCTTGAACGCTTTCGTTCCCTTCTATCTCCGGTGATGGTACTCGCAGGTGGACGCTCCCGGCTACCCCGGCGTAAAGGTTTGGGCGCCTCTGTGTGCGGCACCCGAAGCCCTCGCGCCAATCATTGCTGGCATCGCGTGCCAGCAGGTGGGTCGGAGACGCCAGCAGGCGGCATGTAGGGATGGGATGCTATGATGCCCGGCTTAGGCATCGCTCAACTAGACGCACCTATGTACAACGGGGGGGGGCCCGCCTGGATAGGGACAGCCTACACGTGTCATGAAACATACCACATCCCTGCCCTGCTTCGGTACCTACAGTAAGCCTGCTTCGATGCCTGTATTCACGCAGGTCTAGAGCACGCTGTAACACAAGTAACTGGTTGCGATTGCGCTTCTCGTTGCCTGTGATGTGCCCACCTGACCGTGCAACTGACTTCGGCTAACGAACGACCAGGGCAGACTGACTTCCGCTCTGCGAACGACTAACGTTACAATTGACATCTTTGCGCCCGGTCCTCGGGTCCGATCCATGTAGGCGTACAACTGGCCGTCGTTGGACGAGAGGGGTACTGGCATGATCGTGACAGCCTTGGTGCCGAATACAATTCCCTCCTCTTTTGTGATTCCGCAAGGTGCGTGCGTCTGGCGGCCCACCACGCCGCCTATCCGACGTGATGCAATTTCCAATGCCCATTTGAAACGCGGAGGGTAACATAACAACGGCGTGCAGCTTGTTAGGGTTTAGGTCGGCGGCATGCAGCGGGTTGAAGAAGTGCGTAAATGCAAGGAGTAACCTGACGCAAAGCAATGGCCAGCTGGTTCAATGATAGACGTAAGCCAATTATGCACAAACAGACGCTAACTATCGTTGCGTTTCCACTGCCGGTGCACGAGCATGTTACACACACAGCCCACCGTTGTCGCGTCTGCAGGTGCCGTGAAGCCCAAGGGCTTTGACCCAGCGAAGTTCGGCGGCTGGGTCACCGTCTTGAGCACGAACAGCAGGAACCCGAAGAAGGTCCAGGATTTCCGCTATAAGGTGCGTGGAGGGACTGGCCTGAGCGGACTGCATGTTACAAATTGCGTCAATTGCAATCTGCGGTGTGCTAAAATGATGCCAAAGTGCGTATGTGGGCGCCGCCGGGGACTACACCTCCTCAGCGTCAGGCGATGTGCCCGATGGTTCTACCTCTTGGTCTGGAACCCACTGCAACCGTTACAACAACAATTATGAGTCGCGAAGGAGAAGGGGGCATGGTTACAGGAACCCAAAGTCTAATTTTTTCCCTGTCCTTTTTGGGATTGTTTTCGGCCATTCTGACGACGGGCATGAACGCAGACGATGGCATACCTCAAGAACGCATACGGATGTGTGCCCTTCCTTGCAGGTCTCTGCCAGTCAGTGCGAGGAAGGATCATTGCTCTCTCTCCACTGCGCCGTCCTGCTACCTTCATAGCTAGCCTAACGAAAGAGGATGCACGTAGAGATGCTCGCGATCACCTCGGTTCAGTATATAATGGCACAGCCCTGGTACATACGGTAATGGCTGATGAAGTGGACCACACCCCACGCAGCAGGTGACGTGCGAGCGGATATATTGATGCTCCAGTTGGCGTGGGTAGCGTCCGACAACGGGCCACTTTTCTGCTACCGTTTGCGGTTCCTGGAAGGAAGGCCGGTTGGGTTTCACAGCGTGTCTAGCAGACATGCGGCCGTGTACCTTCGTTACCTTTTTTTGACTCAACCGTCGTTGTGTTTCTCATGGCAATCGCCAATGGGAATGACCTATTTGATGTGCGGCCTAAGTCTGCGGTGTGGGCGATACCAGGTGCGCTAAGCCGGGGGAGCTCTTGATTTGGTTTAGTGGGGAGGCCTGTTGGTGGTGCAGGGCAGGTGTATCACGGTCCGGCGTCGCGCCATACAGCGTCCTGACTCGAGTCGAAGAACTACATGTGTTCATTAATGCATCATCACATTGGGGAAGTGAATGAATGAATCGTGGTACAGTAGGCCACGTGCAGTATTGCCTAGCTATCTGGGCGCCAGTACAGCTGCCAGAATTACAGGTTGTTGTCGTAACGCTTACAGTGGGTATAGGTGTATTGCGCCGCGCGCATCATACTGTTCGTAAGGAGATGCAGGTATCGAAGAGAGTTGCGTGCGTGTCGATCAGCGCCTTTTAGCGGTGCGTACCTGGGTGCCTAGTCGTCCAAACAGCTAATCAGTAATTAGGCGCTGTCACGTTTGGCACATGAGTGAGTTGCATTCGTACCCTGGCGACATCGTACATTGCGGAACTTCCAAGCCGCTTTGGCTCTGTCCTCTTCCTCGTGGGCGCTTTCTACAATTAGTGCATGCAGGCGTCTCGCCTCGTACCTAATAAGGCGCTGGTACTTTGTTACTACTTGCTCCTTGTTATTTGAGCAGCGACTAGAGGCTTCTAGTGTGCATTGAATGGTCCAGAACCTAGATGCGCAACATCGGGAGCAAAGCGGACGTTGGATAAGTAGGTTAGACTGGCCGAAAGGTAGGTAAACCCTTGATGGGGTCGGTGAAGACCCTTGGATTGTTCATGGCGTGTTAGTTGACATACGTAGAGTCGTGGTGATTGAAGCTGTAATACTGATTCCTTCATCGCCAAATCAATGGAAGTCTTACGCAAGCCTGTCTGACTCCACCTGATTAATGTGTGCCTTCCCCGGGCGCCCTGCCAAAATGCAGGCTGAGAGCCCGACGCTTCTGGCTCATGTCCTTCAATGACCGTCGTTTCACATCTTGTCTGTCATGATGTTGAATCCTTGACCTCACATCGAGTGGCAACTAGAATATTGAACTCTCATCGACTGGCAACTAGAATATTGAACTCTCATCGACTGGCAAATTAATCAATCACCATGCGCGGCATCCAGGGCAATTCGATTGTGCAAAGAGTGGTGTTGTCCAAACCAGCGCAGCCAAGTAAGGAATGCCATTTCTCACCCTGGATGCCAGCTTGGTCCAGTAACGAACATGCCCCGGGCGCACGTTCTTCAATGTTGCACTTGATTGTGTAGGTTGACACGCCATCAATAATGCCTCGCCAGTCGCCAGCTCGCTACTCAGCGCCTGGAACGGGCGCAAGCACCGATTAGAGATTTACCAAGTTTACGGATTGCAGCTTTGGAGGTCGGCCGCCTGGATGGTAATAGCCCCCAAATTGCTCTTGCATGGAGCGCCGCGGAGCAATTCGATACCATTATTACGCGCTGCTATGCACAGCACCGATCTTTGCTGCTCTCTCCTGCTATGTACGGTAGTTCATGCGGGCGCATGTCATTACTACCCGGCGATCGGACTGCTATTCTGTATTATTAATACTTTCTCCTAGAGGGTTCAGTCCTCGCAACCCGCGCTGCTTTCAAACGTTAAGATAACGCCCTCATCTAACTACTGCCTATGTAAAGTTTTGGCGCTTCATTTGCGGCCTGGGTCATGAGCTTTTTTGCATTAATTTGTGTTTGTTACCATATCAGTTGCCCACAAGGCCTTAGCTTGCACCCAACCAGCAGCAGACGCCAGCAGCGAACAATAGCACTCCAGCAGGCTTGGATACCTCGCCTTATAACTGCGCCTCTGTTTTAGTTACATTTAGATGCATAATGAGCACCCGCGCTTTCCGTTCGTCGGGATGACGTACGTACACATACGCAGCACTTCGACTGGAACACGCAGGAACACGCGTGCACGCAAACCGGAAGGAACAATTATGATACACTGCGATGGACGTCTGGGTCCATGTATCGTGACGAGAGCTAATAAGGAACCCCCAAAAGCACAGGGCTGCAGCTAGCCGATAGGGCGACACGTAAAGGCAAAGCTGTACACGTTGCCCCCTCTTCTATGAATATCGGGGCTTTCTAGCTCAGCAGGGTGCAAAGGGGTGTAACTTCCCCGACCAGCAAGCTTTCGGCAGCCTTGCACCCCATATAAGTAGTAACGATCACGATCGATTCAAGCACGGGCGGGACTCCCTCGCAGTCTGCTGTAAGGGAACGTGGAGGTACGGCTGGACGGTCAACGTTTTGTCCTACCCATTAGCAAGTGTCCTATCCCGGTCGATTGGGGGCGATGCATGTCTGGAACACAGCGTTCAGCGCACGTGCGACATGACTACTCACAGCTACTCATCGGCACGCACGGGCAGTCCGGTGAACTACCTGTGTACTGAGTTTCCCTATATCATCAAACATTTGATGCTCACGCCGTCTCTTGGCTAGATTGGATACGATTGGATATCTATCGCGCTGCCAAGTAACAGTAGTGCTACAGATCGCCTTCGCGGCTTGAACTCGCTCAGCGACCGTAGACGCCTTAACGCCGTCTGTGGCTTTTCGTGCATAAAAGTAACCCGTTTGTAGCTTCGTACATGTGCGTAAGTTCTAACGGCCCGGCAGCTCTGCTGTCTGGGTAGCAACTGCTGGGCCGTGCGCAGGTAGGTAAAGGAGGTAGGTACGCCATCCACTAGGTGGGCGCGCATGGACGGCGGTCTATTACAGAACATATTAGTACTGTGAAATGCTCTTCCATATCATAGATAGTGCGACTCAAGCAGCCCCCAGCGTAAGATCGCCAGCGCATCGCCCGGCGCCTCGTCGCGCGTTTCCTTCAGCATAAAACTTTTCCTGTGTCCGAGCATTTCCTGTTTAACATCTAATACATAGTATTTAAATCATTGCGTGTAGTACCGGTATTCCTAGCGCGATAAAAATGATGCTACCGCTGATGGTCATCAAAGCCGCATGCGTCGTGGTCCTTGCCCTCTCCTCTGGTACGTGTTTAAGTTTTTTACGGTCACTGTGTTTTCAATATAAATGTATCGTCACTGTTCTCTTGCGCGGGCCCTCGCGTTCACGACTACAGCAACTGTCGGAGGCATCAGAAAGGATTAGAAGAGCCCATGCTGTACCCACAGGCGTAGCTGTTTTGCCAGATGCAACGTAATCCTCAATCGGACATAATACCTTTACGTTGATGCCCATCATCACGCAAGCAACCAGCTATCATGGCGCTGCACAACTGTGTCCTTAGTCCTCGGAGGCACTTCCATATTTTATAAGCCAACAATACCTCAATAACTCAAATTTCCCCGTGCCTATTGTGCAGGCGTTGTGGAGGCCAAGAGAAATTTCCGTAAGTTCGAATGACGTACGGCATCCGTCGATGCAGCACAACAACTCGATATTGCGGCGTTCGTGTGGCTCATGCATGTCATAATGGTGGTAGATGCAAATGGTTTGATGGTTTGTGGAATGTGCCTGGCATGTACGGCCCTGGGATGGAGTGCGATGAGTGGCATACGCATAAGCAGGCACAAAAACGTGCATGACAAAGCAACTGTTAGGGGCTGCAGAAATGAGGCGCTGTTGGCCACGGCATTAAAGGGCCTTACGCGCCGCATGTGGTCAGCGGACAGAAAAGAGCGTATGCTTGAACATGGGTATACCTGGCGGGAACGTTGTGAAAAGGCCTTGGGAGTGCGGCCGGAGCTACAGGGGGGCCTAGAGTGCGCTTGAGGGCAGGAGGGAGCCCCGGATCGAGGGAAAATGGCTGCGACCAAAAGGGGTTTCGAAAGCTTCGTGCCGAATGGTACAAGAAACAAATTCCAGCACACGGACACACGGCTACCAGCGGTCATAGTCCATCGAGTCCGTGAGTGTTTGACATATTGACGCTGCTGTGTTGTTCCTGGGTACAGGGACCAGCAATGGCGTTCGCCTGGTGGGAGGCGCGGGGCCCAGAGGGCGCCTGCAGGTGTCATCGAAGGATTCGTGGTTGACCGGAGACGCGGGCGGGGTTGCCTGGCGCCCCGTTTGCAGCGAGGGCTTCGATGACGACACAGCGCAGGCGAGTCAACTAGTTTGGGGGGACGTAGAGGGCAGCATTTGTTACAACGACTCCCAGACCGAAAAGCAGAGTCAGCGGGCACATCGCCGCAGCTAGTAGATGTAGCAGTAGGCATTATATAGGGTGGGCTATCTGATGACAAGAGGGTGCAAGGTGCAGGATTTTGGCGCCCCCACTTCTACATGACTGGATGGCTGGCCCCTGAAACCCATTATTGCTGGAGGGTTTGGAGTTAACTGCAAGCCCGCTGCTTCCTTTTACTCTTCAGATCATGTGCAAGCTGCTGGGCTACAAGGGCGGCAGGGCGTACTTCACACCGGAAGTGGCGTACGACGCAAATGCAACGTAAGTTGAATGGGCGACGGGCGTTTCCGTCAGGGAATGGGGTCCAATAATGATGCTATGTACGGAAATCAATATCCGTCGTACAGGAGGACCAATGGTTTTCTGTTATGCACCTGTACAATACCGTACCGGTAATCGATGCCGATGCGCTCAGCCATGTTGGTCCATGCCCTGCCATGCCATTTGGGCCCTGCGCCTTACAGTAATCGATACCCGACTCGCCTATATCCCCCCTTACAGCGTCACTCCAGTCAGCGACATCCATTGCTTCCTGAAAGCCGCACCCGTGGGAGCTCACCACCGCCGCCTTCTACGCGGGGAAAATGTCGATCCGACCGCCGCCTCCACTGCATTCAACGCCGGTGGAGATCGGTCAACACAAATCATCGGCGATGACGACTCAGGACATGCCAACGCGCGCTCCCTGTACGAACCGCTGTCTGGCATCATCAATATCCCCGACAAAGCCCGCTACGAGTGCTACTTTTACATTGGTTCGTGCGAGCCCCAGGGCCCGCTGGCAGGCCTCGAGTGTGGAAGTGAGTCGCCGAAGCACCATATCGTCATGTCATGGCATTTCGTACGTTGTCGTCATGCCGTACTTACCTACCTGTTACATCCGCCTTACCTGCCGTCCCTTTCTCTCTCCCATTCTATCCCCTAAATGAACAGACAGGATTTTGCCGCCCGCGCCGCCGTCGCCTCCTTCGCTGCCGGACGCACCTCCTGGTAGGATCCTAGCTGGGGGTCTGACTTTGGTGGGCGCAATCTCACGAGAAATGGGGCCTCGTACGATAGTATGCGCTGAGGTCGCACAGGGAATGGCCTGACTTGAGTGGAGACGTTCGTCTCGCACTTCCCAGCGCCCGCTTACAAACTGCTGGGTACAAGGCTTTCTGCAGCAATGGCGCTCGCTGTCCTTCCCCTGAGGTCTTGCGTGTCCTTGCTCCCCTGCCCTCGCCTTCCAGCCCCGCCGGCAGACTCGGATTTCATTCGCTTCGTGGGCGGCGCATCCTGGTCGCTGCCCCCCTGGTCCACGATGCTTGATGTGGAACCCAACCTGTGCCCCTCAGAGGAGCTCTGTGGCTCATATGTGCGCGTCGAGGTGCAGGTCGGTGCGCGGATATGGATGCAACGTCAGCGGCGGGCAGGGTGTATGCGTGTACGGGGAGGGGAGTCAACGGCGCAGTGCGGGGGCCTGGGCCGGGGGACCACACCAATGCACCGGTAGGCGTCTGTCGGCGCTCCCGGCGGGAACGCAGCCACAGCAACGGCCGCGCGTTAATTATTTGGTCGGTTGGTTCCCATGGGGGGGGCGAACCCAACCGCCCAACCAACCCAGCGCCCTATCACCAACCGACACATGCAGGTGGATGACCTCGAACAGCCCGGCAACAAATTCTGGGCGCCGTTGTGTGCGACCACGGAGGCCCTGGCCTTCGACGTTGCCAGGATCACGTGCGAGCAGGTGGGCATGCCGTACATGCGCCGTACAACAACCGAGAAAGCGCACCCATGCCAAGGTCTACGTCAAAATACGCCGTAGACTTTGAATTCCAGCGTATCGAGCGTGCCCATACCTTCGCTGTCGCCTCCAGTGTACTGAACGGTTGTTACATATGGCTTTGGGCCTCGCATAAGTTCGAGACGGTCAAGGGAGGGTACGCCCGCCCCTGCAAGCAACCGAGCGACTCCACCGGTTCTCTTTCCCGGGCGAACCAGCTGACGACTCCGCTGTTGCGTCCCGGTCTGCTGCGATGTGCGGTCGCGCATGCAGGCGTACGACTGGCCGTCAGAGACCAAGCCCCCGCTGGGCTCTGTGGGCGGGGACCCCTCCACGACGCCCTTCTTCATCCCCCAGGGTAAGTTGTTGTTGTAACGGTTACAGTGGGTTCCAGACCAATAGGTAGAACCATCGGGCGCATCGCCTGACACTGAACAAGACGGAGGAAACAAATACCGATATGCACCGAAACAAAGGCAAACCACCAGAACACCAAGTTGACAGGCCGTAGGCATACAGAGCAGCAGCCAGCACCCCAGGGGGAATTTGCACTAGAGGCTCCCCTATCAGGAACTGGCCGCCAACCAACCTAACAGCCCAGCACCCGACGAACCAGTGAAGCGCCGCAACGATGCAAACATCGGAACCCGCCACCTCTCATCCCATAAGGCACGGACCCCTAGCAGGGCTCAACACGCTTATATAGCCAGAAAGTATGAAGCACGGGAAACCCCGCTCCCCAAGACAACCCGAGCCGATCAGGAATCCACCAGTACCTCAGCCGGTCCCCCGCACACAAGGCGATTGGCGACCACCCGCAAGAAAGGATGCCGAGGCCCCACTGCATCCCAGCCTTTCTGGGGAAGCCCCAGCGCAGCAAAGCCCCTCAGAAGGGCCCAAAACTCCACCACCCCACGGCGAACGGCGCGATCCAGAAGACCACTACCCGGAGTAAGAGGGGGACCACCAGCCCCCGCCCTTTTCAAGGCCGCGGCCATAAAACGGCGCCCCACCTCCATGGCAGTAATAGCCGCCAGGACTACGACATCCCAGACGCAGGACTGTACCCCGATAGGTGCTTGCACCAACCAAACTTGCGCCCGTGTCACCCCTGCACCGAGCTGGGTCTCGAGTTGGGCAGTCACTGCTTGAGCCACCGGGCAGAACCAAAAGTGGTGTAAGCGGGGGGTACCCGCCCCTGAAGACTCTCCAGCCGGCACACCGCACCCACAAGGGGCTGCTGCTGCCGTCCGCATATGAGAGTTCCCGAGGAGGGGGATCCCATCCACAGCCAACCGCCACCATCCCTCCTTATAGGCCGGCTCCCACTTCATGCCAGACCAGAGCCGCCGGAACACTTGCTGCAAGGCATTCAGGGCCGCTGGCAGGACAGGCCCGGTCCCCCCAAGCGCTTCGCGCACAAATGTCTCATGCGCGGCCCGCCGGGCGTCCGCGAACTCGACCAATTGCACAGCCGTCCCAACCCGAACAGTCATATCCCGCAGCGCCAGCGGCTCCCCCCCGCCCAACCGCCACCCCAACCGTGCGGTGAGCATGGACCCCACTTCCTCTATCCCAGGTAGAGCGTGGGGTATACCCTGGGAGGAAACCGGCATCACCAGTGCCGCTGCTTGCTTCCACGGGGTTGGCACCTCAGCTAGCAACGCTTCCAGCGCCCCCGTACATTCCCGCCACCGATCAAGCCCCAGAAACGTCTTCGCTGCTGTTGACCGCGGATCTAAGACTCGGACGACGAGCCCCCGCCATCCCGCTGACCAGGCCGTCTGCACCGCCGCCTCGGACGCGATTAAGAAGTCCCGAAGTGCATCACGAGCCGCTAGAACATCGCCCAACGTCTTAATGGCCCAGCACCCCACCAGTTCTGGGTGTAAGTATTCCAAGCCCGGCCTCCTGCCGACCACCACCTGCCCAGACTGGCAGGCTGGGAGGAGCGGGTTGCCCCAAATCGGCACGTGTACACACCACGGGCCTGGCACCAGCGGCTCGCTAGCGATGTCTTGTACCGGGGGCAAGGCCGTGAGCGCCGTGATCACCCGCCGGATATCAGCCGGCATCTCGTCCGCTCCCATCCACGGCCCCCTGCCTTGTGCTGTGAGCAGATTCAGAGGTCCAAACGCCGGATGCACCCCCCTCAGGTAAATGCTAAGGCAGCTGACCCATGGGGGCCGGCGCTCCCGGGGGCCCGCCATTGCCAATACAAAACGCAGGGCCCAACCAGCCCAGCGCGCCCGTACGTGCTCCTTGAGGGCAATGGCCCCAAAGCCCCCGAGGGATGGGTGCCCGACCAGCAGCCGCTGTGGGACACCTGTTGCTCGGCGCTCCCTAGCATCTGGGGCTAAATCCCGGTCAATGAGCTTCGCCGCCACCCGCTCTAACCCTTCCACTATGGTGTCTGGGGGTAGACCCCCATGCTCCATGTGCCAGGTGACACGGTGCATCCCATATGCTGCGGCTGCTGTCGCCCTGCCAAACGTGGACAGGCGTAGCCTTGCAATCCGCGAGAACCTACTTACTACCTTGTCCCTTTGGGACTCCCAGTCCACCATTGGGGACCCCCCTACGTCAGTAAACGGCAGATTCAACGCCGTGGCCGACGCTACGACCTTCAACCCACCCATGTCATGCGGGCTAGGTCCCTCGAAGCCAATTGGCAGTAGCTCAACCTTATCCAGGTTCAGCAGTTGCCCAGAGGCTTGAGCGTACACCTCCATGGACGCCAGGAAAGCCGGCACTTCCGCTGGCCCCTCCAACAGCACCTGAGTGTCGTCGGCAAACTGCACCGCGGTAGTTATGTTGCCCGCCCCTACCGCAAGCCGGATGCCAACCCCCCGTTGCTGTAACCAACAAAGGAGGGCTTGGGCTACAAACAGATACAACAGAGGTGCTAGCGGGCATCCTTGCCGTACCCCCGCCTCTATAGGGACCAGGCGGGATTTGTGCCCGTTGACCACCGCCAACGACCTGGTGTCGGTTAGTAAGATCCGTGTCCAGGACATCAAACCCGCACCCGCCCCCATCGCCTCCATCGCCTCATACAGGAAGCCTCTGTCCACAGAATCGTATGCTTTGGCAATGTCCAGGAAAGCCAGCACACACGACCGACCTTGTTGTGCCATGAGATGGGGAATATGCCGCAGGAACAGTATATTGGCCCCAATAAGGCGCTTTGGCAGGAAAGCCGATTGTTCGAGCGAGATGACACCTCCCAATACCGGTCCCAGCCTGGAGGCCAACACCTTAGTCAACACCCTATAATCTGTACACAGCAGGGTAATAGGCCGATAGCTGCCCTGAGCCGTAAGCGCTCCCCGGTTCTTGTACAGGATTGTGATCACTCCATCCAAGAACCCGGGGGGCACCTGGCCTGACTGACCCACTGCCGTGAAGACATCAGCCAACACCGGTGCTATCTGCGTACGGCATGCTTTGTAGAGCTCTGAGGGAATACCATCCCACCCTGGCGATTTGCCCGGGGTGACGGCCTTCAGTACTGCGGCTACCTCAGCCACCAAGATCTCAGGCGATCCTACACAACACGCCTGGGCCTCCGGAATACGCAGATTCTGGGCTCGCAGGGCCGCAATGACCTCCTCCCGCGCCTCCGATGACACAAGTGGCGGTGCCCTGCACACCTCGCGCCAGTACTCCGCCACCATTTGCGGCAGTCGTGTTGCGTCTGTAACAAGGCGCCCAGTTCCATCCTGCAGCGCTACCACCGCCTGTCTTGCCCTTGGAGGCTGGACTAGCGCCGTAAGCCCGCGGCTCGGGCGCTCCCCATCCCGCAGCCACTCTAGCCTGGCCGTACGCGCATCGGCTGCCCCTACCGCACGGGCGGCTGCGGCCACTTCTTCTTGCGCTGCCACCAAACCCTGCCAGGTGTGGGGCCCCTCAGCCGCGCCCTCCTCTACGTCTGCAAACGCTGCCCTGGCCGCCTGAACTGCCACCTCCAACCTGACCCCTGGCCGCATCCGTCGCAGCCGGCATTGTCTGTTAAGGGCCCCTGCTAGAGCCCCCATTCTCCGCTTGAACGTCGGCCACCAAGCGAGCAGTCCTGGCATGTCCGCTACACCGGGGCGGAGGCTGCCCTCCGCCTGCACCCAGTTTACGAACTGTTCCCGGAGGTCTTCATATGCCAAGAAGTGTGTGCGCACCCGTGGCATGCCTTGACCTTTGCCTTTTGCCACCCTTGGTAGAACGGTGACGACCGCGACCCTATGATAGGTTGTACCACCAGTCCTTTAGAGGTGGTAGAGATAACTACCGGTTGGGGGAAGTGCCAAAGATAAGCTAGAGCGAAGGGCTCCACTGGTGGGCGGTCGTACAGCACGACCGGCGAACCCGCTACAGTCAGCGTTAGGCGAAGACCGCCAAGTATCAACCGATAGACAAGTAAGACGGAAGTCAAGGAGACTTCTACCAGTGACCAGTGTCACGGCGACGCAAAGGTGCGAAGCCCCGTGGGTCGACGTTCAGTAACGTCGAACCACAAGTAAGATGCAGTTAAGTTAGTTACGGCCAGATAAGACTCCGGTCGGCAAGAGTAAGTAAGGTTAAGTGAAGTAAGGATAAGTAAGAGGAAGTAAGCAGTGAGTAGGCAAGGGAGACTGACAGGCCTAACTGGTACCGTAATACAACAACTATCCCCCTCCAGGACGAAGCGTCCCCGCGTCGCCACAGGAGTGACTAAGAAACGTCACGCTCCCGGCTGCGAAACGCGTCAAGCACAGGTTTCATGTCAGGGGTAAAGTTGCGCGCAGGTTCCCAGCTGTTATGTTCAGACGAGTAGTTCTTCCACTTGACCAAGTACTCATGGACAGACCGGCGACGGCGACCTTTTCCTGGGCGGCGTATGCGGTGGTCCAATACACGCTCAACGGCAAACAGAGGTTCGGCGGCGGCCCAGGTTATGGGAGGCGGCTCAACTGCCGAGGGGTGTTCAGTGTCAGATGGTCCAGTGTCCATTGGCGCCCGGTACGGTCGCACCAAGGAAACATGGAACGTGGGATGAATGCGCAAGTCCGCAGGCAGGATGAGTTCGACAGCCGCATTCCCAACCATGCGTTTAACAGCGAAAGGGCCAATCCAGCGTGGCTGAAGTTTACGCGTACCCGACAAGGAGCGCAAGTTCTTCGTGCTCAGTAGGACCTGATCACCCGCAGCAAAGGTGATGTCCTTCTTGCCAAGGTTGTAGTACGCCGTAGTACGCTGTTGCGCAGCCTCCAAGCATCGTTTGGCCTCAGACAGGCGGGTGACAAAAGACTCGACGAAAGCCTTCGCTGCGGGCACCGGAATGTCAAGCTCACGGGACACAGGAGTCGCCGGGTGAAATCCGTAATTCAGGAAGAACGGGGACTGCCCAGTTGAACGATTGACAGCATTGTTCATGGCAAATTCAGCAGCAGCCAAGTGTGTATCCCACGTGTCAGGGTGCAAGCCGGCAAAGTTGCGAAGTACGTCACCTAGAGTGCGATTCATGCGTTCAGTTTGCCCATCAGTCTGGGGGTGGTATGCCGTGGACAGATTCACACGAGTACCGACCAAGTCACCCAAAGCGGCCCAAAACTTACTACCGAACTGCGGTCAAAATACGCACGGGCGGTTTGTTCAGCAGTGACAGTGGTGGTCGTAGGCACAAGATGCACCATTTTAGTCAAGCGATCGACCAAAACAAGCACGGCGTCGTATCCCCCCTCAGTTTTGGGCAAGGCAACGACGTAGTCAAGCGACACGCTATCCCAGGGAGCGTCCGGAACAGGCAGAGGCTGGAGAAGCCCATGAGGTTTACCGGACAAAGGCTTGTTGCGTTGGCAGGTGTCACAGCGTTCCACGAAGCGCGCGGCGTCGCGAACCAGGCTGGACCACCAAAAGGTGCGGCGGACGAGGTCGACCAAGCGGGAAACACCAGGATGACCGGAAAGAGGGTCCGAATGGCAGCGAGTCAGGATGTCGTGGCGAAGTTGATCATCGTTGGGCACAACCACCAGGCGCTGATCACCGGTGGTGCAAAGCCAAAGGCCACGCTCGCAGGTAAGGGAAGAGGTGTTATCAGCGTCAGTGAACCACGGGTCCGTTGCGTAAGCCGCGATAAGGCGCGAAGTAAACCCTGAGACAGTAAGTTCCGAAGCGGCGGACTGGCGACGTGTAACGACGGACAGTACAGCCGAAAAGAGAGACGGGTGGCGACTAAGGGCGTCAGCAATGTTAAGGGTACCGGCAAGATACTCCCAAGTGAAGTTAAACCGGGCCATGAACTCCATCCAGCGAGCCTGCCGGCGGTTCAAAGTAGGCACACCCTGCAAGTAAGTGAGCGGCTTGTGATCGGTCTTAACCACAAAGGAACGGCCCTCAAGATAGCAGCGCCACTCGCGAAGGGCGTGGACAACCGCAAGGAGCTCTTGTTCACCCGTTGTGTAGTTACGCTCTGCGGAGGAAAACTTTTTACTGGCAAAGGCAACAGGACGACCGTTTTGCAGCAAGACAGCACCCGAACCGTGCAAGGAGGCGTCGGTAAGCAACTCGACACGAAAAGGCGCGGAGTAGTCGGGAAAGCTCAAAACAATGTCCTCAGCGACAGCACGCTTAAGTTCATCGAAAGCAAGTTGACAAGCAGGAGTCCAGGCGGCAGCGGACAGAAAAGCATTCTGGCGCGTCAGGGAAGTAAGGGGCGCAGCAACGATCGAGTAGCGCGCGACAAACTTACGGAAGTAGTTGGTAAGACCCAAAAACTTGCGAAGCTCCTGGACACCGGAAGGGACAGGCCAGTCACGCACGGCGGCAACCTTACGAGGATCCATGCGAATACCATCCGCCGACACCACGTGGCCAAGGTATTCGACCTGCTCCTGCACCCAGTGGCACTTGGAAAGTTTGGCGTAAAGCTGGTGTTTGCGAAGAACGTCCAGGACCATACGAAGGTGATGCAAGTGCTCTTCCTTGGTTTTGGAGTAAATCAGGATATCGTCCAGGTAGCACACGACAAACTTATCGATGTACGGCCTGAGCATACGGTCCATGCAAGCTTGGAAGGTGGCAGGGGCGTTAACCAAGCCAAAGCTCAACACGGTGTACTCAAAGTGACCAAAGGGCGTGCGAAAGGCCGTGGCAGGGATATCGGAGTCAGCAATGCGAATCTGGTTGTAGCCCTGCTGCAGATCAATGGAGCTAAAGTAAGCAGACCCACGCAGTTTGTCAAGCAAGTCGTCGACGCGAGGCAAAGGGTAGCGATTCTTCACAGTCACCGCGTTCAGGCCACGGTAGTCAATGCACATGCGCAGACTCCCGTCCTTCTTACCCACGAACAGGATCGGGGCAGAGTAAGGGGACGTGCTGGGACGAATCATACCTTTAGCAAGCAAGTCAGTTACTTGCCGTTTAACCTCGTCGAGCTCCAAGGGACTCAAGCGATACATTGGACGCGAAACGGGCTGAGCGCCTGGAGTCAAAGGGATGGTATGGTCCACGGGTCGGACCGGAGGAAGCCCGGGGATCTCGCGGAAAACGTCTGCGTATTCGCTAAGAAGCGACACGACAGCTGGATCCTGCGTCTCAGCTGGCACAGCAGCAGCGTTAAGGTGAACAGTAGGGCGGACAAGCAACGCATGGGCACCCTTACGGAGCCATCGCATAGCCTCCTTACGACCACAGCTCGTAACAGTGGGGCGCGCAGAAGAGCCCGAAGCGACGGAAGCAGAGGCAGCGAGCAAAGCAGCAGCGGCGAAATTCACGCACGGCGCAGCATCCGCAGCGGGTGGCCCCCCCTGAGCCGGCGACGCGAGCCAAGACACGCGACACGGCGACCCACGGGCAGAGCGCAGCAACAACGAACGTGCAGCATAGTCCATAACAGCAAAGTGCTTTTGCAAAGTAGCAGAACCCAAGATGTACGAAGCGGCATCAGTCAGCTCGGCAAGCACGTACGGGTTAACAGTAAGGCGAAGGGAGCCCACAGAAAGGCGAAGCGTAACCTGGCCCAAGATAGCCTGCTTACCACCGTCAGCGAGGTGAACGTGCGACCAGGAGCACGGCCGAATAGGCAAACCAAGGCGGTGGACGACGGGAGTACCGATGAAGTCGTGGCTGGCACCCGAGTCGAGCAAGGCAGTAAGGGCGAGGTTGACAGCAGTGACAGGGATCACAGGCAACGAACCACCTGTCGAAAGGGAAGAAGCAACTGCCAAAGAAGAGACAAAGGGCTCAGGCCACCAGGACAAAGACCACCAGTCCTTTAGAGGTGGTAGAGATAACTACCGGTTGGGCGAAGTGCCAAAGATAAGCTAGAGCGAAGGGCTCCGCTGGCGGGCGGTCGTACAGCACGACCGGCGAACCCGCTACAGTCAGCGTTAGGCGAAGACCGCCAAGTATCAACCGATAGACAAGTAAGACGGAAGTCAAGGAGACTTCTACCAGTGACCAGTGTCACGGCGACGCAAAGGTGCGAAGCCCCGTGGGTCGACGTTCAGTAACGTCGAACCACAAGTAAGCTGCAGTTAAGTTAGTTACGGCCAGATAAGACTCCGGTCGGCAAGAGTAAGTAAGGTTAAGTGAAGTAAGGATAAGTAAGAGGAAGTAAGCAGTGAGTAGGCAAGGGAGACTGACAGGCCTAACTGGTACCGTAATACAACAACTATCCCCCCTCCAGGACGAAGCGTCCCCGCGTCGCCACAGGATTGACTAAGAAACGTCACGCTCCCGGCTGCGAAACGCGTCAAGCACAGGTTTCATGTCAGAGGTAAAGTTGCGCGCAGGTTCCCAGCTGTTATGTTCAGACGAGTAGTTCTTCCACTTGACCAAGTACTCATGGACAGACCGGCGACGGCGACCTTTTCCTGGGCGGCGTATGCGGTGGTCCAATACACGCTCAACGGCAAACAGAGGTTCGGCGGCGGCCCAGGTTATGGGAGGCGGCTCAACTGCCGAGGGGTGTTCAGTGTCAGATGGTCCAGTGTCCATTGGCGCCCGGTACGGTCGCACCAAGGAAACATGGAACGTGGGATGAATGCGCAAGTCCGCAGGCAGCATGAGTTCAACAGCCGCATTCCCAACCATGCGTTTAACAGCGAAAGGGCCAATCCAGCGTGGCTGAAGTTTACGCGTACCCGACAAGGAGCGCAAGTTCTTCGTGCTCAGTAGGACCTGATCACCCGCAGCAAAGGTGATGTCCTTCTTGCCAAGGTTGTAGTACGCCGTAGTACGCTGTTGCGCAGCCTCCAAGCATCGTTTGGCCTCAGACAGGCGGGTGACAAAAGACTCGACGAAAGCCTTCGCTGCGGGCACCGGAATGTCAAGCTCACGGGACACAGGAGTCGCCGGGTGAAATCCGTAATTCAGGAAGAACGGGGACTGCCCAGTTGAACGATTGACAGCATTGTTCATGGCAAATTCAGCAGCAGCCAAGTGTGTATCCCACGTGTCAGGGTGCAAGCCGGCAAAGTTGCGAAGTACGTCACCTAGAGTGCGATTCATGCGTTCAGTTTGCCCATCAGTCTGGGGGTGGTATGCCGTGGACAGATTCACACGAGTACCGACCAAGTCACCCAAAGCGGCCCAAAACTTACTACCGAACTGCGGCCCACGATCGGAAACGACCGACTTAGGCACTCCGTGAAGGCGGACAACGTTGTCAAAATACGCACGGGCGGTTTGTTCAGCAGTGACAGTGGTGGTCGTAGGCACAAGATGCACCATTTTTGTCAAGCGATCGACCAAAACAAGCACGGCGTCGTATCCCCCCTCAGTTTTGGGCAAGGCAACGACGTAGTCAAGCGACACGCTATCCCAGGGAGCGTCCGGAACAGGCAGAGGCTGGAGAAGCCCATGAGGTTTACCGGACAAAGGCTTGTTGCGTTGGCAGGTGTCACAGCGTTCCACGAAGCGCGCGGCGTCGCGAACCAGGCTGGACCACCAAAAGGTGCGACGAACGAGGTCCACCAAGCGGGAAACACCAGGATGACCGGAAAGAGGGTCCGAATGGCAGCGAGTCAGGATGTCGTGGCGAAGTTGATCATCGTTGGGCACAACCACCAGGCGCTGATCACCGGTGGTGCGAAGCCAAAGGCCACGCTCGCAGGTAAGGGACGAGGTGTTATCAGAGTCAGTGAACCACGGGTCCGTTGCGTAAGCCGCGATAAGGCGCGAAGTAAACCCTGAGACAGTAAGTTCCGAAGCGGCGGACTGGCGACGTGTAACGACGGACAGTACAGCCGAAAAGAGGGACGGGTGGCGACTAAGGGCGTCAGCAATGTTAAGGGTACCGGCAAGATACTCCCAAGTGAAGTTAAACCGGAGTTGTTGTTGTTATAACGGTTACACTGGGTTCCAGACCAAGAGGTAGAACCACCGGGCACATCGCCTGGGTAAGTGCGCGCGCGAAGGCAGCGTTGTGCATGTAGCAAGTAAGCAAGGTCCGGGCTTGGAAGCACTACCAAACGCCCGAGGGTTAGAGGCCTTCAGCCAAGCGCACATTCCTCCCAGAGGCAGCGATGGGGTTCTCTGGTCCTCGAGTGGCGGTTGGCTGCTGGGTGGGAGGTGTACGACAACCGCGTATGTAGCTGCACTCGGCCGACTTGAATCTGCGGAAGAAAATTACCGGTCGCTTTTTTATTCATCTCGCTCTGTCCCGCAGTTGTGGCTTCCGATCCGGTCATCGCCGTGGGCGATTTCAACCCGGCTGTCATCCCCCGCTGGGTCACCGTATTGGGCGGAGATTTTGACAAGGCAAAGAAGATCCAAGATTTGGACATCCAGGTACAGATCTGCTAGTTGTCCAATCCGGCGGGCGGACCTAGTGAAAGAAACCGTAGTTTCTCCGGCTCTCGGTGTGATTGCAGTACAAAGAGCATCATGTGCTCGCTTAAGCGCTTGCCTTGAAGGATGGAATGAGTTTACGTTTACGTCTGAAACACGTCGTCATAACAACGCAACACCTGCGGTTGTTCGCGCTGCACACCGTAGTTGCAGTAACTGTTACGATGGGCCCCAGACCGTGCTAAAGGTCGCTAAAGACTTTTAGCACGTGAACGTGTGATAAAGGTCGCGCACGTTCCTTTTCAAGTTCCACACGCGATGTACGACACGGTACAGAGCGGGTTGCTGTCTGTTGTGGCCTCATCGCCGCGCACACTCTACACGCCACACCACACACCGCGGATGGGCTGGGATTCCGGATCCCATGTGGTTTTTGAATAACACCACACCATGCATCCCGCAAACCGTGTCTATTTCCTGATCGTGTATGTGCTTGTTGCCGCGTGTTGCCGCTCGCAGGTGACTGATACCCAGTGCGAGCATGGGGCCATGTTTGCAGTGGTCTGTCACAGCATCTGGTACGGACAGAATTGAAAGGGAATGTACGACAGGCGAACTGGCGAAACCGCTCCCAGTGGGCCGCACTAAAGCGGCGACGGGGCACACTTTCCAGGTGGCCGGAGGTATCTAGAGAACCTAAGCTTCATGTACGGTACGCCAATTTAACGCTAGGCACGTACGATGTGTATATGCGGTAATCCAAAAAGCATGGAGCAAGTTCAGGATGCTGATGCGAACAATGTGTGTGTGCTAGTCCGGTGTTAACTGGGCCGCCTCATCGACGTGTCTGTAAATTGGTCACTGGCTCGTCTGCACGTGATGTAGTAGTAGTAACTGGGGCCCAGGCCATAAGGTAGAGCCATCGGGCGCATCGCCTGACACTGTGATGTGTTGCATGTCTAGTCGGGCCTGACGCTGCGCGAAACGGAAATCTATGTGTGTGCTCGAATTTATATATAAACTGATCCACCTGTGGGCGAGGTGCTGCGGGCGGAAGCACGCAGTGGGCTGCCGTCGATTGGTGTGTGGCCTTGGGTCTACAGTGGCGGCTTGACGCACCAGTCAACCAACCACGGTGGCAGCTTGATGCACCAGTCAACCATTCATTCATTCACGCGGGGGTTGGCGTGTGCGCAGCGCCTGGTGATGAGCCAGGTCCAAGGGGCAGGACCCAAGGGGCAGAGCCTAAAGGGGGCAGAGCCTGAAAGGGGCAGGGCCCAAGGGGCAGAGCCTAAAGAGGGCAGAGCCTGAAGGGGGCAGGGCCTAAAGGGGGCAGGGCCCAAGGGGCAGGGCCTAAAGGGGGCAGAGCCTAAAGGGGGCAGAGCCTAAAGGGGGCAGAGCCTAAAGGGGGCAGGGCCTAAAGGGGGCAGAGCCTAAAGGGGGCAGGGCCTAAAGGGGGCAGGGCCCATGGGGCAGAGCCTAAAGGGGGCAGAGCCTAAAGGGGGCAGAGCCTAAAGGGGGCAGAGCCTAAAGGAGCCCGATGGCACAGACAGGACACAAGAGCCACGATAGCCGTGATGGCATTGGGTTACTGTTGGGGTACTGCCACTGGGCCAACAGTACGGTATGTGTTGGGATTGTGGGGGTAGCAAGGTGGGGATAGCGAAGGTGAGGTTAGCGAGTTGGGGCCCACCTTACAACCTTTGCCGTGACGGCAAGCGTACAACCTTTGCCGTGAAAACATGATGGCAAGCGTAGTAGCAGTGAGGCCATGTTGTGTGCCTCAGACAGCTCCACTCGAAATTGTCTGCGCCTGATTCGGTATTAATTCGTGGGACCCCACCTACTATAGAGTTTCATGCTTCGGGTTTAGGAATGTGTTGGTTTGGCATGTGTATAGAAACACTGCTCCCGTGCAAATGCGTCATTCGCTTTGCCTGCGGCTAAGCAGGTGCCTGCTTACCGTTGGAAATTAGTTGCGTGGTAAGAATTGCAGGTTCGTGCTGGGAGATTCGCTGATTCACTTGAAGCCCGCTGTGGCGCATTGTACTGGGCGAGCTGGGTTTCGCAGAAAGCGCAAATGTACACCGGAGCGTATGATGTAATGGCTTGCCGCTTGGTGCAACCAAACAATGCGGGTTTTGGGGGTTTCTGGAGGGTTAGCCGAAAAACTATCTTGCTTTTACGGCGTTCAAAGCTCCGAATGTGCCAACCTGAAGCGAAAGGGGCCTGGAGCTCATAATGGAAACGTTTACTCGTATCGCGTTCGGGTAACGTCCCCCTAACAACAAGCATATGGATACGTGGCTACCTCGGGCAAGTAATGTATCTGACGCACAGTCTCACGAGCTTTAGACGTCCCTAGTCGTTGTTTTTGCGCACTTTCGTCGTGCTTGTTGTAAACATTTTGTAACAGTGCAACAGTGGGCTCCAGACCAAAAGGTAGAACCATCGGGCGATGCGCCAGACACTGAAGGAGACGAAAGAGACAGAAACTCGGCCGCACCGCACCAATGGCAAACCACCAAGACATCAGTCAGCAGTCCAGGGGCAGCAGCACCTGCAGCCATGACCAGATGTCGTACGCTGGCAATTCAGGACAACCTTCTGTGCTGGCCATGTTCTTGTAACGCTTACAGAACCTGATATGCTGAGAGCTTGAGGACCGTAAACCAAAGAGCCAACTGTCATTTCAAAAAGGGAAGGAAACAAAGTTTCCAGTGGGTCCCTGGAACCATGGCAAGACACCGGATCATAGTGGTTGTTGTAACGGTTACAGTGGTGGTGGTGGGGCGGTGGTGGGGGTGAGGGCACAGCTGCACTGGTGCTGAAGGCCACGCTCTTGTTCGCGCATCAGTGCACAGCCGCGTGGGGGCTGGCCGCTGGCGGACTGCGACGACGGGTGAGCGGCACTCCACCGCTCCCTCCACCCGTTACACGTCACCTACTTCCCTCCACATAGGCATGCGCCAGCAGCGGTTGCAACGTGTAAGGCGCGCTGGGGCAGCTGCAGGGGAAAACATCATTATCATCGTACACCGTACACCTAACCCGTACGACGGCTGGGCGGCCCACCAGCTCCTCCTGCTGTCTTCCAAGCAGGTCGCTCAAATCAGCGCCATGGATCTTATCGTCGTACAGCCACCCCAGCCCGCTGAACGGGAATACACCAGGCGGTTTCGGAGCGCAAACGACCAGGGATGCCGAGCCCACCACACTCCACACAGTCACTCTCCCTCCCCGGTCCACCGGCCGACCCATTATGTCCTCATGTACGACAGGCCGCCAGACAGGATGCTCCGAAAGCCACACACACATAGTTTGATACTCAGGTACTTTTCATATACTGCCGCATCGGACTCGACACCTACCTGCCCCATTTAGTCGGCCAGCCACTCCCCCTCCACCGCCACCATCCTTGCCCTCACCCGCCCGCTCCCCCATCGCCCGCCCAACTCCGCTACTAGCCCGTATATTCAATGTTGGGAAGCATCACTGACGTCCGGACCGCCAAAGCGAATGGCCCATTACGCGTGGGGTTGGCTACCCTCCGACCCAGCCCTTACGATTGTGCAGGCCACACGTACGACACCCTTCGCCCCAAACAAGCGCAACGCCAGCCCTCCCCGCGTCGCCCCCTCCCACACACCCCGCTCGATACCCCTGTGATGCTGCGCCTGCAGCCACGTGACAAATTCAACTAACTACTAACCCCCAAACCGCTCCCCCCGCGGCACAAACCACCGCCTTTACCACCACCCCAGTGTTCCAGCCCACCCAGGCCTGGTCGGCCCCCGCGCAGCCCCGTTATTCAACCCCGCCTCGGCGCCAGGCAGATGCATGGGCTCCACGTGCCAGGCGTGACGTATCCCACCAATCGGGCCTTATGCATGTACCATAGCCACGGCCTCCAGCTGCGTGACGTCATCCACGTCGAGGAACGACTCAACCTGGGGGTCGGGATCGGCAGGCGGCGGGTCTGATCCGGTCAGCAGGTATCGCCCCACGCGGAACTGCACTGAAATCCTAGGGACTTCCTCGCTCAGCCCTGCTTTCCTAATACCCTAAAACCCTAAAAAGCCTAAAACTAAGAGCCTTCCTCGCTCAGCCCTGTCTTCAAAAACCCTAAAACTAAAACCCTAAAAACCTAAAAGCCTTCCTCGCTCAGCCCTGTCCCCAAGCCCACAGCCCATCCCATCATCCACCCACCCGGAGCCAGCCCCCCGGCTTCCCCTTCTCCTAGGTTGGGGTTGGTGCATGTGTCTTTTTCCCCGCTACCCCTCCGCCCGCTCCTCCGGCCGCACCTGAAAAAGCGCCGCGTCCACTCCAGGCCGCCCGCCGTTAACCTCTGCGCTCGACCAGCCCTCGTAGCCGAACTGCCTCCACACCCTGGAGCCCCACCGCGTTGTGGTCAGCGGGAAGCAACCCACGTCGATCTGCCAGCGCAGCGCCACCGTTTCGGGCTTGACGCTGTGCTTGTCCGCTACCTCCTTCACCACCGACAGGGCTTCCTGCGCAGCCGGAAAAGCGGGGGACAGGGTGTGGTGAGGGCGCCGGGGCTAGCGGGAACAGCGGGCGACAGGGTGTGGTGAGGGCGCCGGGGCTAGCGGTCACCGCGGGCGACAGGGTGTGGTATGAGGCGGAGAGAGGAGATGGCGGAGTGGGCGGAGTGAGCGAACTGAGCGGGCGGCGGCGTCGCACGGCGACTCAAGTACGCGAGGCCTCATAAGGCCCGTGACGAGCAGCTCCTGTGCCTTGTGGGCCTGATGGCTGCGCCATCTTCCCCAGGACTGCCCCGACCGCCTCGCGCTGCGCCGCCCGGGCGCTGCCCTCCCCCCCCCTCGGGGCTCCGCTCCGGAACCACCCACCGGCTCCGCTCCGGAACCACCCACCTGCAGCTTGCTCCACCCCCCGATGTTGTTGACCATGTCCAGGCAGGCGGGTACTGAGTCCAGGTCGGGGTCGCCTGGAGGCGGGGGGGTTACAATAACATAACCGGTAACGCGACTGGGGGAATGTAGTGGGTGCATAGCCTTCGGACACCGGGTCGTGCGCATGCGACTGGACTTGGGTGGCCGGCCACACACACGGACGCGACGACGGAGGCGGGGGGGGGGGCCGGTAGGGGAGAGGGTGGGGTAGGAGGAGGGCGGCCGCGGACGAGGACAGTACCCAGGTAGGGCGCCACCACCTGCGTACCCTATCAGCTAAAACAGCGGCGCCAACGAGGAGGACGCCACCCACCCGTGCTCGGCAAGCAAACCTGGAGCGATTCATCTCATCCATAGACCGGTACCGGCATAGCCCTAAAACCCTAAAGGATCGGCCCTGTCCAACAAGCCCAACGGTCCATGGCCAATGCACGCCCCGCACTGCTCCGCCTGGAGGCGCCCGCAAATAAGGCCCTCGTGACACCCTGGCTGGCTGCCCCCGGCCCCCGCCGACCTACCCTTGACGGCTAAACCAAGCCCCCCAGCATGCACCCCCAGGCGAGTGTCCTCCCGAATGTCTCCTAGTCGGATTAACCTGATCTCCTTATTAAGTGCCGACCTAGGAGTTTCCTAACCCCAACCCGCCGACCTACCCTTAACGGGGTCCGGCGGCGGCGCCCCCAGGTACTTCTCCGACAGCAGCCCGCCCAGGGTGCCGCCGCGCGCCAGCACCTTGATGCCGTACCGCGCGCACAGCGCCAGCACCGGCGCCGAGCTCCGCACCAACACGCTGTGCTCCACCTGCACACCGTCAGCCCAGGTCAACGCAACTCCAAGCGACAAACCAGGAGTCAAACATGAAAATCTAACATGAAGATCTAACATGAAGACCTAACATGAAGACCTAACATGACGATCTAACATGACGATCTAACATGACGATCTAACATGGTGCGCTCAAGAAGCTCAAGGTTTACTCCTCCTGCCGTATCAATCTGTACGGCAATCAGTCATATACTGCAGTTACACAGCCTCCTCCTCGCGTGCTCAAGTCCCCTGTAATAATCAATGCAGTACTACCTGCGGAACTGCTGCAGCACAGCCTGCTGACGTGGCGCAATGGTACGCCTGCCCCAGCTCACGCCTCGGTGCACCCACACGGCGGTGCACCTGGCTGACTAGCCCCTGGACGCCCCACCCAACCCCCCCCCCCACGCACCTGAACGCAGGTCAGCGGCACCCCCGCCTGGATGACCGCCTTGAGCTGCTCTGCCGGGAAGTCCACCAGACCGATACCCCGGATCTTCTTGGGCTCCGTGATGGCCACCTCACCCGTCTCCTCGTTCACCTGCGGCGAGGGGAGGGGCCGGGGACCGATGAGGAGGCCGGACACGAAACGCGGTTTCCGGCGTGTCTAGGACACAGCCATGGCGGTTGGTTCAGCCAGGACACGTGCCGCTGGCTCCTGACCGCGTGGGCGAGCTCGCTTCCAGCCGCCCTCTCGCCCTCTCCACCAGCCAGCCAGCCAGCCAGCCAGCCAGCCAGCCAGTCAGCCAGCCAGCCAGTCAGCCAGCCAGTCCTCCCACCAGTCGCTCGCCAGGGTGACCTCATTTCCCACGCGCCTTACTCCCCGAACCCCCGGACACTGCCGCCCGGACCCGCCCACCTCGAGCTGGTCGGTTGCGAGTCGCTGCAGAGCCTTGAGGACCGGCAGCGGGTCGGCAGCCTAGGGGGGGGGGGACGTGGAGGGGAGCGGTTTGCCGGCGCAGTGAGTAGCGGGTGGCGGACAGTGCCCGCACGACACACGGCGGTAATACACACACACACACACGCACGTGTCAGCCCCTTTCCTTCCATTACCCCGACCCATGCCCCTCAACCCCTCCCATCAATCCCGAGCTCCTCTTCCGTCCTCCCAGACCATTCCCGGCGACTGCGCCGCGCCGAGTGCCCCTCAGAGCGATCCAGCCCACAACCTCATCCCGACCCTCCCTCACCCCAATCGCGCGATAAGGCCCTCGCCGCCCTCCTCCCCCGACGCCACCCACCTTGAAGTCCCACCACACCAGCTGCACCAGGTCAAGTGGCTCCGGAACCCCCTCCGCGTCCACTCCTCCGTCGGGACCAAACACATTGGCCCGCGCCCGCTCAATGAACGCCTCCACAGCCGCCACGGCGCCGGCCGCGCCGCCGGACACCCAGGCGTCCGTGAAGACGTTGGGCGCCAGCTTGAGCAGCAGCTGGATACGGTTAGGGCCCCGCTCGCGCTCGTACCTGGGCGGTTGGGTCCGTTACGGCAGTTGGGTCCGTTAGGGCAGTTGGCAAGCGGTTTGACGGTTTGTTTCCCCACCTTAGCACAGACACACACTCCAGCAGGTCAGCCCCCCGCACGCTCATCCGTCCCGGTGTGCGGAGGCCGCGAAATAAAACCCTCCACCACCAGCACCTCTAAACACCTAACGTCCTGCCGTACTTTACCGTACGGCACCCTGGACCCAACACCTCCCCCTCCCCGTGTGCAACCCCCCGCTGCGCGCTGCGCTGCGTGCAGCACCCACCCAGCCACGGGTCTCCCTCGAACCCAGCCACCCAGCCGCCCAGCCACCCACCTCCGCTTGAACGTCAGTTCTAAACGGTTTTTTCTAAACGGTTTTTTCTAAACGGTTTTTTCTAAACGGTTTTTTCTAAACGGTTTTTTCTAAACGGTGTTTTCTCGCATCCACGGGTCTTCCTCGAAACCCAGCTGACGTCTGTTCTAAGCAGGTTTTTTTCGCATCCACGGGTCTTCCTCGAAACCCACCTCCGCTTGAACGTCCCCAGCACGCGCTCCGAGCCGTCAAAGAAGCCCGCTGGCGGCGCCGCCGACGGCATTTCCCCGAACAGCGTCCGCAGGGAACAGTACGGCCAGCCGGCGCCGCTGACGTCAAAGGTGGTCATTCCCGCGTCCGCCAGGTCCGTCAGGGCCTGATGCGGGGAGGGGAGGGGAGGAGAGGGGAGGGTATTGGTTCTACGTGGCAAAGGGCCGGATAGGCTATGATACGGCAGGCCGGGGAGGGACCGGGAAGCGACGGGAAGGGAGAGGACAGGACGGGAGGCGACGGGAGGGGACACGGTGTCCTGGCTGAGAGTGGAGGTTCGTGTTGCGGTGCCAGGGACTGCTGATGCTCCTTCATGCTGCCATGGCGAGTGACGGTGCGGGCCCATGCAGTACTTGCCCCCGGTGCCGGCCGTAACCCTTCACGTCCCGGCTCGTCGAGCTCGCCACCCTGCGCCGCTGTCACAACTGGTCGGCTGCCCGTCATCCCCCTGGCGCCGCGCCAACCCCTCCACCCCTCCACCCCAGCCCACGTCCCTTACCTGCATCCACCCCTCCAACCACCCCTCCACCCACCCCACGTCGAGTCAACGGTTCTTTTATGTAACCCCACGCCCCTCACCTGCATCCACCCCTCCACCCATCCCTCCACCCACTCCACGTCGAGTCAACGGTTCTCTTACGTAACCCCACGCCCCTCACCTGCATCCACGGCACCAGCGACAGCGGGTCATCGTTGAACGACGCCTTCAGGTCCGACACCGCCGCCTCAGCGTCCGAGATGGCCACTCGGAGGACCTCCAGCTCGGCGCCCTTGGCCTGGCGGGTTGGAGGGACGGACAGGACACCAGGGTTGGACACCAGGGTTGGAGGGACGGACAGAACACCAGGGTTGGACACCAGGGTTGGACACCAGGGTTGGACACCAGGGTTGGAGGGACGGACAGGGGCAGGGCAAGAAGGCGAGGGGAGGGCGTTGCTGGCTGGTTCTCATTGGAGGCTCCAGGGGTGGGTCATGCGTCCGCAGCGAACTGCTCCATCCGTCCCCAACCTTGCCTCGACTGAGGGCCGCGGCACCCAACGACCCAGATGGTTCCCGTACCTCCTCTCCAACACACACCCATGCCATCCCGTGGCCCCCTCCCTCGGGGCGCACCTCCGCCTCCGGACCCTTGAGGGTGGCGATCTCCCTCTCCATCTCCTTGGCCTGTATGGTCAGCTGGTTCCACTGCACGAAGGGCGTGCACTTCGCAAGCCGCCGGACCAGCTCCTACGGAAGACAAGGGACGGGAAGGGAGGGGCAGGCCGTTGGGGCGCTGGGTGGAGGAGTTACGAGGGGCTCGGCAGGAGCGGGGGGCGCGGGCGCTACGACGTGAGGGTATGTGACCTCCTGAGGGCGATAAGGCTAGCCCGGCGGGATGAAGGGGGAGCTGGTGCTTTCGGGTGGTCCAGGGGAGGCAGCAGCGGATGCAACGCGCGAGGGGCGGAGGTAGCGGCCACACCACCACAGCACTGCCGACCGCCACCGTCACCAGGGGCATCAGCGGCGCGCCTGGGTGCCCCTTGCCCCCGTGTATGGGGTGTGTGTTGGGTTCACCGCCCACGGATCAGGCACCGCCTGCTCCCCTCCCTCCCCAAAAGAGTCCGAAGCGTGGAGCGCGATAGGGGAGGCCCGCGGCATAGGGCCCACGAGCCGCGGTCAGCCCCTGCATGTGACCCATACCGGCCAACTGGCATCCACGCACCCCCTCCCCACCCGCCGGAACGTGTAACCCCCGCCTGAAGCTGCGCTGGCTGGGACGTCGCAACCCGGCTCCGGAACCCGGCTCCGCAAACCCGCAAACCCAGCTCCGGAAGCCAGTCCGTCGTTGCAGCGTCCCGTGCTTTCCTGCGGCTCAGCTGTAAGGTTTACTAACGCACCCTGCCTGGACGGCAACCCTTCCTCTATCAAGCATCATGCCGTGTGAACGTCGAATAGAGCGGGCAGGGGCTTGGGCAGGGCCGCGTCGGCCGGATTAGCCGGGGGCGGGTGGCCGGGGGGGTAGCTGGGTGGCTGGGTGGCTGGATCGCGGCTATCAGCTGCTGGCTACTGGTGCGAAGAGGGCAGTCGGTTCCATCGTGGCACAACGGTGATAACAACACACGGCGAGGGCTGTCAACCGCGCAGGGCGCCTGCTTGCGGACCCAGGGCGCCTGCTTGACAATCCAAGCCCCCGGCCCAGCCCCCCTCCATCCCAGGACATGGGGGGCCCAGCCCACCGACCCCAAGGCTGCTTTAATGCTGAGGGCATTTGGGTGATCTAGCAGAAGGCCGCGGGCTGCTGACCGCCCCTGGAGTCATCCCTGCCACGTCAGTCGCATACCCGGGGCTTGTGTGAGTTGTGACCGAGCTTCCACCCAGCCGCGCATGCTAGCAATGGCAGTGGGATGTCGTCAAAGCCAGCCGCCGGCAACAACGCGCGCGGGAGGGAGTTGGGAGGCTGTGGGCGAGGGACCGCAGGGGACCCGTCGTCCCCGGCCGACCACCTACGTTGTATTCTGGAGCTGCAGCGTTGAATGATGGTGGAGGTGGTCCTGCAGCCTCGCCCTCGTCCTCGGCGGGAACAGGAATCCAGCTCTCGGCAAGCATAGCCTGCACGCAGCAGGCGCCCACGTAACATTTGTGGCCTTGTTGATAGGTTTTGGACTCACACCCTCTGTGTCATAGAAGACAACAGCTGGCCAATCGCGACATGCGCGGCACTTGTCGCAAAGCTTGCCTTTGCGTCTCCGGGAAGCCAGCATGTATTCACGATTGGTGACAATGGCACTCCAGGAAGAAGTTCGACGGGCGGGCGTTCCGATCCATACAGCTCAAGGAGAACCGGGTCTGGCGATGGCCCGCTCGCCACAAAATCCTCACCCGACTCCGCCATTCGTATTGAAAAGTAAGATGTTGTAATACAGCTACTATCAAGGTTCCTTGTGAACTGTATCACTGTCAGAGGACCAGCACTGACAAAACGCTACAAAGGTGCCAGCCGCAATATGATGTTTGGTCAGTGAGAATTGCCTTTTGTTTTTGTGAACCCAGGACGTTTGCTTCATGGCAAACATCTAGGACATTTTCCTTCGAAGCCTCTCAACTGTACGGAACCCCTCGTACCGAGCGCCCTACAGCCGGATTGTTGGAACGTTGGCAGTGCTCATATACTTTACGTTCACGATCCCTGTAGCCAAAAACACATTTTACTTGATGGCCTTCATTTGCTGACTACGACACTGCTTCAGCGCGCAAAATGGTGGAACACGCAACTAGCTGGAGCGGTGCTCGCTATTTGCTTCTCATGAAATTGAATCAATTGTAACATCGCTATGGTTATTGTTATAATATCGTTAAGGTTTTTACGAATACGTGCACACACCAACCGCCAAAAGCTATCCACTTCATCGCTTCTGGACGGCGTCCTTCGCGGACCTGCATGATGAAAACGTGCTTTCTACGACTAATAGGATGACTGAAGCTTGCGCTCAAACTTATCGGGGTCGAGTACCTTCCCACCGCCTCAAGACTGCGTTCAGCACAACTTGCTGCTCACATGACCCCCCGGACAATGCCGCAGCGACCAAAACCCGGCATGGCGAAACGAGTCCTGCATCAGGATGGTGAAAAAGAGTCCTGCACACCTTACATCGAACATATGCCCCAACCTGGCAGGTACAGAGCAGCGTCCGCTGGCGAGGAGGGTCGGGATAACCGACAGCCCGCCGCGTGCACCTGGCCCTCCTGAACACCGTCATTGCGACGGCCTCATGGACCAACACCTTGCTCCCTCCTGTTCTCTCGCTATCATCATTTGATGCGGATCCGGACAAGGGGTGTATTAAACACCACACATGAAACCATTACCCACCAGCACTGGGAGGTCATGGTCGGCGAAACCCGCACCCTCCATGTCGCCATCCGCCTAATGTGCCCGAGGCAAGTCGGCCCACTCTGCCTGTGCCTTATGAAGGGGGGAATGCGACTCCGACGCTCTGGCCTGGCACACGGTGCGGCACCGCCGGGTCGAGAGCCATCCGAACAGTCAGCAGACCAAAACCACAAGTCAATCTGCCTGACACCTGCCTCACTGTTGTATAACTTTATATTTTTAACTTTCAAGGGGCAGTTGGGTCAAAAACGCAATGAGGTGCTCATCTAATGCCTAGGGATTTGTCCAGCAAGTAAGGCCTAACTCTAAGAAGCTTCAAGCAAGACGCGCAGCCTACCGCACGGAACACAAAACACGCAACCACGCTCACAATATGCTGCATTCGCTGCTGACCTAAAGACGCACTGTTGCTCCCTACGATACGGTATTTGATCCCAACACAACTCACACGCCCCTGAAGGAATGGAGTGGGGAGAGCGCCCATACTGTGCTGCTGCTGTGCTACGTAATGACATCCTGCAAACACGCGCCAGATCGATGGCGGCCGCAAAGGGCGCAAAACCCTCCAAACCCACCCCCGGGCGATATGAGCCCAGGCCACATCGCAATCGAGTATGAAACGCCTAAGATCCTGCATCTGCACTGGGGAAGCCTGACTCCCTACTGCCTCCTCTGCCTTCACCTAGAAACGCCCGGCGGGCCGTGTGGCATGCGCGGGCCCTGGCAGGAACCTCCGCCGTCCACCAGCGCTGGCCATAACCATTTGGCATCATCTTCTCAAGGTGATCAAACTTGCGGGCGCCGTAAGACATAAAACCACACTGCTACTGCTCGCGTGCGGCGTCGCCCCACATCGTAGAACGCCTGTCTCCCATGCAACTGTTGCGACCCTCTACAGCCCCCCTTGCGCGCTAGCCGCCATCTCGGGGGCTCCTGTCCGCAATTCCTGAACTGATCATACTGAGCAGCTGGGAGCCACAGCTCCGAAACTCCTCAGAATCATGCCGCCACGTTGAACATGAGCTCCCGGGCCACTGCAAAAGTCACACAAAAGCGCAATTGGCGTCGTAGGAACAGATCAGCATAATTGGCACGTGAAACGCAGAAGCAGTAGAGGAGTACTAGTAGCAGCAATAGCGACAGACAATCACCAAGGTGACTGGGACGCGTGGCACGATTATGACAAATAAAGCGAGCGAAATGATATGGACGAACGGGAGCAGCCGACTATCTAAACGGAGCCAAGCGAATGCACCGCGCAGCACTAGATGGCCAAGCGCAAGCCGCCAAAGTAAGGTCAGCAAAGCCAAGAACCAGGAAAACCAAATGTGCAATCGAAAGTGGCTCAGTAGGTATGCCAGCTCCAAAAACACATTTCGCCACACCTACCCACCGCTACTAGCCGCCAAGCTACGCTATTACTATGGTTGGTGTATAGAGGTATCCTACAATGGCCAATAGCTTGCCACCCCAGAAGCGTATCGGATAAAAACCCGTTAGTAACAGAGTGACAAAAATGCGCCACTACCACCCCAACAGTGAGACCAGTGAGGTTTAGGGCAATGGAACGAGCGGTGAACTTATGCACCATTTGTACCGCAGTAACGAGCGGACCTTATGAACCAGCCGTACCGCAGCAATCGACTATCCTTAATAATGACCTGCCCGACGCCTCAACAGGCAACGCGGCTCATCATGACAGGGGGGTTCCCGGGCGGCCCTTCAGTGTAGCGGGAACCCAAATCCACTCATCCCATCCGCCTCCCCCGTAGCCGCACCCAAAAAGAAACGCCCAGTACTCGCTTCTGCAGCCGTACCGCTGGAAATGGGGGAAGCCATGCGGCGAGCAGCCTCCAGCTCCTCCACGCCATTTGCTGAGGCCACACGCGGCATCGACATATTCGCTAGGGTATCCTGCACCGACTGCACATTCACATCCGACAGGTTGACACCGGGAGATAGGGGCGTGTGCACAGGGCTGGGGGTACTGGCCTGCAGCGACATGGCCATAGGGCTGCGGGCCCCTGGGGCTCCGCCGCCGTGCATGGCATGGCCGCTGTGGTGGGATTGGTGTGACGCCGAACCCGGTGCGTTGTTGCGCACGCCCAGCTGCTCAGCGTACATGACCTTCAGCCGCTGGTTCGAGTGCGGCGGGAACTCGATGCCGTTCAGCTGCGCAATGGCGGTCGCTGCAGCCTCAGGGGTCGAGTAGTTCACGAAGCAGAAACCCTGCAGCATGAGTCGTCGTACAGACATGAGTGACTAGGCGGGAGGTGCAGCTGGTGAGGCCATGGAGATGCAGAGCAATTGTGGATAAACAATATTGTCCCGTGTACGCGGCCGATGTAACACGCACGGCATAGGATTAATCTAGGTACGTAGCTGATGAATGATGTAAGCTGTGCGGATGGAGCTTACAGCAGCGTTGGTCACGCAGCCGCATATTGCATGGGTGGATGGTGATGGAGGGCTGACAGGAAACATACGGGTCAGCTGGCACGGCGTCAGGTACGAAACCCCTTGGGCACGAGGCGACTGAGTACCCAATTTGCACCTCCCACACCGCATGCCACTTGCTGACGCCACATCTCTCAACCTACGTCCATCCGCGCTGTGCCGGCAAACACTCCTTACTTGGGACTCAACTAATACCACCGCCAGTTAGCACCGCCGCTGTCTCGCAGGCGCCTAGGACGGCCTCCAACTCTGTCCCTGTCCTCCCAGGCCACCCACGTCATCCCTGCCCACCTTGGACCTGCCAGTGGCAGGGTCCTTCTTCAGGTCGCAATACTCCATGCCATTGAACTTGCGGAAGAGCCGGGCCAGCACATCCTGGGTCACGCTCTGCAGCGGCAGGGAAAACAGACACAGGAACACGAGGCACAGGAGACAGACACACGAGGCGGGTAGGAGTGAGGACTGGCGGTATGTTGCGGCCCGACAGCCCACGTCAGCGCAGAGGTCGGTTGACAACACGTTGCGTAATACAACACGTTGGCAACGAATCGATAGGTTTCCGAAGTCCAGAAGCAGTGCGACAGGCGTGCACCGTCTGGGCGTTTAACGTGCGATTGGGGTGTGCTGCTGGGCTCCACTCCTGCTGTGCTCCATCATGAGTCTCCATTGCTGCACTTGTATCCGCCACCAGTATCCGGCCGCCTGCCGGACAGCGTTCAGTGCCAGGCTCCCCAAGCCAGCGTTGCGTCGCCAGTGCTGCCAGTGTTCTCCAGAGCCGCCCAGTTGCTGTAGTGCAGCTGGCCAGATGCTCGGGACGCAACTGCTAAGTACCGGACCCTTAACTCTGCTTCCCATGTATATACCGCTTGAAGCCGCAGGGCAATCATGGTCCTCACTGTAGGTGCCATAATAGCACCGACCCATGGTCCTCACTGTAGGTGCCATAAAAGCGCCGACCCATGGGTCCAGGGATCGGTCCCAATATATATACCAGATCAGGATACAGTCCTGAGCCCTCGGCCAATCCGCCCCCTCGCCTGATCCGCATCCGCCGTATCGCACCTTATGCACCACGATAAACAGGCGCTGCTTGCTGAGCGTGGGCGAGTCGTGCGGCGTCACTGCAGTCAGAGGAAGCCCCCAGTGCGGCGGCAATGATTGTAACGATCCTACCCATACAATGCCATACAAGCCGCGAAAGCAAGAACGTTAGGAAAGATGCCGGTAGCTACTGGGCGCAGCAGGGCAACGAAGTACTGTCATGGATAAATGTCATACCCCTCGGCTGTATCTCTGCGCGCCGCTGAACGGTGCTCCGGTGCTAGGGGTCACCAGTAGCAGTCTGCAACTACCCGCGGCGTTGAGTGCAGGCTCGACCAGCAACCCCAGCCGAGAGCACTCTTGGTATGTACCAGGGCCCGCTCACCGTTCGTGCTATTGGTGTGCAGGCTGCCCAGGCTCATGTTGAAGCCCAGAGCGCCGACCTGTGAAGAAAGGAGGTGCAGCGCCTCAGAGCAGTGGCACAAAGGGGGAAAAGCTGCGATAAATTTGCGACGTTACGGCCGAGGTAACGTGCAAACTACTAGCACCAGGGCTACCGAGTGGAGCGGGAGCCGGAATGTGATGCACCTGAGGGTGCTTCGGTAACCAAAAAGAGCATGTGGGTCTGTCAATATGCCTACCAATGCAAACAGCAGGCCACATTATTGCCACAGATGACCTAAGTCAGAACAAGCCCATGCGTATAATGAGGCCTCATCGGCCCTACACACATACACAGGTATTCGAGGCATACTAGCCCCAGAGCTGCGATGCACACTGTGCTCAACCACTACTCCCGCCGCGCGGGCCCAATCACTGCACACCTGCGCCGACAGGTGCGACTGCATGTTGGCTGCCAGGTTCGCAGCATCGCCGAGGTGGTTAAAGCCGCTCAGTCCGCCCAGGCCGCTGAGGCCAGAGATCGTGGAATAGTCCGTCACACCAATAGGCGCGGGGGAGAGGGCTGCAGCAGCATAGGGGCAATGACACGTAGCACATGAATACGCATGATGGCCTTCAGCCGGTCTTTGTGCGCAACTGACACAGGGCATGTCGGCCCTCAGATGACGACTGGCGTGAAAGCCGTCGGAAGCCTTCGTTTGGATGTTGGTGCGACAGTCAGTGTTGAGTACGAGCCAAAGTGCGAAGCCGTACACACAACTTTTGTACGCATTACTGTCGAAGCTGACACACGCCAGGCATGTTCGTTAGGAGAGCAGTCGCACCGTGGCCCATGGGAAGCTCCAGTGGCATGTGGGTTGCGTCTGACTGCAGGTGGTGATTGATCCCGTAGTCCAGCTTTGCTGCCTGCTGCGAATTTGAATGCAGTGGCATCAACAGGGTAAGTGGCATCAACAGGGTACCACGGCAAGGTCGAAAAGGCGACGATGTAGGCTAGGGCAGAAGCACGTCGCATACAGCGCAACACAGGCGGAGCACGGCAAGCACAGTGTCAAGGACAAGGTCCAGGAATAAACCAGACAGGCGATTCGGCAATGTGGACTAACCTGCGTTAGCGGCGAGAACATGTCCTGAGGCGAACCATCGCCACGGCCACGCTTGGTCTTGGGCTCCGCCAGCATGCACTTCACCTTGTACGGACCAACCTGTACATCAGAAGAGGGGAAGGGTGTTGCACGGCAACTACGGCATGCAACGTGGCGATTATGCCATCCCGTACAGTACGCTGACGGCGCATCGCTGCAGGGGCAGCGATGCTCAATGACTTCATAAAGCACAGGTCGCAAACACCCTTGCCGATGCACTGGGCGCACCGTGCCGCGGGTCGTGATGTCCTCGAGAGAGCGCAGGGCAAACGACGCCTTGGTGTACTTGCAGAACACGACGCCCTTGCTGGCGACTAAGTCCGTCTTGCAGTACTCGAGGCCATCGTAAGCCGCCATCGAGTCCTGCAGACACAATCGACGCGAGAGTTGAGCCGCGAGGTAACGACCATGCAACGTGCACGGGCACGCTTTCGGCCATGGATGCGCACATTGATCTGCTGTGGATCCGCCTGCTTTGGCACCACGATGAATAGGCGAGATCGCGGAGGAATGTTGTCCGGGTCCGAGCTAATCTCCTGCTCGGCAGGCCTTGGCGGGTGCATCCCCCTGCGACCGAAAGAGTGCAAGTGGACAGGCTCAGCACTGTAACGCTTGTCGGAGTTGCTACAAAGCGTACATATTGTCCAATGCCTGTTCGCAACAGCGAATAATGGAGTGGACTTTGTAGAGTAACGATCGTGGGCGGCGGCGTGTAATTAGAGCGTCAACACGCCGAGAGTTCACCTGAGTACGCAAAAACAATTGCTACTGTTCTTGGAGGGGATATAGAAGATACTGAAGGCGGTTTAGGGGTTTCTAGGCCAGCGCGCACCAACCTGGACGTGTTCGGGGCCTCCGCCAACAGGACCTTGAGCTTCGGGCCCCGACCGTTGTTCAGAACAGCGCCGTTGAGGTTCTCCATTGCGAGAGCAGCAGAAGAGGACTTGTCATACTTGACATAGGCCACTGCAAGGAAGGCCGCGGGGAGGACGCTCGTCATGATCAGTACCGGGCGCATTCGCCGGTCCGCACGCGAGCGCCAAACGTCCCAAAAAACGAGGCGATTGCTATAAATTCAAGAGACAGGACCAGCGGTGACTCTACAACTGCGTTATGGCTGTGCGAGGCTTCCTGTGTGCCAGAAACGACGATCAGCGGGCGCCAGGGCCATCGCCGAGGCAAGGCGCGCCCCACCATGCATTGCCCAGGCAATCGTAACCAACTCACCTCCCTTCTCACGGATGACCTTGACGTTCTGGACGTTGCCGAACGGCCGGAAGGCGACTTGCAGCGTCTCAGCCTGCGAGGGCAGTGCACAAACGGAACGCCACTCTGTTCACCCGACTCGAGCGCTCGGCCTCCTCATCGCCCACTCCAGCGAGTCGTGCCGAGCCCACCTCCACATTCTTGCCGCAGACGATGAAGAGGCGGCTGCCGTGGGGCGAGTCGACAGCCTCCATTATCGGTGCTAGTGTGCAGCTCCGCCCCGCGGGCACGGCTAAACTGAAATGAGGTCTTCTACAACGTCATCCGAGTACCTCTATACCTAGAGAAGCTGGGTGGCTTCGCGAGATTTGGCGGCGCGGAAAGAGTAGGCTTTTAGAGAGCCTGGCTGATGGGTGCCGTACACCCACCATGCGATGCCGCACTCCATGAGCCATATATAAAGCCGCGTAATTATGGTTCGATAACGCAATATGTGCGGACATCCACAGTGCTATCAGCGGGCCCCACGCGTGCGCCCGTGCAAGCTGCCGGTGAGCTTCGCCTTACGCTGCGCGAACGCATGCGCGCTGTCAACGTGTAAACGTCTTCAGGTGCAGGTATCCTACGCTGGTGCATCTTCAGCTAGGACGTCCAGTTTCTCCTACTCGACTATGCGACATTGGTTGACCCTCCCCTACGCAGATGACGCTATGCATGAACCCCATGCAATAACATACCAAAAGCTAATGATCACGCGAAACCTGATGCTACATGCGAAATGCTGCCGGTTCCGGCCAGGTGCTCATAAACAAAACCGTCCTGGGCACATTCTCCACGTCGTTACCCATACTGATTTTAGAGAATATATGTGTTTACTCCATGTGAGTTGTCTGGGATTTACGCGATTGCAACTTGGCGACAAGTAACACGCGACCCAAAAGGAAGCTAGATGCGGTAGGCAGAAACAGAAGTTTGTTCGTATGGGTATTCTTTTCCATTATTGCTGTGGCCTTCAGTAAGGTGGCCTTGCTGAGACCAAAGGGTGTACAGTTGCTTTCAAATAGGAAGTTCCGATGCCGCACATTTATGGCTTGCTAACATGGGAGCATACGCCAGGTTCTATTTACGTACTTGCTTCTCTGCGTTCGATGCACCGAGTTGCTGCATTGCCGTTATTGGGTCTGTGCACCTTGAGCACTGAGCCCATTGGTGTTGAGACAGCTGCATTACGGTAGTGAAAAGCCCTGTGGTATAATTAAGCATCTCTGATTTAGTAAAAACTCTTGCAAAGGCTGCTACCGCCTACGTGCTGCCATCGCATCCAGTCCTTGCCAGTCTTGGCCCATACCCATCACAAGACCTTGCCCTAAGGGCTTAAGATTGTGCACCCTACCGTAATGGAAATGAAGCTTTCCTAAAGGCGTTTATGGCCCCAACGTATGCATGTCCCTTATCAGTCTAGACTGCCCATGATTGGATGGGCCTAATTGCTAAGGTCTCTGAGGGCTATTGAGGACGGCTATGTCGAAAGCACCGCCGAAGGCCAAGGGAACTAAGAAGGACCGAGGGCCGCTGCTCGCGGCGCATGCGGAGGCGCTTCGAACAGGCTTGGGCGCGGTGAGTGTCTCGCGGAACGTATCAGCTGATAGCTATCAACAGTAAAAGGCACATCACAGGACTGACTGCCCTTCTTAACGCATGCAGACGGCCGATGGCCAAGTCGTCAAGGGCAAGCTCACCGCCGCCCTGAACATCTGGAGCATGCTGCTTGGCGGCGACGAGGAGGTATGCCTGCACGGAAAGCGGTTCCGACTGTGAGCGGTGGCAATGCCAAGCGGCGTCCTAGCGTCCTAGGGAATGCGGCCCAACGGGGAAGCGGCCTCAGTGACTTTCAGCCCAGCCTACAGCTTACATGCTGTCAGCTGTCCGGCACCGGCACAAATTGGGGTCCCCATGAAACCGCGAACAGACTGCCGCCGTTCCCTGAGTGCATTGCTAGACTGCTGGGAGCAGCGGACATACGGCCCTGTGCGTCCTTCACCCCGCCCTGGCGGGTTGGCGCGGGGCCGCTGCTGCGGCTCGGAGGCTCTTGCGGAGGCGGCGTCGAAGCGGCCATGATGGAAACGGGGCCGGTGTTTGGGTATGGGCTTGGCGCTGGCAGGGCAACTGCGTGCGCCGGGGCCGGCCTTGGCCCGCCGGCATCACACCGGGTCAACCGACCCTCCAGGGAGGTTCCAGGGAGGTGGCGCCGCCAAACCAACTGCGCCCGGGCGTGGCTGCGCATGTGCGGCGGCACGGCACGGCCAGCGGCAGCAGTGTCACGGACCTGCGGGGCTACGCGGTGTCCCGCGGCCCGACTGCTGCCCGTGCTGGGCGCGGGCCCGACTGCTGCCCGTGCTGGGCGCGGGCCCGCAGCTGCCGACTCCAGGTGTAGACGAGTTGTGGGCGGCCTGCATGAGGAGCAGCGGATGCTCGCAAGCGCAGCGGAAGGCGGGGGGCGGCGGGGGGGGGAGGGGGGAGGGGGGGAGGGGGGGGGGAGGCGGAAAGTTTGGGGCGGGGGTTCGTGTCCGCAGCCGCGGGTGTTTGGGACCACCCACACCCACCACTGGATGGCTGGGCGTCGTCAACCTTTGGGGCACCCATGACCCGCCGGCGGCGCTGTCGTACGCTGAGCTGTGTCGTACACCACCTGGCTGGGAAGAAGCGAGGCGCGCTCGGCCCTGGGGTTCCGGAGGGCTGGCAGCGCCGGGCCTGGGGTTTCGGAGCGCTGGCAGCGCCGGGCCTGCCGCCGGCACCCCCCTCCACCGCGAGACCCTGACCCAGACCGAAATCTTGACCCAGATCCAAATCCTGACCCAGATCCAAACCCTGACCCAGACCCAAATCCTGATCCAGACCCAAATCCTGACCCAGACCCAAACCCTGACCCAGACCCAAACCCTGACCCAGACCCAAACCCAGACCCTGACCCAAACCCAAACCGTGACCCAGACCCAAATCCTGACCCAGATCTAAACCCGGACCCAGACCCAAATCCTGACCCTGACCCAAACCCGGACCCAGACCCAAACCCGGACCCAGACCCAGGCCCAAACCCTGACCCAGACTCAGACCTTTGTTGGTTGTGGCGCTGTCTCGCACCTGGCGGTAAAAGGCTCCCTCCCCGGGCCTCAACTCGCAGGGATTGGGGATGCGCTCTGGTGCCGTACAGCAGCAGCAGCTTGCCTTTCCGCTCCACACCCAGCTTCAGCAGCTCCACACCCAACCCAAAGTGTTTTGGCGTAAGAGTGAATCCCCCCGGCCTTCATCACGGTGCCTTCTAGTCCATGGCATTCGCTGGAGGCAACCCCCCGCCCGGCCCTCGCCCCTGTCGTGTAACCGTTTTTTATGCCCCTCCCCCGCCCCTCCCACACCTCCCTGCAGCGCGAGGAGGTGTTCAAGGCGGGCATCTGCCCGCTGCTGCACCTGCTGCTGGAGCGGGGGGATGTGGAGGAGCGCCACGCAGCCATGGGGTGCCTGTCGGTCCTGGCGCTGGGCGAGAAGCACGTCGCGGAGGTGGTGACGCCAAGGGTGAGGCGGCGGGAGGAGAAGGGCGGGACTCCAGGGTGGGACCGGCGGGAGGAGAGGGACGGGACTCCAGGGTGGGACCTGCGGGAGGAGAGGGGCGGGACTCCAGGGTGGGACCGGGGCCCAGGCCAGCAGGCGGAGGGCAAACGCAATTCGGGGGGCGGGGCTGGCTAAGGGGCGGGGGCGGTTAAGGGGCGGGGTTGCGCAGCGGATGTTGTGGGGCTGGGCGCAGGTGGCGGTGCGGGGGGTCTGGTGGGACCGGCGTGGGCGTGGTGGGCCCAGGTGGGGAGTTCTTCTGGGGTGAAGGTGGCGAGAAGGTTGCGCTGAGAGAGGTTGGGCTGAGAGAGGTTTGGGCTGAGAGGGTTTGGGCTGAGAGGGTTTGGCCTGGGAGGGGCCAGAAGGATGTGTGGGGGAGGCGTGAGGCCGAGCCTGCGACAGATGGGGCTGTGTCCGACGCGACCCACAACCCGCACCGTATCCGTCACCCGCGCCCCCAAGCCGCACGGTACTGCACCCTACACACACCTAACCACCACGCCACGTACCTAACCACATCCGTACCTCAACCGCGCAGGTGATTGCAACCGCCGCCGGTCTGCTGATGTACGACCACGCGCGCGGAAAGCTGCCCTCCGTACAACTGCTGCGGTTATGTGCCGGGAGACAGGAGTTTGCGATCAGGGTGCGCACCGGGAGGGGTTGTGAGGGAAACCCGTGTACGCGTAAAAACCCATTTGGGACAGACCGGCAGGGGGAGGGGGGCCCTGAAGGCAGACCCGTGGGTCGTCGTATGGAGATGTGTGACAGAAGAAAGCGTGTTTATGAAACACACGTTATTATCTGGGCGGGCGGCAGGGAACAGGAGTCAGGAGGTAGAGCGGCAGAGGTTGGAAGCGACCTGGCAGACGGGGTGGGCTGTACGCCAGAGTGCTGGGACTGGGGCTCGCCAGCTACCCTTCGCGTTTTGCCGTGTTGTGAAGTTGTTATCGCAAAGCCAGCCTGCAATGTGTGTTCGAGGGGACGTGTGGAGGGAGGAGGGGAAACATGTACCGCCGGCCGCCAGCCAGTGGCCCCAACACCGACTCTCCGGCTGGCAGCAATCGACCACTCGGCCTGGACAAACCCTGAAACCCCGCCCCTTCGCCACGGCCCCCTCGTCGGGTCGCAGGTTGCTGACGTGGCACTGCCGGCGCTGGTTGAGGTGCTGAAGAGCGATGGGCTGCCGGGATGGGGGCAGATGCGACAGGTGGGGCTCGCAGCTGTGGGAGCGGGACGGGACGGGCCGGGGCAGCGAGGACGGGGCGGGCCGGGACACGCGGTCGTCTTTCCCGACGAGGGCCCAACGATTAACAGTCAGCCCGGCACCCCACCTCCCTCCCTCCAACATGCGGTCAGAGCGTCTGTTCTAAACGGTTTTTTCTCGCATCCACGGGTCTTCCTCGAACCTCCCTGCCTCCCTGTCTCCCCCTCCCAGGCCCAAACACACGCCGCGCATACCCTCAAGCTGCTGCTGGAGAACGTGGAAGGTGAGGCGCCCGAGGTGCGGCAGGCTCGGAGAGCCGCCGTGCTGCAGCTGGGGGCGGTGGCGCCGCTGGCGGCCATGGTAGCCTCCGCTCCGCGCCTGCCGCCGCCGACGCTGATGCCGGCGCCGCCGCCGGTGATGACGAAGAAGAAGGGCAGGGAGGCGCGGAAGCAGAGTACCAAGCCCGTCGAGGTGGGACGGGGCGGGATGTGGGAGTAGGTTCGGGGGTGAGAGGAAAATCGTAGGTCGGGTGAGGGTTGTAAGGAAAACCCGTGAGGGAGGAGGGGTAGAGGTGGGCAGCTGGATCGGCGGTTTTGTTCGTTTCCGTTGGGTATCGCGGCTCAGCTGTACCCAACGCGCATAGCGCGTTAGCGCTCGCATAACATATCCGTCTGAAGTGCATCATCACGCTCGCCCGCCTCCGCTGCTCATGTCTGTCAAATGCGCGCGTTCCTGCCCTGCCCCCCTTCCTGCCCTGCCCCCCTTCCTGCCCTGGCCCCCTTCCTGCCCTGCCCCCCTTCCTGCCCTGCCCCCCTTCCTGCCCTGCCCCCCTTCCTGCCCCGCCCCCCTTCCTGCCCTGCCCCCCTTCCTGCCCTGCCCCCCTTCCTGCCCCGCCCCCCTTCCTGCCCTGCCCCCCTTCCTGCCCTGGCCCCCTCTCGCCCACGCGCGCAGACCCCCATGGGTAGCCGCGATGCTGGCGCCACGGTGGCCGCCGCCTGCCTGCGCTACCTGTCCCTCGTGCCCGAGTTCGTGGACGAGTTTATGAGTAAGTCGGCGGTCGAAGGCCGCCAGACTGTGAGGCTCTCGCGGGGTGCTAGCGGCCTGCAGGAATGGATACCCTCGGCCCAAACCCTAAAACCCGACACGTGCCCGTTCAGCTTCATGGCTCGGGCTTCGATACCAACAGCCTGCTCGCCTCCTCCTTCACCCCGCTGCGTCTCGAAACGGCAGTCCTAAATGGGTTTTTTCTTTCGGACAAGGGTTTTCCTTGTATTCTCCCGCTGCGTCCAATACGCAATCTGGTCCTCCACTTACCCCCACGTCCGAAGTCCAGCAACACGGCACCCAGGCTCGGGCGGGACCGGGGTTAGGCAAAGGCTCGCTCAAGCGTGTCCAGCCACCACACCAAGTTCTCCGCCGTGCACCCCAAAGACGGGTCCTCAAAACGCCGACGCCTCGCTCATCTAGTTGGGTTTTGTCTAGGCGTAGCAGCCTGGGGGCGGAACCCGACCTCCGGCTTTGTATGTACCTAAACCAACTTCTCCACCACGCAATACCAACCTAGTATACCAAACGTTTCCTAATCGGTTTTAGTCCTCAGTGCCGACCTGCTGGTTGTCCTCCCAAACTCCCGCCGCCCCGTGGCCGTGGATTCGCGGATTCTCTTATACCCCTGCCCGTGGCCGTGGATTCGCGGATTCTCTTATACCCCTGCCCGTGGCCGTGGATTCGCGGATTCTCTTATACCCCTGCCCGTGGCCGTGGATTCGCGGATCCTCTTATACCCCTGCCCGACCGCTGCAGGCACCAACACCCTTCCCGCCATCATCTCGGGGCTACGCACGTGCGGCGAGGAGCAGGCGGCCTTCCTGACGGGCATCTTGTGGGAGACCTCGGCGGAGGCGCAGGTGGCGGCGGCGGCGGTGGCGGCGGGAGGCGTGGTGGCGCTGCTGCACGTCATATCCAGAAACCTGGCAGGCTGCAAGATCGGTACGGCTGGGGCGTGAGGCTGGGGCGTGAGGCTGGGGCCGGAGGCTGGGCCGGAGGCTGGGGCCGGAGGCTGGGGCCGGAGGCTGGGGCCGGAGGCTGGGGCCGGAGGCTGGGGCCGGAGGCTGGGGCCGGAGGCTGGGGCCGGAGGGATTTTGTTCTACGGCCCCGCCACGCGGCTCAGAGGCCACACACGCTCTCTGTACGGCCTCTCGTCCAACCACGACCGGCTGGCATTGCGATGCTCGCTCCGGAACCCACCCCGCAGCCTGTGCTCTGCGCTGCCATGACATCCGCCGCCAAGTCTTCCCGGTCCCCGCGCCTGTCGAAAACGCTCAACCTTCCTGAAACACCCGCTAGGTAGCCCCCCCCCCTAAACCGAAGCTTCCCAACCGCCTGGGGTTGCTCCCGTGAATCCCTAAAACGTTCATGAAATCCTGAACACTCCTAAACCCTAAGCTTTCATGAAATCATGAACACTCCTAAACCCTACCTAAACCCTCAACATTTCTGAAATCCTGAACACTCCTAAACCCTAAACCCCAGGCAAGCCCAAAAAAGCCTCCACTGCTAAGGCGGGCGACAAGAAGGACGGCAAGGCCGGCCGGCCCTCATCCCCCAGGAAGGATGGCAAGGAAGGCAAGGACGGCAAAGGCGGCAAGGGCGGCAAGGGTGAGTTCGTCGTCGGGTTAGGACCAGAACTGATAACTGCAGGTGTCGTGACGTAAAATAAAAAACGTCATCAAAGGCAACGTCGGAGGTGCTTGGGTCGGGGCTCGCGGTTTCGCGGTTTCGTCCGCGATTCCATTGCGGTCGACCCCACACCGAACCCACGGCATTGCATCACAACCGAGCCCTTCGTGGCCGGCGCAACCCGCCCACCGGTTCCCGACTCCAACCAGCGTGTCGATTTTTTCCTCCTGTGCCGTGACACGTGTTTCCGTACTACTGCGTACTACTGCCCCTCGCTTCCTCAAATGCGTCGCATTCGTTCTTCTCCTGGTCGTTTTCTCTCTCGCTTCACTATGCCGTGTGTCCAATGGTCTCCTCGCCCCAGTGGATTCGCGGGTATAATTTACACAAACACACACACACCCCGCCCCTCGGGCTCCAGGGAAGGGCAGCTCCAGCTCGGCGCCCGACACTGTGAACTTCGCCGACGCGGCGGTGTGCAATGCGTCCGGAGCGCTGCAGCACCTCACCTTCCTAGACGACGCGAAGCACCAGGTGCGCGCCCGGTAGCGTGGCGGCGGCGAGTGGGGCGGCGGCGAGTGGGGCGGCGGCGAGTGGGGCGGCGGCGAGTGGGCCGGCGGCGAGTGGGGCGGCGGCGAGTGGGGCGGGGGCGAGTGGGGCGGCAGCGAGTGGGGCGGCGGCGAGTGGGGCGGCGGCGAGTGGGGCGGGGGCGAGTGGGGCGGCAGCGAGTGGGGCGGCGGCGAGTGGGGCGGTGGCGAGTGGGGCGGTGGCGAGTGGGGCGGCGGCGAGTGGGGCGGTGGCGAGTGGGGCGGCAGCGAGTGGGGCGGCGGCGAGTGGGGCGGTGGCGAGTGGGGCGGCGGCGAGTGGGGCGGTGGCGAGTGGGGCGGCGGCGAGTGGGGCGGCGGCGAGTGGGGCGGCGGCGAGTGGGGCGGCGGCGAGTGGGGCAGCGGCGAGTGGGGCGGCGGCGAGTGGGGCGGCAGCGAGTGGGGCGGTGGCGAGTGGGGCGGCGGCGAGTGGGGCGGCAGCGAGTGGGGCGGCGGCGAGTGGGGCGGTGGCGAGTGGGGCGGCGGCGAGTGGGGCGGTGGCGAGTGGGGCGGCAGCGAGTGGGGCGGCGGCGAGTGGGGCGGCGGCGAGTGGGGCAGCGGCGAGTGGGGCGGCGGCGAGTGGGGCAGCGGCGAGTGGGGCGGCGGCGAGTGGGGCGGCAGCGAGTGGGGCGGCGGCGAGCGGGGCGGCGGCGAGTGGGGCGGCCGCGAGTGGCGGCAGCGAGTGGGGCGGCGGCGAGTGGCGGCAGCGAGTGGGGCGGCGGCGAGTGGGGTGGCAGCGAGTGGGGCGGCAACGAGTGGTGGCGAGTGGGAATGACACGGCTGAAGCCGCACAATGCCCATTCCTTGCTGCTGATAACACACGCGCTGCTCCCTTTCCTCTGTCCTCGTTCTTCGCGCCACCGCCACCGCCCTTACCACCTCTTCCTCCTCGCTGCTACCTCCTCGTCCTCCGGCTCCAGATGGCTCGTGAACCCCAACCTCCTCCCCTCCCGCCCCCTCTCGCTGCTACCTCCTTGCCCTCCGGCCCCAGGTGGCGCTCCACGGCGGCGTGCCCATCCTCAGCGCCGCCCTCAAGGTGGCCAACCCGCAGACCTACGAGAACGCCTCGGGCACCATGTGGAACGTGGGGCTGGACGTGCGCAACAGCCTGATGCTGGAGGTGCGCTGCTGGCCTGCAACGGAAGGGGGGCTCTGCTGGCCTGCAACGGAGGGGGGGCTCTGCTGCTCTGCAACGGAGGGGGGGCTCTGCTGCTGTGCAACGGAGGGGGCGCTCTGGTGCTCTGCAACGGAGGGGGGGCTCTGCTGCTCTGCAACGGAGGGGGGCTCTGCTGCTCTGCAACGGAGGGGGGAGAGGGGGTGAGAGGATACCCCGTTGGTCGGCACTTGAAAAGGGAGGGGCTTTTATAAGAGGCTCTGCTTCTCTGCTGCGGCGAGGGGGGCCTCTGCGGACTCCATACTACACCGACCGCTCCACCGCGCTCCCCCAACTGACAACCGCCTCCCACCGCGCTCCCCCAACTGACAACCACCACCCACCGCGGCCCCCCATCTGACAACCACCTCCCACCGCGGCCCCCCAACTGACAACCACCACCCACCGCGGCCCCCCCGCAGGCTGCCGGCGCACCCGCGTTCCTGGCACACCCCGTGCCCGACAGCTGGCTCACTCGCGGGGAGGGCGGCGGCAGCAGCGACAGCGAAGACGGTGACGGGTCGCCCACCTCCCGGGACCGCAGCTCGCCGGAACGCGACCGAGTGTTCCTCACCCAGCAGTAGCTACTGCTGCGGAACCAGCAGTAGCTGGGCGCGAACAGCAGCAGTAGCAGTAGCTGCTGCAGGATGAGGAAAGGGAGCTGCTACAGCTTCGTTGACCGCAGGATTGGCAGCAGCAGCAGCAGCAGCCGCAAGTAGCTGGCGGGACATGACTATGAGAGTGGACGCACTGGCGGCAGTTCGAGGAAGACCCGTGGATGCCCGAGCTGCTGAGGGGGGGGGTACTAGCAGGAGCTGCGCTGGCAGAGGCTGCGGCCCTTGAGGGCTGTAGCAGCAGTGCTGCGGGCTGCGTCGTCCGCTGCTGCGAGCGCACGCCAAGTTTATTAGCACAGCAGTAGTCGCGCCGGCGATGGCCGTCATATGTGGTGCAGCAGCTGCCCGCGCCTATGTGCAGCGCCAAAACCGTGCTACCGGCATGTGCAGTGGGGGCGGGGGAGGGGGGCTGATTGCGCGGAGATGTGCGCAGCGGGGGGAATCTAGGGCAGGCTGGGTGGCGGGGAGCAGGTGGTGACAATGAGACAAGGACGTAGGAGGGGAGTGCTGTTTGTCATTCCCTCGGCAAACAGCATAGGACAGATCCGAAAGGATTGAAACGGGACGTAAAGGGTAAGCCGCGACGTCCTCCTGGCGGTGGAGATGCGGCCCTGAAGGCCGGTGGCATTTGTGCTGTCGATAGGTGGCCTGCGTCCTGTTGGTAGGTAGCCTCGGTGCGGGCTTGCCTCAAGGCTTGATAGCATCATGGTCGCAGGATTGCGCCGTTTCACATTGGCGGCGGTTCCCCGCAGCATCAACCAGTAGAGACGCATCCGACGCCAACGCGCGCGCGTGCTGGTCGTAAACGATTTGCTTCACGTGGCACAATGTGCGATTATGCATGCACATGACCTACGTCGCGGTGCCGCAAGCTGACCGGAATGAAGTACAGTGGCGGTCATGCGCACGACAAGCCACGCTTGCAGGAATGCAATCGCTTGTAATAAAATGTGTACATGTATGTGAGAGAGCGCTAGCCCGGCTACGAGGTCCGGTGCATGCGGACAGCAGCGCACGCATCGCTCGTTCTCCGGCGGACTACGTTAACGCACGCTGATGTCGTTCTCAGCGCCGGGATTTAGCTTCCACGGGTGCAGCCCGCGGCTCATAAGCATCACGCGGAGAATGCACCCAAGTACGATCAAATCGCGAGAGCCAGTGGAGGGCGGCGATTCTGGAGTCGTGCGCGCCGTGTCAGGCCGTGTCAGGCGTGTGCGGAAAAACGATGGCAACGTATGGCGAGCAGCGCAGCTGTAGATTACAGCTGAAACACGCGCCATCGACAGTCGAAGATGCAGGCTGCTGCGGAGCAGCTACATGGACAAAAAAACGCATGCGAAATCGACCCTGACAAACTTCATGGGGCCCCCACGTCCTTAATATATCTCCCACAAATAATTGTTTTCAATCCTGGTGTGAGTCTGGCTTCCGTTTGGGCAACGAAAAAGCCCAAATCGGCCTGACAAGAGCTTGACGGTTATTACCGTATGTACTTCTAACCTCCTTTGCGGGGTTCCCAGGGGGTCAGGTCGTCAACACTTTGTCATTACTAGGAGACGCGTGTGATCTTCATTAGGACATTAGCAGTGTTTTAAGAGGTCCTGCGCAGGCCCCATACTAGTGTAGCATTGCAGAAATGCTCGCGTCCACTTCTCCACGCTGCATAAGCGGCCGTAAGGCCGCCGCGAGCACGCATATGGCTGCATCTCCCCGTTTGATTTCATGCCGCACCCGTCGGGCTGCCGTGGCGGTGCACGCGTCTTCGAGCGAGCCTCAAGCCGTCGAGCGACGTGTGGCACTTGCTCTAGGTGCCGCAGCGGCCATTAGTGTCTCTGGACTGCAATCGGCTGGCAGGTATTCAGATAATATTTTGTCGCTGGGCGTATGGCATTCCCGGTTGCGGCTTTCCTTGTCAGATCCTTTCCATTGTCGCCGGCACCACACAATCCGGCAACCATCCTTCAGCCCACAACGGCATGTGTCCCTGAACGTTACCTCAGTGCTTTTGCTGATGAGGAGCCAGCTGTGACCCAAAAGGTTTTCTTCGACATCTCTGTTGCCGGTGCCCCCGCTGGCCGCATCGTGCTGGGCCTCTACGGCGAGGTCGTGCCCAAAACGGTCGCTAACTTCGTGGCTCTAGGTGAGATCTTGCTACCTGCCTGGCCTCGCGTTTTTGGTACCGGTGGCCGCGGTGAAGGAAGTCCCAGCTGAGGGAGCCCCCTGACGTCAGCACAAAAGCACGTCATGCCCTGCGGCCAACGCTGGCCCACGGGCACAATGTGCACCGGGCTGTTTAACGGTGTTGCGAACCAGCGAGCGCCAACGGTGTCACAGCCTACCATATTCATCCGCCAGGCACTGAGCCATGAAAGCGCTGCGCAACGCACGATCTGAATAGGCGGTCCCGCCACATGTCCAAACTCGCATTGGGCATGGCCCAACGTCTCGACCAATGACGCAATCGACGTCCTGCAACGATAGCTCCGGCTGCGTCTCGGCATCTCGCACGACATGGGCTACCACGAGCAACTAGGGCGGCCCCTCCAGCCCCCTCAACCGCGCCTCAACCGCACCTTTTCCGCCCTACACACAAATTTCATGGCACGCGCGCGCGGTCATTCACGTAGCGTCTTGAACCCTGTGGTTGCTTCCCCGCATGAACACTGTTCGCCTGCCTGTTATTACTCGCCACCGAACGAACAATCGCCGCCCGAAACACTGCCGCCGCGCAGCGACTGGCGAGAAGGGCTTCGGCTACAAGGGCTGCTCTTTCCACCGCATCATCAAGAACTTCGTACTGCAGGTACGACAGTACGACGGGGCGGTACCGGCTGGTTGGATGGCGGCTTGGGAAGGCGGGTTGGCGGGTATGTGTCGAGAGGGGCGGGAACGAGGCTGCCGTGGTGCCTCTGCTTCTGCTGTCCTCTCCATGCGTTTTGTCCCGCTATTATTCACTTCTTGAATCGTTGCGTCGAGGCCAATGCCCGAAACTGCCATCCCATGGGGGAAACTGCAGGGCGGAGACTTTGAGCGCGGCAACGGCACCGGCGGCTACAGCATCTACGGCAGGTACGGCAGAGTGAAGTGATAGTTGCTGCCGCATGGCTGAGCGAGCTTCGGCCTAAAAGCCGAACGCGCCAACACGCATGGACTGCTTGTCGGTCGGTAGCGTCCGAGCATGATGACGTCATCGCCGTCCACGCGAGGGGGTGTAGGGGGGTTGAGGACGTCGAGGAGCCTGGCAGCAGCGACTCGCGATCGCAGTTGTAATTAGGATCGCGAATGGTTGCAGCCTATTTGGGGCACTTCCACCAGCACTGTCGTACACCCTTTTTGGTTCATCTTGTCCCCGAGCCTCATCCGCCAGTCATCGCCGACAACAACCAATAACCGCCAACGACCCCAACCCCAGGCGGTTCCCCGACGAGAACTTCAAGCTGCTCCACGCCCCCGGCGTGCTGTCCATGGCCAACGCGGGGCCCAACACCAACGGCAGCCAGTGAGCGGGGTAGTCGTACAAGTGTACGGCTGTGCGCTGGGGCACGCGTTGGAGTGTGGCTCGGTGCCGGCAAGGGGCCGCTGTCGAAGGTGCTTTAGGGTTTTGGGGGGATATGTCAAGACGGGGTCGGAGGGCCGCGAAGAGGGTTCGTTCTCAAAAGGTGCCTAGCCTGCAGAAACCTGGCGAAACCTGGCGAAACCTGGCGAAACCTCCGACCAAGCCTAAAGGTTGGAGCCAGGAGGGAAGTAAAGCGGGATCAGCCTAGTTATCAATAAGACGGAGTACGGCTGTGCCGTACTTCGTCCAAGAACTAGCCTTCTCTTACAGAGAAGTCTGCGTTTCAGGGTTATCGACGATTTTAGGGCTTGGTTCCAAGCATCAGGACGCTGGGGCGCACAACGACCGAATCGCCTGCCCGCAGGATGCGTACAGCACACATCCTGAAGGCATCCTTAGACGACGCCCCCTCGTCCGCCGCCACGGCTTCCTATCTACTACCCTGCCCCCCCCGGCAAGGGAAACCGGTAACCGAGTAACCGGCCCTTTTTTTGCAAACCCCCCCGACCAGGTTCTTCATCACCACCGTCGACACGCCGTGGCTTAACGGACGCCATGGTGGGATGGTCAAGGGGGTCAGGGCGGTCGTACTGGGACCTGCGGGACGGCGGCGGCGCCGCCACGGGCCCAGAGCCCCAGACCTGGTTTGGTCCCCGGCCAGGGACGTGGGATGATGACGCTTGCAGCGGTCCCTTGTTACCGCTCCGCTTCGAGCTGGAGACGCATCTCGTGTATTTGACCCTGCGCAAGACCCATCACCCCCGCCCTGACCATTACCTGAAACCCCTGCCCTGACACGCCCCTTGTCCCCCCCCCTTCTCCCCCCCTCCTCCATGTGGTGCCCTGCGTACGGCAGTGGTGTTTGGGCGGGTGCTGGAGGGCATGGACCTGGTCCGCACTCTGGAGAACGTCCAAGTGGACCGGGGCGCCAGGTGGGCCCGGGGGAGGGGGCTTGTGGTGCGGGGCGATAAGGGGGAGGGGCCTTTTGGTGCGGGGCGATAAAGGGGAGGGGCCTTTTGGTGCGGAGCGATAAGGGGGAGAGTGAGGACTGGAGCCGCCCTGGAAGAGTCTGGTGTGGGGGTCATGACTTCCGCTTCCCGCAGACTAAACCCGTACGTCCGACCGCCTGTCGTCCTCACCCTGACCCATGGGTCGCAGGCCCACGCAGCCGGTGGTCATCGACAACTGCGGCCTGCTGGAGTAAGGAGAGGGAGCTGCTGACGTCAGCGGAGGCGCGCCGTGGCGATTTCGGAGCCCCGGGGGGCGCGCCGTGGCGATTTCGGAGCCCCGGGGGGCGCGCCGTGGCGGTTTCGGAGCCCCGGGGCTGTACACTGTCCATGCGTTGGACCTGTCTGCCGGCGATCTGACGCGATGACGTGGCTCAAGAACCTTCGGGCATCTTCGGGAATGGGTCGTACAGCCGCGACTCGAGTTCATGGATGCGGTCGTGGCTATCTGCGGGACGGACCCCCGGCGGGGTTGGTTAGCGAAGCGCCGGCGGGTGGGTGCATTCCGGGGCGGTTAAGCCGTGACGGTGGTTGCGGTAATAATAACGGTGCATGTACGGCAGGCCAAGTAGTACGCTGTGGGACTCCCTGCTGAATGGAGTCCCACAGCTTGTCGGCCTCCTTGTCCGAGAATTTCAGGGAGATCTTGGAGAAAGTGTCTGCCGGTAAGCCTCACCATATCCATTCTTGAGGGCCATTGCAATTTTCATCCAGGAGTCTCGAACATCCCACCGGGTCTTGCTGAGCAGGTGCAGGAGTTTCACAACAGGATCCTCCCGCGAAGTGGACTGAGATGGGTCGGGTCGGCGATGTTGTGAATGCAGTCGGCCCTTCCCGAGTCTTGCGGGTGATGTCGTCGGACAGGGGCTGAGGCCCTCGATGCCGAGGTTTGCAGGTGCTGTTGAGGAGCTCCCGCGAGATGTCTTTGGGAGGGGTCAGCCAGGGAGGGCGCACCCACACCTTGCCAGGGCTTGGGCAGACATAGATGAGGCCGCTGGCGCCCGTGGTGCAGACGGATTTGAAATCTACCCGGAGGTCGCCAGATACCTGGCGAGAGCCGTCAAAGTAGCCCTCAGCATCACAGTAATCAGGGCGGCGGAAAAGAGAGTGACGCCCCTTCTTGGTCTCCTCCATCGGGGCTTCAAAGAGTTCCGGGAAAGCCTTTTCAAACACCAGAGCCGTTGCCATATCATCAAAATCAGCTACACAGAGATTCCTCAGGAGGGTGCGCACATCCGCAGTTCCGGATTATTTTATAGATTCACTCCTATAAACGTTTCATAGAGCTCCCAGGACCACGCACCATTCTTGTGCAGGCAAACAGGTTCCTTAGTCCCAGGTTTGACAGGCATGAGAAGGTCATTGGGATATTCACGAGCCAGGATGCATGCTAGAAGGTTATCAGGGGGCATCCTTATGGTTCCAGGCAATACACCTGAAAAGTAAAGCGATTGTCCCTTTATATACCAATATACGTTCTCACTCGCTCCACACCTCCTCCCTTAAATGGGGGGGTCGGAGGGAAAGAGGCTGCTGTAGAGAGTTTTTACTTGTTGCGGTTGTTGCACTCAAAACACAACTAAAGTTTTTAATACTATTACAACTACTACTTTTAGTCTTACTTTTTGAAGTGCAACGACTGAAATAAACTCTCTACAAACCACACTGAAAACCCCTAGCGGTCCCGAAACCGGTCCCGAAACCGGTCCCGAAACCAGCTGGAGGACTGGAGAACTGGGTCCCGGAAGGCCCAGTTGCTTGGGTACCGCATCATATCCATTTATAACCATTGTAAAATAAATAAATCAGTAGCAGTGCAACCATTTTTCAGTAAGAATGGACAAGCTCAGCGAGGTTCTCAAGGCCAACCCCTTCCATTTCCTCGGGCTTTCCGCGCCACGACGCAGCAGCATTTTCGTTCAACCCTATACGATGTCATAGTGGTGCAGAATCGGCGGGCAGGATGCGGTGATTGTGCAAAAGGCGGATATAGGCGCAGTGCTCGCGAAAGGGTGCCGGGTGAGTCGAGGAAGTGGGGTTGTGGTGAACGCTAGGGCTGCGCGTGCTGAACAACAAAAACAAGATGAGGAAAGCCTTCCTCACGCGCGCTACTTATGCGGTCATGAGGACACGGACCGCGGCGGATTAGCCGAACCAAAGGGCCTTACACCTAAGTAATCCGGCTTACTCAAACGCAAGCCCACACTCATATAAAACCCTAAAAACCTGGGTATACCGGTATATATATGTATACACATCCATTTGTATAATACAATTGGCAGTTGGTAGATGTATGTAGGCCTGGCTGATGTCAATCGACGAGGGCCTTGCCACCTTGAATCTCGACAAGGAATCCAGTTGGCCGCATCGTTTTGAGGAGGAAGTGGCAGCGAACTCCGTCATCTTTGAGGACCCCGAGTTGAAAACATACATTCTTCCACCGGCTGACACTGTCAGCGTTGTTGGAGTCAGCTTCTTCGTTCCCATCCACCATTCGTTCGCCACAACTCACAAGTACTTCATCAAACGGCTGTTGAAGGCCTCCGGCCGGTCAGCTCAATGCTATGTCATAAATCCAGCAAAGCTCCCCGATGGGCTTGGCATCGTGCAGGACGTCCTACTGAAATTTGCCGCTGTTGATAAGGAACACCAGGCGGTGTTCCCGGAGTCCTTCAAGTCCATGACGAACAAGCAGCGTAGCAGACAGTTTACGCATGGGCACCACTACTCGGTATATCCCACGCAGCGCATGCTGTTCACCAAGTTCTGTGAGACACTGGCGAAGCTCAAAGACCAGCTATGTAGCTATGAGGCCGCGGGCGACGCTGGCAGCAGCAGCTGGCCGATGGACCCGGAGGAGGCTGTCGATAAGGGGAGTAAGGAGCCTTCCACCATGTCCATGCGGGTCGTGAGTGAAGCGTCGTACGCAATGTGGGAAAACCCCAAGAGCTCCCCCAACGACGCGCACCTGGCCTATTTGCTTATGCACGACATCAAGGCCCGTGATTTCACCTTCAAGCACCTGAGCCAGCAGGACTTCACGTACGTGAGGCTCGTATACAGGGCCATCCGCATGTACATCAAGAGCGTGGACCAGTTGACTTGTACCTTTGCCAACGTGGGTGGTTACACTGATAGCATCCGCAAGGAGCTGGAGAACGTCATCCCTTCCTACCTGCACATCCCAGATTCGGACAGCGATGAGGATGAGAGCGAGGACTGTGAAGCGAATGATGCACAGCAGCCCAGTGTGCCCACGGAGGAGGAGCACGTCAGAGGCACCAAGCATGTAGACAGCTTGGGTGGTTGTTAATGGGAGGATATGGTTTTGCATCCTGAATACATATTGATTAATCGGTCACTTGTAGGGGTTAGGGCCCCTAAGCGTGGCTATCTTATTCGTTAGCATTGTGTCCCTTTCATTTTTTTGTCTAACCCTCTCAAACCCTAAGTCAGTTTGCAGTAAGATCGCCACCCTGGTTAGGGGCAAGAGGTACACACATTATTCAGCGGCCAAATCTCCCCTTCCCCATGAACTATTAATGTTGTTATACAATGGCCTACTTACGCGGGCTGGTTGCCAGGGGTTCTTCCGCTATGATGACTGGGTGGAAAACCCGGAGGGAATTCTCAAGCAGCACTACCCGAGAGCGTCCTTGCTCCTTGCTGTTTATTTGTGGCTCAATGGATCTCTTCATCGACTTTCCTGACGCCACAGTTGAAGACCTGCCGGCGACCCTGGAGGGCTTCCCTTCACCAACGCAGCATGGGTATGTGGTAGGCATCAATGCAGAGGAGAGCACAGTGGACGTGGTCATACTCGGAAGAGGCACATCAAGCAATGCTGATGAGGCCAGCCAGCAAAGCAGCAGCACTACTTCTGTCAAGCTGGACCTGAAGAAGCCCAACAATGCGCAATACCTGAAGCAGATGAAGCAGCGGGCTGAGCAGTGCACTGCACCCATTGTGGGGGTGACGCCGATGCAAGAACCTCACCCTTCGTGCACTTTCGAATGGCACCCCATGGTGTTACCGCCACATGTCGCTTGCTGTTGGAGATTATGAGGAGAAGCCGAAGACATCTTAGAAACATGTTCAGGTGTTTACGCCTTTGCAAATGTGAATGGGTGTTCAAGGAACTCAAGGAGCTGAATGAGCGATCGGTTGGTCAGTCAGGCCCGGCCGTACGAACCCCCGATGGACAGTGAGGGGGGGCCCCGAAAGGTTTGTAGAGGCGAGACCAGGACGGGCGCTGTGGAGAGGGTGGACAAGGCTTCGAACCTATAGCTTCTGTTTGTCCAGTCCGTGCGGGGTGCAGTGGTCACCGGTGGTTTCCTGCACGTGGTGATGGTGCCGCTTCAGAGACTTTTTGTGACCGCGGCGGCTTTTTGGCGGTCCTTGTTTCCGCGCCGCGAACACCCTGTTGTGTGGTCGCACTTTTTGTCAGCTGTCGCCCGCCATGGCATTGGCTACTTCTAGAAAACCAACCCAGCACCAAATTGCAGGAGCTGATACCCCAACAATGTCCCTGTTGCAAAGTATGTTGGCCCGAATTGAAAGCAATCCCATAGGAACATGGTAATTCGCCAATGAGGTCGCAGGGGCGTCACAAAGAGGTCAGCGCTTTATAAGTATTAAGGTGTTTAAAACCACCGGCGCCTGATGTGGCACCGCAATGTGCGTCCCTAGGTCGCGGAATCCATCTTTGGATCCGAGTTTTTTCTTGAGCGGCTTGAGCCAACCCAGAAGCGGCGCCGGCCACCCCAAAGAGACACGAGCTGGCAGGCCCCCATGCTAATGGAAGGCCGCGCAACAGAACCGAAGCGTGAGCCGCGGCACTGATTTGGGTTGGGAGAGGGGATCGCCGTGAGGGTTTTGGCCCCCTGTTTTATTCCTTCTGACGCCTCGGCCATAGCGGCCCCCGCAGCCGCTGAAGCTGGCGCAGCGGCGGCTCAGGCCGGGGCCAAGGGGGGGGAGAGGGGTTATAGTAATGATACAGGGAGGGTCGTGGCTGAGGGTGACTTGTCAGCTGCGATGCTCGTCCAATAGATCCTGATCAACGTACATGTACGGGTGGAGAGATGTTGTAGATGCGGTGTCGCAAGGGCGCGCGCCTTTCAGCCCAGACACTGTTCACCGGTGTTGCTGCAACTTACGGCTCCTGCAGCGTCTGATCCATTGCCGTCGAGAACGTTCTAGCAGCATGCCGTTCAACTGCGACCCTCATCGAGGTTTTGGACATGGGACATCTGACCCATACGTGCAGTACATTCGCAAAGTGATACACGTAGCTGCCAGAAGCAGCTTGGCATGCTGGTAGCATAGGGTAGCATGGACCGCGCGGGTACGTCCTCGACTGTTTGTTGGTCTGGTTCGGTCTGCGACAGCATGCGACAGCCGGCCCTCCCCTGTCCTCCGCGGTTCCCTTCGAGTCCTGCTAGGCTCCCTCCAAGGCCCTCGAACACAGTGCGCAGCGTAGGTTGATGGGCTGGGAACCTACGCAAAGGTACCTGCGAGATGACTTGGATGCGGCTGGGCGGTCGCTGGATCCCCTCTCCTGGATTGTATACGGCGGCGTCCACGACACGGTTGCCTTGGTTCGTTCCGTACCACACTCCCAGAAAGGCGCCTATCGCATGCGATACTGGGAAACGAGCATCGTTTTACTAGCAAGTAGCTGTGAGGATTGTGCACGGAAAGAAAGAGAGGACGAGCTGGAAACTCAAACTTCTTTAATCCTATTTGATATAGCTTATTGCCATGACTTTAGACCAGTCACATAGGTAAAGTGCCGCGATGTCCGCGGCAGTTGCGGCGCTGTGCCGCGCCTCGGCCATCGGTCTGTCGCACTCGGGCGCCTTGGTGGCCGCAGGTTCCAGTCTCAGACCTGCGCTCAGATTACGACTTCTCCACAGCAGCGCAGCGACAACCGCGGAAGCTTCCCGCCAGCCTAATGCGAACCTGCAACCGTACGGAGCAGGTTTCGGAGCAGCAGCTGGGATCACAGCTGACCAGGCAGCCACCCAAGCCTTCCTCCGAAGCCGCTGGCCATACATTACTATCCTTGGACTCACCGCCTGCGGGACTCTCGCCTACAGGTCAGTAGTGTTCCATCGGAGCTCCAGCCGCTCCCATCCCTTCCGGAGCTCCAGCCGCTCCCATCCCTTCCGGAGCTCCAGCCGCTCCCATCCCTTCCGGGGCTCCAGCCGCTCCCATCCCTTCCGGAGCTCCAGCCGCTCCCATCCCTTCCGGGGCTCCAGCCGCTCCCATCCCTTCCGGGGCTCCAGCCGCTCCCATCCCCTCCTTTGGCCGCCCCACAAATGCACCCCGCCGAGGCGTGGACGCATGGTCCTGGGCGCCTGGCATACGGCACCTTGAGGTCGCGTTGATCCTGGACCAATCAACTGTCTAAAGCCTACAACCTGCTGCTGCTTCCCATGCGGCTACGGCGCCCCTGTTCCCGCTCTTGTTGGTGCTGCCCGCTTCTATTGCCCGCAGCGCCTTCCGCGAGCCGTCCGTGACGCAGCAGGTGTACCTGGACTTCGAGGTGGACGGAGAGCCTGCGGGGCGGGTGGTGGTTGGGCTGTACGGCAGGGAGGCGCCGCTGACGTGCGAGAACTTCGCTTCGCTGGGTGGGTACCGTGGGTCGCGGGTCGCGGGACAATCGGAAGGGGCGTGTGTAAAAACCGTTTTACGCAACGGGACAGGATAGTTGGCGCATGGTCGTCGGAAGGGGCGGGGGGCCGGGGGGCCGGGGGGCCGGGTGCGTGATTGTGGATGATTGTGGTTGTTGACGGGACGGGAGGGGCAGGGGCAGGCAAGGGGGTTGCGAGCTTTGGTACGAATGGAGCTAGGAGCTTGCTGAGCAACTGGCCCCACTTCCCGCAGCCTCTCAACTCCTTCCACTTGCCCACATGCCCCGTGCATGGGTCTCCTCTCTACATCCCCCTCCACATACACACCACCACCCCGCAGCCTCCCACGAGCGCGGCTTTGGCTACCGCAGCTGCCCAGTGCATCGCACCATGCACGGCTGGTCGGTGTGGACGGGTGACGTGACGCACGGCGACGGCAGCGGCGGCGTGAGCGTGTTCGGACCTAGCTTCGGCGTCGAGTCGATGGGTGTGCGGCACCGGCGCGGTAGTGTTTCCATGGTGCTAGACGAGGACGGCCGCTTGCGCAGCCAGTAAGGCCCAGGAGGATGGGGGAGAGGGACCGACGGTGGGGGGAGGAGAAGGGGGCAGTGAAAAGGACAGTGAAAAGGGGAGAAAAGAAGGGAGGGAGAAAGAGCCTTAAGGAGGACGCGAGAGAAGGAATGGGGGTGGGAATGGGGAAAAGGGGAGGGAAAGGGGAGAAAGAAAGGGTCCTTTCGCATGGCCAGAGCTAGGGACCATACCATGGCGCCCAAAAACACATACACATGCTTTCCCCTCACTTCCCGTCCCTCGTTACAGATTCTTCTTCACGCTGGTGACGACGCCAGGATTGGACCGTAAAGCAGGTACGGCGATGAAGGCTGGCTGGCTGGCTGGCTGGGTGGGTGGGGACAGCGAAGCGCCGTGAGGATGATATAGTCTTGGGCGCTGCGTCGGGATGTAGGGGGCCAAGCTGGCGTCCGGCGATCAGAGGGCAAAATGCCGGAGATGTACGGCATTGGTAACGCTAAAGAGTCATCCAGAAGTACGGCAGCTGTCTCGCTGCATCGGCGTTGCGCATCATGGGAGTCATCCGGCCGCCGTGCATCCTGATTCCGTGCGACGAGCGTCATTGGTGACGAGCGCCCCTATAAGCACCGAACTACTTCTCCCCCTTCCCGATTTTCCTTGCAACTCCATGCCGACTCTACCTTTTTTCCCCTTTCCCCAAACCGCATATCGGCAGCTGCCTTCGGACGCGTGCTCCAGGGAATGGAGGTTCTGGAGCGGTTATCACGGTTGCCAACCCGGGGCGAAAGCGCGGATGGCCGACCCCTGGCGGATGTGCGACTGCGCGACAGTGGCCTGATGCTTCCCACGGAGGGCGCGGAGACGGCAGCGTCGGGGGCCAGGACAAGTCCGACAGCAGCACACCAGCGGTAGTGCAGGCGTCGGGGAGGAAATGGGGAGGACGGAGGAGTGAGGCCCGGGAGGTCCAGGCCGGTCGTGGGGATGAGTGGGAAATGGGGTTGGGGGACCCAGGTGGTGGTCAATGTGTGGCGAGGAAGGAGACGCAGCTTGGATGGAACACCGGCATCCGTGGTTATCCATACGCAGCCCTACGGGCGCACTGTAACGTGGCTCGTTCATGTGAGGAAGAGCGCTGGCCTTATTGCCAAGCCGCACTGACCGCACTGAGCGCCGCCGCACGGATGCTGTTTCCATCTGTCGGCTTGTAGCTCTAGTCAGGAGCAGCAGATGCAGGGGCCGCCTGCGCGTCCTGTGTGTGCAAGCCTGTGTCTGACTTTGGAAAGAAGTGTACAATTCGTGGCTCGCGAGGTACACTTTTTGGGTTGATCACTTTGTGTGATATAGGCAAAAGAGAGCAAGAGTGCGCATGTGTTGGGCAGCGTCTCCAAGATGCGCCCGAGCCCTGGTGGCCACATTGACGGGGATGTTTCAAAGTTACGTGGCACAGCAGCGTGGTTGGCCACTGGGCTCTATAGGCGTGTATAGAACAGGTGGTTGTCGCTGAAAGGCCGGCCGATTACTGACTTGAGGATAAGCGCGCGATAGCAGTCGTCGTTATGCTCAGATCGCTGCAATGGTGGATCGGGAGCGCTTGACCCTATCTCGCCTCGTCAAGAGCGTGTGGCGGGATTTGGGAGGTAAGGCAGCCTTGCCATCTGGCCTATCCGACCCGCGGATTTGGCGGTACAACTTCGGACCTATGTTGCCGATTGGAGCTCGACCTTACTCCCTTGTTTCCCGCCTCAGCATGCATGCTCGTCCAACAAGACGAGCGACCAGCTGCCAATCACGGGTCCCTTTGGTTCTATGAACTGAATTCATATTACTTACGCATTTTACCAAAACTAGCTTTCTTACACGTAAAATGATACAAATGTGCTAACATAACAGCACCCGCGCGCCTTTTCGTCCGCGCAGTCGTCGCGCTACACACCTTTGCCTGTCGCCTTGAGCTGAGCTACCTTTATGCTCATGAGGAATTGAAAGCACATTGATAATTTGGGCAGGAAAATGGGACGGTTCCAGGGCAGCGTGGCGGAGAATCTGACGGCCGAGGCTATGATACATGGCTGGGAGGCGATATGCAAGCTGTGGCAGGCATCTTCTTTGCTAGACGGACGAAGTTCAATGGGCCGCGAAGGGGCTGACGCACAAGACGACAACGCGCAGCAGGTGTGGGCTACGCGACACGTCTCTTTTCCCGAATGGTATCGCGTCGCAACAGCTATGTTTAATTGATCATGTTTGCGCCAAGGCCGCTGTCCAGAAATAACTTGTTGCAACGTCTCGACCTCTCGATGTTAGATTTGAGGTTTATACCGGTACCTTATTGTCGCCAACCTTCAAGGACTTTTTATATATTCAGCAACTTACTGTGTCGGGCGTGAATAACATTACGGCCTGCAATAACTTTAAATTCGTCAACCCGTCCAGCCGGCTCCTCGCCAAACCCTGACCCGTTCTGATATAGTTCCGTGTGAACATCCCTGACAGAATCTTCGCTCAGCCTTGGAGCTTCTTAAATCTGCCCTGGCAAAGTTCAGCTGCACTGTGGTGTACGACATATCTGGCCACACATACAATCCGATGCTCCACGAGCTTGACCCTGCCGACCCGGAGCTAGACGCCCTTCGGGTGAGGCCTGATGACAGTAGGTACCTGGCGGATGTGGCTGGTTAGGTGCTGACCGTCGCAGCACTTCGCACGACGCCAACGACTTCATAGGACATCTAACGATCTTACCCTGCTTCCCTGCCTTATCCACGCAGCTGAGACACAGCTGCGGTGGCAGCAGCAGTGGTGCGATGGGTGAATCACTATGCGGCGCGGCGGTGGCGGGCGTGGTACGGCCGGGCCTTGTGGTTTCGGGGCTGGTGCGCGCACGGCCGCGTGTACGGGTGAGTGCGTTGGCCTTTCCTGCTTGCCAAGTTCCCGAAGGCAGCTGGTTAGGATCGGGACCGTCAGACCCGGGATAACGGAGTGGTGTCTGGGAGCTCAGCTACACGGCCTGGAACATGGGCCATGTCGGGCAGTGCTGCTGCCATGTAGGGCTGGGGCCGCCTTACTGGGGTAGTCCGTGGAGAAAAAACACAGGGTCAGAGCGCCACTTGGTGATGTGGCACTTGATTGCTTTGTCACCACGCCCTCCTTCGTGCCGCCGCCTTCATTACGCCTTCCTTGCTCGCCCGTCCGTTTTTACTTGGCCAAACACACTTAGCCCCATTCCCCAACAGCCACCCGACACGCCCATTCCCATACTCGTTTTCGGCAACACCCCCATTGTCTCCCGCTGCTGCCGCCACCGCCTGGCAGATATCCCTGCCCACCTCGCTCGCCGGTCGCCGTTCTCCTGCGACCCAACCCGCCACCACCGCCAGCCCCCCCACCGCCACCACCGCCACCCCACCCACCGCCCACTCCACCCCCACCAACACCGGCACCATCGACGTCGAAACCACCACGACTGAGGCTCCGGAACCCGCGCCACCTCCAACCAGCGCCCCAGCTCCGGAACCCGCGGCCTCCGTGACCGGAACCGCACCTCTACGCCAGCCAGCCCCTGCCGCCGCCCACACCGACACGTCCCCCGATCCCACAGCCAACACGGGCACCCAGGTTTCGGCCTCCCAGCGGCAACTGCCGCTCTACAACAGCCACGAACGCGGCGGGGAGGCAGCCGCCGCGGACGCACAGGGGCGGGAACACGGGCAGGGTCAAATGGGGGCGTGCTCCGGAACCGCCCACGGGCCCCCTGCCACGGGCCCCGCAGCTGCTGACGGTGGTGCTGGCGGCGGCGTCGCTGGCGGCGGCGGTGCTGGTGGCGGCTTCGCTGGCGGCGGCGTCGCTGGCGGTGGCGTCGCTGGCGGTGGCGTCGCTGGCGGTGGCGTCGCTGGCGGTGGCGTCGCTGGCGGCGGCGGCGCAGGCGGCGACGGTCTCCGCGGTCCGCTGCAGCTGCTGCTGATGCTCCGGGCGGGGAACAGCGGCGGCGGTACCACCGCCGCCAAAGGGCCCATGGTGCGCAGTAGCGGCAGTAGCGGGAGCGGCGAGGCCGCCAAGGCTTCTCGGCGCGCAGGGCGGCCAGGGGAGCAGCAGGGGCGAAGGCGGGACCCCAAGGGCGGCAGCGCTGACGTGGCAGGCAAGTACGGCAACAGCGCCTTGGATGTCGCCGCTGGCGACGGCGCCGTCGCCGCTGGGGTACCCGCCGCGGGGTACGCGGCGGGCGAGTATGGCGGCGGTGAGGCTTGCGGCGGCGGCAGCTTGGAATCTGGGGACGGCGACAGCGGCGATGACGACGTGTGCTACCAACAGTACGACACCAGCGCCCACCACTCCACCGCGTACTACAGTCAGCAGCGGCCTCAGTCGCCGCCGCCGGCGCCGCAGGTGCCCCATCTGGCCACGGCCAACGCGGGCACGGCACTGCCCGTCGCAGGCGCCCGCGGGATTGCCGCCACCGGTGCCGCCGCAGCCCCAGCACATTCCTCGGCTGTGCCGGTGCTCCTGGCTTTGGAGCGAGCTGCCACGTGCGCGGCGGCATCGTCACGTGGCCAGCTGCAGGGGCACGGTGTTGTCGTACAGGCCGCTACCGCGCCGCCGCCGCCGACGGGTAACCCATCTGCGTTAGGCGCCGCCGCTTGGCAGCCAGGGGGCAGCAGGAGCAGCGGCCTCGGTGACAACGGCGTTGAGCCGGTCGGTGCCAGTGGTAACGGCGCCGCCGCCGGCGGCATCAGTAGCAATGGAACGCGGGGGAATGGCCACATGCCTAACGGCGCTTTGACGGGTGCGGCGGCGGCCGCCGCGTCGGCGGCGGCAGCTGCTGTCAAGGCTGCCGCGGCCGCCGCGGCGGCGGCGACGTCACGCCCCGGCACTCCCGCGGGCGCGTTACCGCAGGGCCCGCGCTCCGCCGCCGGTCGAGCCGTTGCCACCTCCGCCGCCAGTGCCAGTGCCGGTGCCGTTGGTCAACCGACCGCCGTTGCCAACGTGGGGCAGCCTTCGTACGGCCCTCCAAGCCAGGGTCTCCGCTATGGTGCTGACAGCAAAAAGCAGTCGACGTCCAGCTCCGAGACCACAGCTCCTCCGCCTGCAGCCGCGCCGCCGCCGTCGTACAGGAACGGGCGCGGCAGCGGCGGGGACGAGGGCGGCGGAGGTGGCGGCGACGCTGTGACGCTGCCTCGTCGGCAGTACAGCGGCGGGCGCGCAGGCAGCTTGCCATCGGGGGCGGAGGGCGAGGCGCCGGCTGCTGCAGCGGCGGCGGCTGCGGGGCGTCCCACTGCTCCCGTTGCCCGTGCTCCTAGGCCTGTGCCGCAAGGACGGCAGCAGCAGCCTCAGCAGCAGCCTCAGCAGCAGCCTCAGCAGCAGCCTCAGCAGCAGCCTCAGCAGCAAGCACAGCAGCAGCCTCAGCAGCAAGCACAGCAGCAGCCTCAGCAGCAAGCACAGCAGCAGCCTCAGCAGCAAGCACAGCAGCAGCCTCAGCAGCAGCAGCATTACCAGCAGCAGTACGATCGAAGGGATTGGCCGAATCGCCCATGCTATGGCCATCCACGGGAACAACGCGAACATTACGAGCGCCACACAGCGCCCACGCAAGAACCGTATCAGCAGCAGGGGCAGCAGCCACCGCAACGACATCAGCATCGGCAACAACAGCAGCAACAACAGCAGCAGCAGCAGCAACAACAGCAGCAGCAGCAGCATCGAGGCAGGACCATCGACGGCGGCAGTGAGGCAGCTCAGGTGACACGTGGTCGGCCCGCCAGCCACTACCCAAGCGGCGAGCAGCAGCAGCTAGCGGCGTCGGACGCGGCGCATGCGGAGGCGGATGCCGACGTGGTTGCTGGTGGTTTCGGAGGCGAAGAGCGGGAGTACAACGGTTGGGAGGACCCCGAGCACGGTGACCGAGGCGAGGGGGGCAGGCGGGGTAGCCGCGGCGGGGGGCGGCGGGGTCGGGGGGCTGGTGCGGGCCGGCGAGGCGGGGGGCGCGGGGCAGCAGGATGGAAGCGGAGGGGAGCGGGGGGAGTGGACGTGGCGGTAGATGCCGGCCATGAGCAGTGATCTGGCTTGGGTCGCAGGGTTAATGAAGCATGGTACGGGCGGAAGGCAGGTGGGATGGTACGGGGGGACGAAAGGCAGGGAGGTTGGAGACGTAGATTGACTTGGGGTCGCAGGGTGGTTGCAGGGTGGCTGAACCGTGGATCCGAACCTACGCATGTGAATGAATGAGCTGGGAACAACTGGCTTAATGAATGCGCCTGGTTTGATGCACGCCATAATACATGCTATTCTTTGGTACATCTGTTGGCACGGGCTTGGTTACGTTGGTGGTTACGACAGTTTATCAACGACCGACCTGTACGGATTTTGAGTGTGGCTTTGGCGGATCCTGGCTTCTCCTGACTTGGTGGGCGCTCCGGGTGCTCCAATCGTAGAGAATGGGTCGCCGGCTGGCAGCTGCGGCTGCTTACATCGTTCGCTTCTGAATTAGCTGCGGCTGTTAGATGGGGCGGTTACGATGTCTGACGATGTCTGCAAGGCTTGAGCCCGTTTGGCGGGTTTCGGGACATGTTGTGCAAGGGGTCGGCACCCCAGCTGACGTGCGTACGGACATGGCCGGGCTTATGTGTTTTCGTTCTACTTGTCGTGTGCGTTTTCCTCGCGGCCTACGTCTAATAATACTGTTATGGCTGCTGGGCCTTCCAACATGGAAAATTAGTACAACTTTTCGGCGCATGGCTCGGCGGTTGGCCACCAACCGAATTCTCACGGCAAGCTGGCAACTTCGATGCCATGGGTGACTGTGGCTGGTGACCGCCTTTGGTATCGATGCGACTGATTTGCCCCCGATAGGAAGGAATGGTGCTTGTGACGTGAACTGCTGAACGCCGTGACCACCTCAGCATCCCAAGGTATGCTGCCGGTACCCGGTAGGGATGGATGAGGCTTCTCCAGGATGCCCTCTGCCCGCCTACCACGCTTTTTTCTGTCCCTTATCAGTCAAGGTCCCAAGCTGCCAATAGTTGAGATTTGTTTTTACAATAAACGCGTTAACAGCAGCAGCACCGTAGGACGAGTATCTTTTAATGCGCGTCGTGCCGTACAGCAGTGTGTCCTGTTTCAACAAAAATGTAGGCCTCATGCCGCACAGATCTCGTATGAAGTAGCAAGGGTACCTCGTCCCTGACATGCCATACATTCGTCCCATGCCCGCACCCACCTAATGCGCCAACACAGCACAGCAGCGCCCCTCAACTGCTGCTTCATAAGTGCCGACCTAGAGGTTCCCTCCCAACCCTTCCAACTGCACCGCCACACCCAGCCTCCTCCCATCGCCTCAACCCACCGCGATCGCCACACCAACACCGCACCCCATCCCGCAACTCTGCAATCCCCGACGACGACGGCGGCGACGACGATGGCGGCGGCGACGATGATAGCGACGGTGGCAATAAGCGGGTCGGTCCCTTCCAGCGCTTCTCAGGACACCCAGGAGCGGACTAGCTCGGGGACTCAGACGCCCTCATGTTCGCGCGTCCGGTCCTCCCCTGCGCCCACGTTCTGTTCCTGCTCCTCGATGCTGGGGCCGCCGCCCTCCGCGTTGGCGTCAACGATGGGCACCGGCTCGCCCGCTGCGTCCAACTCCTCCACGCCTACATACACGCGTTCACATTCGCGTCCGCGCCAGCGGGCATGCAAGATTACGGTTTAGCCCACAGCTCCTTCCTGCGTCTCTTTCCGTTTCAGGTGTATCGCCCGATGGCTCTACCTTCGGGTTTTGAGCCCACTGTAGCAGTTACCGGTGCTACTACTCCGGCCAGCTCCCCACCCCAACCCATTCCCACGACCCACGACCCACCGGTGTCCGCGGGCCGCTGCAAGTCCTCCACCTCAGCCTTGAGCTCGGACACGTCAACTGCGTAGGGGGGGCGGCGGTGTGCGGTGTGATGTAGTACATGTTACGGTGGGTCCGGTGTGATATAGTACATGTTACAGTGGGTCCGGTGTGATGTAATGTAGTACAAGTTACAGTGGGTTCGGTGTAATGTAGTACATGTTACAGTGGGTCCGGTGTGATGTAGTACCCTGATGGGCCTTACGCCCGTGCGCCCCGCGGACCGCCGCTGCGCCGCGCTAATGCCGTCCCCCTTGCGCACAAACACATACCGGTATGTGCTGCACATATATAACACACACTCACTGTCGTCCGGGTCGCGCTGCGCCTCCTCCGTGGCCCTCTGCACGTCCTTCTCCTTCACCTGCAACCACCACAGCCACCACCACCGTCGTCGTCAAGCGAAGAGGAACAGTTCGGCGACAAGAGTGTCGCGCATCGTTGCCTCGTGCCGTACGCTCTATCGCCGGCTTCACCTCGTTCCAGAGCCTGACGGCATTGTTCCTCTGCCCCTTGTACGGCACCGCAAAAGCCCTAGGGCCCTGAAGCCCGCCCACCTTGAATTCCGGGTCCGTTGGGTTGTCCAGTGCGCCTGCGTCCGGCTCCTGTACGACACGATCCAACATAGGGCACAATACGAGGCCTGATTCCATCCGGCCACACATACCGTGCATACGTACAACTCGTGGTTGCCTGGTTGCCCTGCCAGCACAAGCACGCCCTTTCCTGCTGGACAGATCCTCGGGCGTAACCCGACCGCATTTAGATTTTTGCACTCCGGATCCTGTTTAGGCCCCGCGTGCGGCCCCCCCACCTGGTCTACACCAACGTCGCCGTAGCCCTCGTCCTTCTCCTGGTAGTACAGGTCGGTGTTATAGGCGCCGGGCTTCTTTAGGGGCTTGCCCTGGGCTTGGGAACGGGTCTGGGGGGAGGATGCATGTGTGGCGGGAAGAGCGCGGTGCGGATCAGCACAGTAGTGATGTCGACCGGATGAAAGTGCTGAAGGGACGGCTGTTGGTTGGTCGATGGCAGTTGGTAGTTGGGCCTCCACGAGTACTTTACTATTGTAGGCTCCAGACCAAATTGCGAGGTAGATGATTGCTGAGGACGCCAAGGCATGCCAGGTAACCAAGCTGCTCTGACCCAGCAGTTGCGTAGCGGCTCGTGCTGGTTGTTGTAGCAGGCTGTCGGGAGTCATGGCAGCGCATGCAGATGCCCGTTCATGCGCAGGCCAGGCACAGATACCCCGGGGCTGAAGGCAAGGGACGCGCGGCGCTGACATAACCCGCACATGTTTTGATCTTTTGATCTTCAGACCAAATAAACCTCGGTTTCCCGCGACAACAGTCAACGAAAGCCAAGGGCGAAGAAGGGACGCGCTGCGGCGGGAGCAGGCGCCCAGCGCTGCGCCATAACAGACCCGCGGGTCGCTAAAGCGAAGTCCGCGCCCGCCAGCCGCCTAGCGAGCAACCGCGAAGGCGCACAACGCAGTGTTCGCATGATAAAGAGTCTCCGGCTTCGCATTGATCAGAAGGTGCCTCACCTCAACCATGGTGGCTCTTGTGGCGTTTAAGTGCGGAAATGCGATTTGAGGGTACGCTAGTCGGTGTAAAAAGACTCTTAAGCGCTCGTGTCTTTTTATCCTTCTTATTATGCTCCTCGGATCCGTGTTACTTATGATGTGGTTGCTATTAAGGCTGCACGCAATTGGACGTTGTCCCCTGGCGGCAGTCGCTGTGACGTTTACGTGACTCCACATGACGTAACACGATACGGCAAGCGCCAAAATCGATTGGCCGCGCGCGCGGGATCTTTGGTCCTCCTGGAGCATGGACAAAATTTCTTTCCTTACCTTGTCACAGCTACAGTCCCCCCACCCACATCCACGTATAAGCACACGCGCTTTGACGAAGTAGCCGCTCGCCATTCGCAGCCGCGACACCCACTCCCACGCTCGCGCCGGTCCTTCGCTTTACTTTCTTCACTAACGCTGCAAAACAAACGGCTAGCTTTCATTCCCCGGCGCATTCCTGCCAGCAACACATCCTCGGCGTGCAGCGCAACCTTGCCGACGCGCCGCGCGCAGCCGCCGGCGCGGAGCGTTCTCACGCCGCCCGTCTTTCCGTTAAGCGCCAACGCGCTAACGTCACGCGGCAGCACCTACTCTCCTCACTGTCGTCGTCCTCGTCCTCGTGGTCGTCGCCTTTTTTCCAGACAAGCCCGCGCTGCTTCTTACTCCGTCTGCCTGCGCGAGTTGCGACCTGCCAGCCTGTGCGGCTGTCGCTTCCCAGCGCGCGCGGTCCGGGCCGGGAAAGCGCTGCGCGACCCAGCAACACGCAGCAACAACAGCCCAGCTCTGCTTGCGTAGCTAGCTAGCGAGCAGCTAGAAGTAAATTTCCCTTCGCATCTTGCAGTAGCCTAACCTCGACTCAGGAGGCCAGCCATAGCTCCATCCTGACAGCCTAGCTAGCCATACAGCTGCGTACCGAGGCGGATGCTGTAGATGGCCAAGCGCAAGAGCCGCAAGTCAGGTGTCCAGGCCGCGGCCATCGCTCGGCGGCGGGCGCGCACGACACTGCCGTCGCGCTTCGAGTGCCCTTTCTGCAACATGCGATCCACGGTGGTGTGCATCCTCAAGCCAGAGCAGAGCCGCGCCACGGTGGCTTGCGAGCAGTGCGGCATGCGCTACAACACGAAGTGCAGGTGTGGACGGATGGCGCGCGCGCGGGGAGGGCATGACGTATGGTGCGCGCTCTGGGAGGGGATGACGCGAGCAGCTGAAACAGTAAGGGTTTCAGGAATAGTCAGGGTTTACGGTATGTTTCGGACTAGCACATGCATATGACGAGCGATGAGTATGCCACAAACATAATACTGATCGAACTCCGCAGTATTTACCCGCATGTTATATGCCTGATCAGCGTTAGGAGGTCATTGCCGAAATTGATGAGGTCAACTTCGCGAGACGCGATGCGCCACGCGTTCGGTGCATGTATGTTCTTGTTGTAACGGTTACAGTGGGTTCCAGACCAAGAGGTAGAACCATGCATGTAGTGCATCCAGTCATCTGGGGCTTTGTGTGTAAATAGTCCCCCTCCTCATCCTCCCGCTCGATCCCACCTCGCTCGCTCCCACGCGCCGCCGACGTTTCGTGCGTACGGCACGCACGTGTACACACGCAGGGCTCTGACCGAGCCGGTAGACGTGTACCATGAGTGGTTGGACGAGTGCGAGGCCGCCGTACAGGTGACGGATCATGGGGACAGGCGGTGTTGGCTGTGCAGCTGTGGACGCTGGTTTGGGAGCCCGGCAGTACGAGTAATATTAGTAACTGTACAGTGCGCCCCAGACCGTACGGGTGGTGTAGGCAAGGATGACTAAGGGAAGAGAGGCCGAGACGGGAGGAAAGAGGGAAGAAGTGCACCGGTCGGCGATGCTAGCTTGCCTGTGTGTGGCAGAGCAAGGGAACCAAAGTAAGGTGTTGAAGATCCGGACACGCAGCAGGCGCACTCGCATACTTGGAACAAGGCTTGTTGGTGGTACAGTGGACTCCCAACAACATATGAACTGCTCTTGAGCACATGCATGCCTGCGTGTTAAAGTACCCCTAATAAGCCGCGATCACCATGGACGATTAACAGTCTTCATGGGAGATTAACAGTCTGTATGGAAGATGAACAGTCTTTATGGAGGATTAACAGCCTTTATGGAAGATTAACAGTCCGTGACTTCCGTCGCGCAGGAACAGACGGCGGAGGAGCTGCGCAGTCAGCAACGGCGACCAGAGCCGCGACGGACCGACGAGGTGACGGCGGCGGCTGTAGCGGCCTCCCAACATGGCGACGCCGCTGCAGGAGACGACTCCAGCGACGAGGAAGAGGACGCGGGCTCGGGCGCGGATGACGTCCGGAGGGGGCGCCGAAGGCGACAGCAGCAGCAGCAGCAGCAGCAGCAGCAGCAGGGCGGACTGCTGCAGCCGTCGCCGCGAAAAAGGCTGCGGAGGCGGGACGAGCCGCAGCCGCAGCCGGCGCACGCACCCATGGTGGAGGAGCGGCGACGAGACAGCGGCATGCAGCGGTTGTCGCCGCGGTCGCCTCTGGCGGCGGCGGCGGCGGAGGCGCCGGATCGACGGCGGCTGCAGCTGGTAGAGGGTTTGGAGCACACTATGAGAGGCGGGCTGCAGGCCGGTGGGTTTGGGGTGTGGGTGCTGGGACGTGGTGCGGTGGGTAGGTGCAGTGGGTGCGACAGGGCGTGTACCATTTGACACTCTGCTACTGCTGGCACACTAGGGGCTGCGTTCGCGGTCGTTATCGTAACTAGGGTTTCTAAGGTTAAGCGGCTTGCGAGACGGAAGTTCATTTGGGCGAGCGTCCGCATATTACGCGTGCCCTACTGATACTGGTACCGTTATCTAGAAGCTTCACGTAAAGCTCCACGCCCCCACCCTGTCTCCCATCACCAGAACAGCCCCGCCGCATCCTCACGGTCGGACTACCCTCCCGCTCCGCCCTCCCGTCCCTCTTCATTTCTGCACGCATACATCTGGATCCTCGCGCCGTCTGGTCCTGCCTATATTTCCATGACCGCCCTCACGCGCGCCGACGTGTACGACTTGTACGACTTGTACGACACGTACGGGACGTTCAGGCGCCGCCCTGCACGACCCTGCCGCGGCCTCGCTGCTGGCGGAGCGCACGGGCCTGGGCGGCGCCGCCGCCGCTGGCACGCTGCCCGCTGGGTCCAGCCACCTGCAGCAACTCGCGTTGCGGCAGCAGCAGTCGAGGGCCCAGCCGTCGAACCAACAACAACAACAACAAGAACAACTGCAACAGCAGCAGCAACAAGAAGAACACAAACAACAACCGCTTCAGGAAGACCAAAGCGGCGCTGGCGAGGAGCAGGATTCTCAGCCGCTGGCTAGTACGACACCGACACCGACACCGATGGCGAGCGCCTTGGTGACGCTGGTGCCGCGGCACAGCGTCGACGGCGGCGTCAGCGGCGGCAGCGCCGGGTGGGGTGACGGCGGCCCCGCGGTGTCGACGCCGACGGCGCGGCGGCGGCAGACGGAGGCGCAGCGGCAGCAGCAGGCGGCGCGCGCGTTCGGGGCGTACGACTAGTGGTTGTAACGGTTACAATGGGTTCCAGACCAAAGGGTATAACCATCGGGCACATCGCCTGACAATGAGGGAGACGGAGGAGAGGCGTCTAGTTGTAGGCTAGGCCTAGCCTTGGCGTTGCCGTGGTTGCGACAGGATGGCTTGTAGCTTCAGAGGACAGAGATGATGATGATTATGTCTCGTCGCGCTGTGTGAATGCCGAGAAGCATCGGTGCACGCAGCGAAGGGCGTGGCTTTAGGGGTTAGGAACGCATACGCCGAGGGGATGGAGCTGGCTTACGTGGCAAGCGGCAATGTCCGGCAATCCTTTTTGTAACACAACATACGATGGATGTCTGTTGAGATGACCCGAATTGCTAGGGTGGCCTATACCGTAAAACCCTTTTTACTTTTAACGGTGACGCAGCGACGATCGATAGGTGTGTTGCAAAGTCGATGTGACTGCTGGGGCCCTACCTGCGCCTCTCAGACCGCAACCCTCCTGACGTTACTGCATGCCTACTCTGCGCGTGTACCGGTATTGCCGTCTCGTCGGCACCATCACAGCCACGTCGGCAACGCACCCACTTGACCAGCCACAGCAGGCCACCTACCAGTGGATTGGCCGCGCCCCTGGACAATCAGACCCCTCAAGACCCATCCCTCAGACGCCTCAGACCCATCCCCCAGATGCCTCTGGGCCGTCCTTCAGATGCCTCAGACCCATCCCTCAGACCCGTCCCTCCGAACCCCCCCCCCGACATCATCGCTTCCGCAGCAGCAGGCTCCACGCAGGCGGCGGCTGGGGTAACCGGGCGTAAGAGGCCGTCAGGTCGAACCTCGTGGGCTTGCACCAGCACCACTCCCAGTGCGCCTCCCCAAACAGCCCCGCCAGCTCCGACCGAGACATCAGCGATGGCCCCCGGGAGGTGCTGCTACCCCCACCTGCCCCTCCTGCCCCACCTGCGCCTCCTGCCCCACCTGCCCCTCCTGCGCCTCCTGCCCCACCTGCCCCTCCTGCGCCTCCTGTCCCTCCTGCCGCACCTGCCCCTCCTACCCCGCCTGCCCCTCCTGCCCCTTCATCACGAGCTGTGCCGCCGCCATCAGCACCCTTGGGATCGGTTGTCCCCTCCCCGCTGACGCTGACGGTGGTTCGGGCGCCGAAACCATCCCCATTGCCGCCATCGGAGCACCCTTTGCAGGGCACGGGGCCGCAGCCCACGGTGGTGGTTCCGGAGCCCACGTAGGTGGTTCCGGAGGCGCCCACGGTGGTTCCGGAGCCCACGTAGGTGGTTCCGGAGCCCGCGTTAGGAGCGGCAGCAGCCTCCTGCCGCGCTTCTGATGCCGCCAAGCAGCCCCCGCCCCGCTCCCCGCACCACCCGTCACCTTCCCCCCTCCGCTTCCGCCCTCCCGCCTCCTCCTCCGCTTCGTCCTCCCTCCGGCCCACCAGCAGCAGCACCAGGCCGCCGCTGCGCAGTGCCGAGTGCAGCACGGAGATGTAGCGGGCCCGCAGCTGTGGAGGCATCGCATGGAGGCCTTGGCAGTCGTAGGCGAAGTCGAAGGAGGCGGGGTGCAGGGCAGCGCTGAAAAGGTCCCCTAGGAGGACGAGCGCGGTGGGGGCTCCGAAGGCTCCGCGGTTGGCGGCGCTGGGGCCTGCTGACGCCTCGTACGGCAGCGGTGCTGGCAGAAGTGACGAGCCGGCGGCGGAAGGGCTGACGGCGTCGGCGGAGCCGATCACGTGTACGGCAACCGGCGCGCCGGAGGCGGCCGACAGCCGCTGCGCCGCCAGCTGCGCCGCCGGCTCCACCAGCTCCACGCCTACCACGGAGAAACCCTGCGCGGGTTGGCGGGGGGGGGGTCAAACCTCTGCAGCCTATACGTCCCCTACCTCGCCTAGTGGCATCTCAGGAACAGGTCCGCGACCGGCAGGTCCCCACGTAACGAAACGTCAACCATTGACGGAATTGATCCCCATTCAGCGCGCCGCCAGCCAGCCTTCCATCCCCCCCTTTACACCTTTCCCTTTATGCCCCCTCTTACCAGGGAGTGCATGAAGGCCAGCGAGGCCCCCGTACCACAGCACAGCTCCAGGGCGCACGGCGCCGACGGCGGTGACGGCGACGACGGTGGCGGTGGCGGCGGCGGCGTCATGCCGGCTGCGGCCGGAGAGCCGTCGTTGCGGCCCTCCGGGGGAGGCACAGGCAGCAGCCGTGGGGGCTTCAGCCGCGCGCACGCTGCACACACATGCAACGCCAACCCAGAGCCGCCGCTGCTGCTGCTGTTGCTGCTGTTGCTGCTGCTGCTGTTGCCCTGGGCGACGCCGTCGCCGCGTCGGCCATCCTCCCTGGACGCATCCTCACACAGCGCTGCTGCGGCGGCGGCGCGGTGTAGTGTTCCAGTGGACAGGACTGCGGCATCAGTCGCCGCCTGCACCTCTGGCGCCGCATCAATCGCCACCTCCGCCTTCAGCGCCGCTGCATCAGTCGCCGCCTCCGCCTCTAGCGTCAGGCAGCTGCACAGGTAGCTCCTTAGCTGCGAGGAGACGGCGTGAGAGTCCCAAGGTGCGCCCTCGGGGTCCTTTTCGTAGTACTGCTCCCATTTACTCCGCTCGGGTCCGGACGCGGTGACTGTGGTGGAGGACGGTGGGCCCATGCCTTCAGCGGCCCCTTCAGTAGCCCCTGTAGTTGCGCTAACGACAAAAGTGCGACGGCGTACGTCGGACAGCGTGGGGCTCCGATGTACGGCGGCGAGTACAGCTGGGCAGGATGTGTTGCGTACGGCAATGCTGGAGGTGGTGTTGGTGGTAACCAGCAGACTTAGCACTGGACGGATGCCAGACTTGCGTGAACTGTGATGGGTGCCCTGTCCGCGGGTGCAGCTGCAGCCGTTCAATCGGCCGCTCCAACGTCCACAAACCAGCGAGTAGCGTAGTACTGACGTTGCTGACGCAATGTAAAATAAGTTATTAGATGCAATGCTCTTGTGTTTGTAGTTTGATGCACATGGGCGGCCAGCCGCGTACATGGGCCGCGTCGCTTTGCAAGTATGATGATGGGATGACCAAATTACCGGTACTGGTATGCCAAGCGGCGCTTAACGGAACCTAAGGAGTAATTTATTTGCTAACGTTGATAACACTTATTGCAACAACGAGCAAGCGAACGGATCTATCACTACGCAGTCGCAGTATGATTAGGATTGTGGACAGCCGGTGCCGACTGGAACAGACTGGAAAACCTCTATACGTCGGTGTCCATCCGATATTGCGACTGTGTCCTCCTTGCATGTATATGATTAAGTAACAGGTGGATCGATTAAAGGAGCGATGGGCATTTCGTGATTAGACGTCCTTTCCAGGGCCCCCATTGTAGCCCCACGTCGCCATCCCATCAACCTGGTGCGAACTGAACGCGGTGACGCGTCTTCCTGCAGGTACTGCCGGGAAGACCCGTGGGACCTTTCAGGGCCCATGGGAACAACTTGTACTACCGTACTGCGCGCGGTGCGCGTCGTATGATAAGTATTGCCACGCAACAGACAGCTGTCAGCAGAGGGTGGGCATCCCCCCTGGATTAGTTTAGGCGTCGGTCACGGTGGCGTATTGGGATTAGCAACCTGCGTATTGGAAACCGCGCCCCGGCGTATTGGGATTAGCAACCTGCGTATTGGAAACCGCGCCCCGGCGTATTGGGATTAGCAACCTGCGTATTGGAAACCGCGCCCCGGCGTACTGGGATTAGCAACCTGCGTATTGGAAACCGCGCCCCGGCGTACTGGGATTAGCAACCTGCGTATTGGAAACCGAGCCCCGGCGTACTGGGATTAGCAACCTGCGTATTGGAAACCGCGCCCCGGCGTATTGGGATTAGCAACCTGCGTATTGGAAACTGCGCCCCGGCGTATTGGGATTAGCAACCTGCGTATTGGAAACCGCGCCCCGGCGTATTGGGATTAGCAACCTGCGTATTGGAAACCGCGCCCCGGCGTGTTGGGATTAGCAACCTGCGTATTGGAAACCGCGCCCCGGCGTACTGGGATTAGCAACCTGCGTATTGGAAACCGCGCCCCGGCGTATTAGGATCAGCAACCTGCGTACTGGGAACCGCGCCCCGGCGTACTGGGATTTAGCAACCTGCGTATTGGAAACCGCGCCCCGGCGTATTGGGAATGGCAACCTGCGTATTGGAAACCGTCACCCGGCGTATTGGGATTGGCAACCTGCGTACTGGAAACCGTGCCCAGCGAATAAGGATAATTGACCCGTGGATTGGAACGGCGGCCAACTTCAGTACGCAATCCTGGCGACCCTCACACAACGGCTCAAGGCTTGCAATTTTCGTCAAACGCAGGGCCCTGGCCCTCCTGGCCCACTTGTAAACCAAACACTGAAAGCCAACAACAACTCTTCTTGCAGGGCCCAACAAAATTGCTTCATCCTGCCCATAAGCGTGCATAGTCTGCAATGTATGTGGAGCGGGAGCGGCTCAGCACCCATGGGCATCATCGCCGCCTGCTGCATCCGCACACGGGTGCCAGCCGACTGACCGGGTTGGCGCGGGGGCCGCCCCATTCAGGCAGGTGCCCCGCCGCTCCCGGCAGCTGCCGTTCAGTGCAAGCCTGTTACAGCGCCCGTGCTGCCGCCGCTCGAAGCCCCGCCGCCAATGCTGCCTGCACGCGTCGCCATTCCGAAGTTGACTGCACCGTCCGCTGCTTTCCCCCAGGACGGCGCGCTGCCAATAAGCGGCAGCCGCTCCGCTGTCGCGACGAGGGCTTAGTCCAGGCGTGGCCCTGCCATTCAGGCTCGCACAGGCAGGGGCGGGACAGCCGAGTAGAAGCCAAAGGGCTGGGCGCGAGCGACTGCAGTGGCAACAGCGTGCTGACGCTGGTGAGTGTCCCTTTTGCAATGGGTCCTTACGTTCGCCATTACAGAGTTCTTGTGCGCGAAGCTGCGGTACCCGCGCCCCTTGGACACAGGCAGCGATAGCTCGTTGTTGGTACTGCAGTTGAAGTCAGGGGGCTTGTCGCTTCCGGCCTCAACTTCTGTGGGTAGCACAGGAGGTAGGATCTGAGCCCTGAGTCCTGCGCGGACGAAGGGGAACGAAGGGGAGCAGGGGAAGGCGTGTGCAAGAGCGGATTGAAGGCAGGGGGCGGAGTGGAGCCACCAGCCGACTGATCCTTCCCCAAGTAATCCAAGCCCAGCAAAGCCTCACCGAATACTCGTTTATGCCCGAAATACTTTCTAGCCCGTACTCGGCGAGCTTCTCAACTGCCGTGGGGTTGAAGTCGGGTCCGAGGTGACCATCTCCGCCACAAGCCGCTAAAATCCCCGGTCGCACAGGGCTTTGACCTGCAATATCACCAGCATAGATATCATGATCATAGGCACAAGTTGGACGTCAATGGGACACATTGTGCGGGCTTTGTGCCAATGGCGTTTGGGCTCTGCGCCAATGGCGCAAAATCTGGGATCGCTGAAATCCCCGGTTGCACAGGCCTTTGACGTGCAATATCACCAGCACTGTACAAGTTGGACATCAATGCGACTCATTATGCGGCCTTTGCGCCAATGGCCTTTGCGCCAATGGCGCAAAACCTGGTGTTGAGCGCTTGAGCCCCCAGCCGGCCGGACGGCCCTGCAGCGCACCTCTGGAGCCACCTCTGCTTCCTTATCAGCTGGGGCCGCCCCCGCCTCCTCGTTCACCGGCTCAGCTTGTCCGCCTTGGTCGACCGCCCCTGTCCCGCTCCCAATCGCTCTGCTCATCAGGGCTCATCGCAATGGCCTTCTGGTGGCTTCTACCTCCATGACCAGGACGGATGAGCCCGCCACGAACGATGGGTCTAAAGTTGAGGACTCTATATCCGATGCGTCCAAAGAACCTGTGACACTGCCTATAGTAGCTCTGTCCGATAATTGACTCTGTTCAGTTCAGTAATAGCCAGCGAAGCATTTGGGAAGGCATTTGGCGATTGGCAATGTGAATTGCCGGACAATTGGCTCAATTGCCAATTGCCCTGTCAATTGCAGGCCAGCCTCGCGACGATTGACCAGCTTCCGTGTCTTTGAGGCATAATCTCTGAACCATCGTTATCATAGGGTATCAGAGGGTATGACAATGTTAGGGTTGCCGCAAGGGTCGGTCCTCAACTTTAGACCCATCGTTCGTGGCGGGCTCATCCGTCCTGGTCATGGAGGTAGAAGCCACCAGAAGGCCATTGCGATGAGCCCTGATGAGCAGAGCGATTGGGAGCGGGAGCGGCGTGGGACAGGGGCGGTCGACCAGGGCGGACAAGCTGAGCCGGTGAACGAGGAGGGGGGGGCGGCCCCAGCTGATAAGGAAGCAGAGGTGGCTCCAGAGGTGCGCTGCAGGGCCGTCCGGGCGGCTGGGGGCTCAACACCAGGTTTTGCGCCATTGGCGCAAAGGCCATTGGCGCAAAGGCCGCATAATGAGTCGCATTGATGTCCAACTTGTATAGTGCTGGTGATATTGCACTTCAAAGGCCTGTGCAACCGGTGATTTCAGCGATCCCAGATTTTGCGCCATTGGCGCAGAGCCCATTGCCGCAAAGGCCAATGTCACAAAGCCCGCATAATGTGTCCCATTGACGTCCAACTTGTGCCTATGATCATGATATCTATGCTGGTGATATTGCAGGTCAAAGCCCTGTGCGACCGGGGATTTTAGCGGCTTGTGGCGGAGATGGTCACCTCGGACCCGACTTCAACCCCACGGCAGTTGAGAAGCTCGCCGAGTACGGGCTAGAAAGTATTTCGGGCATAAACGCGTGCGTATTGAGGTCCCGGGCGCGCCGTACAACGAGACACACCTGCATCTCCTGTACTACGTGTCCGCTGCGCTGGGCGGTGGCGGGCGTGAGCGTGGCCGGCGCTGACGAGGACCCAGAGCAGCCAAGTGAAGGCGAGGAGGATGCCGCTGTGGAGGGTGAGCTTGGCGTGGTGGGAGTGCGTGGGCGATACACCGTGTCCTCGCGCTATCTGCACAGCACATCTCACTGGCTCAGATCCTACTTTTCTGTCTTTTACGTACTGCCCATTGTCCACAGATAACGGCCTGGCTGCACGGGTGGGGACCAGCTGCAGTGAGGAATACGATGCTGGCGAGCGGCCCTCTACCAGCGGCCCTGCAAAGCGGTCACGCCTGGCATCCAACGATCCGGGCTTGAAGAGCCTGCTCGCTGGGCGCGCTGCCTCAACGGCATCCTGCCACGTCAGAGCCGCGACCGCATTCGCCGCTTTGACTGCGCTGACCTACATGAGGCGGGCAAGATGCTGGAGCCTGGCGAGCAGGACTACATGTCGGATGGGGACGTGGTGGCAGTGCGGGTGAAGAGGGGCATGCAGATGGTTGTGCGATTGGCCATGACTGAGGGCCTCCTGTGCCCCAAGGCGCTGCCCGGCCGGAAATGCAAACGTGCTGGTGGCCACTCGCCGCCTTGACCCCGCCAACCAAGCTGGCCGTGTGCAGCTCCGCGGACTCCGGCCCCAAGGTGCGTATGAGGCTTTGAAGGCAGCAGGATGGGGGTTGGGTGGAAGGGGCTAGCGTCAGTTCCTTGTACTGCATCAACGCCGCCACGCACGCCTTCCGTCCGCCATTCTTTGATGGTATGCCGTGGCAATACGTCCTGCCCCACCAGGTGGAGTCAGATCCAAACCAGCTCTTCCCCGCCACGGAGATCGTCCAGGTGGTCAACGTCCGACCTGCGCCGGACACACGGGCAGGGTGCTCTTACGCGCTGGACACTGAGGACGAGCGGGTGAGCAGGCATGGGTTGACCTGGGATCGACGGGGGGGGCAGGTTGTGCTCAAAAGCGAGGTGAGGCAATAGGGTGGACAAGGGGCGAGGTGAGGCAATAGGGGAGACGACAGATGTCTCGGTCGACAGTGGTGTTTGGGGCGACATGGGAAGTGGGAACTTAACTAGTATTCCATTACAGCTGCTCTTGGGGAACCAGTGTCGTACGCGCAGCGTATACACGAGTACGATACACCTTTTCTGCTGTCCTTCACGTATCCTAGAACGCTGACCTGGCTACGGCTCCTCTTCTGCAAAACTGCGACAGACTGAGTGAGTAGGCGTGGCTTATGCATTCCTAACCACGCCACGTAGGAGCTGCAGCGGTACTGGGCCCAGAACAGCTTCATCCTGGACGGGGCACAACCGACGATGGCACGGGCGGCAGCTGGCGGGCGGGGTGTGCCAGGCGAGGGGTGCGCGCCTGCACAGCAGCGCAAGCAGCAGGCCAGGGCGGCGGAGTTGCAACAGCTACTGGACCCACAGACCGCGGGGGGCGCGGCGGAGCCGGCGTCTGTCAGCGCGCGGGGGCGGCAGCGCTTCCAGAAGCGCGTGCACGATGTGTGAGGGCCGGGTGCCTGCGGAGCCGGGAACCGTGAGGGAGGCCGCAGAGCCGCCAGCGTCCGTCAGTGGACGTGGGTGGCTGGTGAGACTGGGGGGTTGTATAAGAACCGTGAGACTGGGGGGTTGTATAAGAACCGTGAGACTGGGGGGGGCCGAGGAGGCAGGGGCCGCGGCACAGGTGGCTTTCGGCCGTGGCCTGTGGGAGGGGCGGTAGCCTGTATGTTCAGTGACGGGGTGCGGAAAGTGGGATACAGTAGCTGCTACGACGGGGATATACCAGGCAGACAGCCTGGGTGCGCAGCCTGAGAGAAAGAGAGAGAGCACAGCTGAGCCCTGGGGAGGGGGGGGCGGAGCGGGTAAAACGACGGCCCCGGCGTATTAGGATGCTGACCTGCGTATTGGAATGGCGGCCCCGGCGTAGTATGATTGCTGGCCAGCGTATTGGAACGGCGGCCCCGGCGTATTAGGATTGCTGACCAGCGTATTGGAACGGCGGCTTCGGTATAGTATGACTGCTGACCTGCGTATTTGAATGGCGGCCCCGGCGTAGTATGGTTGCTGACCTGCGTATTGGAATGGCGGCCCCGGCGTATTTGGATTGCTGACCTGAGTTTTGGAACGGCGGCCCCGGCGTATTATTATTGCTGACCTGCGTATTGGAACGGCGGCCCCAGCGTATTATGATTGCTGACCTGCGTATTGGAACGGCGGCCCCGGCGTATTTGGATCGCTGACCTGAGTTTTGGAACGGCGGCCCCGGCGTATTATGATTGCTGACCAGCGTATTGGAACGGCGGCCCCGGCGTATTGGGATTGCTGCCCTGAGTTTTGGAACGGCGGCCCCGGTGTATTGGGATTGCTGCCCTGAGTTTTGGAACGGCGGCCCCGGTGTATTGGGATTGCTGCCCTGAGTATTGGAACGGCGGCCCCGGTGTATTGGGATTGCTGCCCTGAGTATTGGAACGGCGGCCCCGGTGTATTGGGATTGCTGCCCTGAGTATTGGAACGGCGGCCCCGGTGTATTGGGATTGCTGCCCTGAGTATTGGAACGGCGGCCCCGGCGTATTGGGATTGCTGCCCTGAGTATTGGAACGGCGGCCCCGGCGTATTGGGATTGCTGCCCTGAGTATTGGAACGGCGGCCCCGGCTTATTAAGATCGCTGCCCTGCGTATTAAAAACCGCCCTTGGATTAGAAAATGACTTATCCGCTGTGACCGCCGGATAAGTGGATTAGTGCCTCATGCCCACCCTCTGCTGTCAGTTATGTTCCTCCGTTGCAAGGTGATGCCCTCTCCATCTGGGAAGCAGCAGGACAAGCAGATCCCTGCCCTACATGGCCTTCATAAAGATGAGGGCGCAGCTACAGTAGGGCGCATGCATCAAGGCAGGTAGTTGTGGCACATGGGGCTCAGCTGGGCTGTTACAGCATCGGACCAATTCCGACCGTGTCAAATCGCCGCTGCTACCTTGTGGTACGTCCATCACCGCTACAACCAGCACCCGCCGCAGCCACCACCGCAACAACCGCTGCCACCATCGCAACAGCCAATCCCGCTATAACCGTTACTATCACCGCAACCGCCACGCTACCATCACAACCGCCGCTGCCAGCGTATCGCGCCAGCTGACCTCAACAATCCGCAGCAGCAGCAGGAAAGGGTGATGAAGACCAACCCCTTCTCACCCCTCCCTCGGAACATGAAGGTCTGGAGCCCACTGTAACAAGTACAACAACTAAGCGCAGATCAACCATATGGTCTGGGGCCCACTATAACAGTCACTACTACCAAGCATAGGTCAACGCCAGCGGAAAAACCCAGTGCCCCTCGCCTTTACGGCAGTCGCCACGAGCAGCCTCCAAAGGCTAATGGCCACAAGCACTGCAACACGCCAGGCACATGTATTCGTATCCAGCTCCATACGAAGCCCATGCCTACAACCTCATCCGAGCCTCCGGTGTACGACCCTGCCGTATTCCTTCGCGAAACGACTTTTTGCAGAGAACCCGACCCCACTCCGGCTCCACATATTTCCCAACATTTCTTGTCGCAAGGTCCAAGTTTTCGCCATGTCACCAAATTGTAGTCGCTAATGAGGCTCGATCATGCTGCGGTCGGAAGTGTCCCCGTACTGTCGAAGTGTCCCCGTACTGTAATTACGGTTCCAGGCATGGAGGCCACAAGGCCAGATACGATGCTGCAAGGCTTTCTTCCGCCGAGCGCACTATCAATGCAGCACGCCTCTTATAACGATAAAGCCTAAGAGGAAATATGCTAAGCGCTTTCGTGGACCGCCCTGATTGACCAGATGACCACCAGCATCGCCTAGAAATGCAAGCGCCGCACATATGTAGCATATCGAATCACAAAGCATGCTCTCAGTTGCTTTGGATTTACCTAGTATGGTGGCCGTTGCAGTGAAGGTACGACATAAGGCTAACCGTATAACCCTGCATACAGTCAGGATATATAGATGGATACTGCCATTGGGAGCGGAAAGCCTAAGCACCTACGTGACACCCTCGCGGCGACGATCCACTGTATAATAGACTTCTGCTACAAACGCGCAGCCGAATATCGTTCAGCACTCAAGTGTGGAGCCACGATCGTTTATCGCGACATGGGAAGATAGCATCACCCACCACGGTTGATACTACTTCGGCGATTCCTCGCGAGCGTTAAGATAAACGTTTGAATCAGCACGCCAGCTATCATGGCTGTGTTAACAGCGGAAATTGGCTCAGGACAGGTGTGTAGTAAGCAATATGCACTTTTTAGCGGCGCGTTGTATCGTGAGGCAAGATTACCCTTGCCGCTACTGCAGGTGACCTTCTTGGTAGCATTTGTATGGTCCGCGCTGGCATGGCTTTTCGCGGAGTACTTGCACTGGTGCAAGTAAGTATTGTTCCACTGGTGCTGCTATTGGCAGTAAGCGGGCTGCAGGATTGCGAACGCCTTGCACCAACTTGGGGGCTAGAGCAAAAACCGGTGCCCAGTCGCTGCTGCCAGTCCGAAAAATGAACTCCGGCGCACGCGCACAAGCCTTTGGCCAGTGCGACCTCTGCATGTACCTGCCTTAAAGCACCCCGGGTGGGTCTTGAGAGGGTCTCAGATGCTTCAGGGGCAATCGCTTTTGCTCCCACAACAGCCCCCTGCCACCGTACTGTTCGTCGGACTCAACTCCCCACCCTCAACACACACCCCGCACATCTCCTGGCGTAGGACAAACACGCCATCCAAACACGACCACGAGGATGAAGAGGCAAAGCTGCTGCCCACCAGCAGCGCGTCTGCTGCCCCCGCCGCAAATGGCGCGGCCGAGGAATCCCACGGCTCGTCCCAGGGTGCCAAGGCCCCCAGCAGCAGCTCCCACGGCTACGGCCCGCACAGCGGCATGCTGGAGAGCATTGCCCACTCGGGCCTGGTCTCATGCTTGCTCCTGAAGCGCCCCGCCCTGCTGCAACACCGCCTGGTGCTTCGGTCCGTGGTTGAGTTCGGCTGCCTCATGGCCTGGTACTTCTTGGCGGATCGTACGACACTGCTCCCGGAGGGGCCCAAGGACTACAGCCGTGACCTGTTCGTGTTCCTGTTCGTGGTCCTCACCTCTGTGGCCGTCTGCAGCTCGCTCTCGACGTTCAAGATGCCGCTACTGCTCAACCGCCCTCAGACGGAGGAGTGGAAGGGTTGGATGCAGGTCCGGGCGTGGGTGTGGGGCTTGGGCGTGACCTGGAGGGCCTGGGAGAACGGGGGGGGGCGAGTGCCTTTAGGTTAGGACTCGCGAGCTGACTGAAGTGCTCTCGAGGCGAAAGGGCACATCCGGCTGTGCGTTATGCATATGAGGGTTGCGAGGGCCGGAGGAAGCGATCTGGAAGCGGCCAGAGATCGATCTGGAAGCGGTCAGGGTCTTATGCGCCGCGTTGCATGAGCGACCTGAAGCACGACGTGGCCCTGTACGGCATGGCCCTGTACGACTCAATTCCGTCCGTCCGCGCCATCTCTCCCTCCTGGCCGTACCAGGTTCTCTTCCTACTGTACCACTACTTTGAGGCCAGGGAAGCGTACAACGCCATTCGCATCTTCATCGCCGGTTACGTGTGGATGACCGGCTTCGGCAACTTCTCCTACTACTACAAGACGGGCGACTTCTGCATTGGGCGGTGCGTTTCAAACCGTGCACCTGCGCCGGGGTGTTGGCGAAGGGAAGGAAAGCGTCTCTGGCTGGGTGGTTTGGCGGGAATATTAATCGACGCTTCTGAAGTACCCTGGCAAGGTATGGTTGGGGTGTGTCGCCGCAACGGCTGAATAGAGGCAGGGAGGGATGCTTCCAAGAGGATCATCCAAGGTGAAAAGATCATCAAAGGGAGCCATCCAAGGTGAAAAGCCAAGCCGTACGCGACGAGGCAACAATGCAAATGCAGAAGCTGGGGCAAACTGCTACTCGGTAGCTTACTAAAAACCGCCGCCGGGTGTACATAACGCGCCTATGCGGAAACTAAGGGCGAGACTGGTGACATCCTTCCAGCGTCTGCTGTACTGTTGCCGACCCAGATCGCCCGTGCTGGGACTGCGGGGAGTTCTTTCGGGACACAAACAGAGGCAACGGCTAGGATCGAACCGTAGATCTTTCTGCACCTGCTCACCCGATGCCTCCGTCCTCATCTCGTTCGCGCCCTCCTCGCCCCTCGCCACACTTCGCCGCAGCTTTGCCCAGATGTTGTGGCGCCTCAACTTTCTGGTCTTCTTCGCTTGCGTCGTACTGCGCAACAGCTACATGCTGTACTACATCTGCCCCATGCACACAATCTTCACCGTCTTCGTGTATGCCGCGCTTGCCATCGCGCCGCAACTCAACCAAAATAACGGCTGGCTGATGCTCAAGTGAGGAAGCCTCTAGCTGGCTGCGCCATGGGTGGGGGTTGGATGGCCGACTGCGGCGGCCAGGCCGTGGGTGGGGGTTGGATGGCCGATTGGGGCTGCCAGGCCGTGGGTGGGGGTTGGATGGCCGACTGGGGCTGCCAGGCCGTGGGTGGGGGTTTGGATGGCCGATCGGGGCGGCTAGGCCGTGGGTGGGGGTTGGATGGCCGACTAGGGCTGCCAGGCCGTGGGTGGGGGTTGGATGGCCGACTGGGGCTGCCAGGCCGTGGGTGGGGGTTTGGATGGCCGATCGGGGCGGCTAGGCCGTGGGTGGGGGTTGGATGGCCGACTAGGGCTGCCAGGCCGTGGGTGGGGGTTTGGATGGCCGATTGGGGCGGCCAGGCCGTGGGTGGGGTTTGGATGGCCGATTGGGCCGGCCAGGCCGTGGGTGGGGGTTGGATGGCCGATTGGGGCGGCCAGGCCGTGGGCCTTGATGCTCATCAGTTGGCACGCGAGGGCAGTTTAGGTAGCTAGGGCTGCCTCTTGGCATCAGCTTTGGCGGGAGGACGGTCTGTATTCGGGAGGGGTTGTGGGGCAAGGTAGGAGGCAGCGCGCAAGACAGGGGGCCGTTTGCGGCGCGCGGACTCAACGCACCTGGCGATGACCCATGGGTCGGCACCAGTTATGAGGTCCTCGGGCGGGGAGGGGGGTGGCGTTCAGGGCGACCAGCGAACCGTCGCCGTGCGCTAAAGGGTTTTCGCCCACTCCGTAGTACGGCCTGAATCCGTCGCGTGGCGCAGCCCCTGGAGCAACCCGTTGTGCCGCCGCCCTCCCCGTTGGCCCCCTGCCCAATGCCAGGATGGCGCTCTGTTTCGTGTTCATCTACGTGACGTGGGACCTCAAGGTGGTCTTCTACGCCATCTGGAGCCCCTTCTCCTGGCTGCTGGGGTACACGGACCCGCGCAACCCCTCAGACGACGTCATGCACGGTGCGTGGCGCTCCTAGGGTTTTGATGCAGGCAACGGTGAACCGACCTGAGGAGTGCGTGGCGGATGGATCGGGGACGTGTGAAGGATGGAGGAAGGCGTGTGAAAAAGGGCAAAGGCCAAGGGGCGTTGGACGAGGAAACGGGCAATCGGCAAAGGAGTGCGCGGCGTGGGCGAGGATGGCGTTGGGCGTGCTGCTGTGGCCAGTGGCAGGGCGAACGGCGATGTGTGTGAAGTGGCCAGGTCCGGTCGAGGATTGAGGATGACCGATCCAGCAAGTGGTACAACTGGAGCACGCCGGAGCCGAAGGACGTGTCGGCCGCTGCTGGGGGGAAGAGGGCGGGGGGAAACAGGGCGGGGGAAACAGGGCAGGGGGATGGGCCTAGGCGCTGGCCTCCGTGCACAGTACGGATAGGCGGGCGGGTACGGATTCCATCGCGCTGATGCGGGCCTTATGACCTGCCTGCTCGCCCTCGGGTGCGCCCTCCGTGTGCTGCAGAGTGGTACTTCCGGTCCTCCCTGGACCGCTACGTTTGGATCTACGGCATGCTGTGCGCCTTCATCCACCCCCAGGTGTGCAGTTGTCCGTCGGTTAGGTTGGTTGGTTGGTTGGGTGAGACGCGTCGCGTCTGACTCCTGACTTACACCGACACTGACACGTGGGTGGACCACACCTGGAGCTAGGCAGCTCCCCTGAATGCGGGAGCAACCGTCGAGCAACGGTGTCAAAACGCTTCGCCACCACCTACCCCTGGGCAGTACACAGGTTTTCCATGCAAGCTACCCCTGGGCTCGCTCTGCGCCTTTGCGGCTGACACTGCGCGACAACTTGAATGCCGCCGGGGCTCAGTCGCAAGTAGTTGCCTTTCCTGGCCATTGTAATGCCATGTGCCCGCTATGGGTAATTGAAGCCCAGGCATGCCCGGCCCTCCGCCTTCCCCCCCACCCCGAGCCTAGCAACTGTAACGGCCCAACCAACTTAACGCCCCCCTCCGACAACGTGCAGGCTGCGGCCGTGCTCAAGTACATTGACGAGATGCCCGTGATTCGCCGCTACACGGTGCGATCAGTCATCCTGGCGGTTTGCGGTGTCCTAGCCTACGTCTACTACAGTACCATCTACGTGCTGCCCAAGTACGACTATAACGCCGTACACCCGTACACGTCGTGGATCCCGATCACGCTGTGGATCATCGTGCGGAACCTGACGCCCCTGGAGCGTATCTACCACCTGCGCCTGTACGGCTGGCTGGGCTGCATCACGCTGGAGACGTACATCTCGCAGGTGTGTACGGGCAGCGGATGAGGAAAGCCCCCCGTCGTGGACACGGGCACCATTGAGGCGCAAAGCGTCCAGCAGTTAGTTGTACGAACATGCCGTGCCAATCGTGCGTGCCGTTATTCTGTGGTTATGCCTCCGGAGGAACCAGTGGAATTTGCTCTGCAAAGGGACAATGGTACGGCAGCTAGAGAGTGACGCTGCGGGGGAGCTCTTTCCGTATCGGCAACACCGAATCCACTTGCAGCGGCGCCACTTTGTCCTCGGCTGCCGGGGAGCTGTGTACGAATGAATGATCGTGCGTACGACCCTGACACCACTCCCCGCGGACGCCTGGCCTGCCCTTTTGTTCCCCGCAGTTCCACGTTTGGATGAAGTCCTCGGTCCCCAACGGCCAGCCCAAGGGCCTGCTGGTGCTCATCCCCGGATACCCGCTCCTCAACTTTGCGCTGGTGTCCGCACGTGAGTCCCTTTTGTGCCACCGTACACTGTCTACTCAAACCCCCTGCGGCACAATCATTTTGCACGTGGAGGGCCCACCCACCGTCCAGTCCCCAGAAATAACCCCCGACACCCACATCCACCTCCGAAATAATATCTTTGGTAGATCCTGCTGCAAATGTTGCGAAAATAGGTTACGATAGGTCCGTGTGATGCACTATTGCCCTGCTGCCCGCGCTCCTCTGTTCCGCAACAACTTCTGTATCGTGAGACGCACCACCTGCCGCCGTGCCCGCGCGACCTGCAGTGTACGTGCTGGTGAGTCACCGGCTGTTCGACCTGACCAACGCGCTGAAGAACGCTGCCGTGCCGCACTCGAACAACTCACTGCTGCTGCGCAACGTGATCATGATGATTGTCACGGGCGCGGTGCTGTGGTCGGTGGTGGCGGTGGTATACTCGGCGGTGTGAGGGGCGAGCCCAGCCCCCGGCCCCGTAATCCGCATGATGGCCTAAACTGGGACATGGCTAGCGGTTAAAAGGTTTGTTCCGAGTGCATTGCCATCGAGTAATAATGGTGGCTGTTACAGTGGGCCTCAGACGGTATGGAAGAGCCATCGCGCGCAGCCGGCGCATCACGAGCGCTCGCATCGGTAGTGTCGGCATAAGATTGCCAAGGCGAGGGGGCGCCCAAACTTGGACGACTTGGTGCTACTGTACCGTGATCTAGAGATCAGCCGACTTCGCTTTGCCAGCGCTGGCGAAGAGCAGAGCCCGTCCAGGGCGGCGCACTAGTTAGGAAGGTTGGACTCGTCTCCAGACGTTACTACATTATGTGGACGGGCCCTGCTTGACCGGCCGCATCCTTATGCAGCCCGACGGTATGCACTGCTGCTTGTGGCATTAGGCACTGGCAGTGACTTTGTTGTGAACCATGATGGTTATGCCGGGACTCGGCGGCTGGGGAACCTTGGAGTGACCTTCGGTGGACACCTGAACAAACAAAGCTATGTTATGGGTTACACGTATACCCAGGAGGCAGGCGTCTGGGGTCATTGAGGGACACCAGTGTCGGCCGTTTTGGCTTGTGACGAGGAGAGCATGCGCGCGACTCGACGAGCAGGTTTACGGCATGTGGTGAACGGATTGTGATCCACAAGCTTGCCCAAGGAATACAGGAAGTGGTTTGCGTTGTCATGGATTGGTCGAGGATGGATGAAAAAGACAACTAACTACAGTAACTAACAACTGACTGCCGTACAGCAGTTGGTTGTGATGACTGTAAAGAGTTTCACTTTTTTCCGATGAACTCTACCTAGCTATCTGATTGTTTATCTGTCTGCCTGCCTATGTGCCTCACTGTCTGGATGCAGGGGCTTGCTCACCGACACAACTTCGATTCCTTTTGTGTCCCTGCCCCCTTGTGCGCGGGGAGGGGAGAAGGACGTCGGTGGGAGAGTCGGAACACTTCGTCTCCTTCAATGTCCGGCAATGTCCGGCAATGTCAACTTCGTCTCCTTCAATGTCCGGCAATGTGCCCCAAGGTCTTACCTTGTGGTCTCGAAACCCATTATTTAAAGTACTAATACCCGACGGAGGTCGGGCGGCAGGGGCTCAATCGAAGAGGCTGTCCTGCTCGCCTGCTATATGAATGGATTAACGTAACCGTTACAACAATGAATGGATTAACGTTACAGTTCATTCGTCATTGCATACACCTACACCGACGCAGCGCGCTCGCTTAGGAGGCGCCGCGCTGGAAGCGACCCTGCGAGGTTGGGCTACCGTGCTAATGGCCCGTCTGCAGGGGGGTACAACAGCTCGCGCCCAGGATACGGTTCCACAGCGGGTGGAGGTAATAGTAATAACTACAGCCGCATGTTACATGGACTATTGGAATTCCACTAGCACTAGGGTAAACCAACGCAGGTACGCTTGGCAGCCCTGACGGGCTGCCAGGGCCGCCTCAGCGGCGATGCGCCACCATGACGTACGCAAACTCAGCGAACGCGTGACGAGAAATTGGGCACGCGTGTTAGGGAGGGCGCGACGGTTGGGGCATCGCCGCCATGGCTGACAAAACGTGGCGCCCCCGCGCACAATACTCAATATACACACGGGTCGTAATCCGTCTTGTACGGATGGCACTGATAACCCGCCTCGTACGGACGCCACGGATAACACAAAATAATAGGCCTGGATCGTTGCACAGAAGCCCGGCTTGCTCGCTCCGGCCTGTACAATACGTAGTGTCCCTAGAGCTGAATGCGAAGGGGGGCTGCTTCCGACAAAATTGCTTCTCTGCGCCATCGCTCCAGCTTACCTCTCTTCTGGTCAAGATGTTAAGTCAGCGCGGCCATCCAAACCGTCTAGAAGGGCTTAGGGGTGCCCATGACTAATGCATCACTCTGCAGGTGTCACACCGGCGTTCCGTCCACCGCTACACGCCACGCCGCTGGCCCCCAGAGCCAGGCGTCCTAAGCTGCACACAGCACCACACCGATCCACACATTCCACAGCCTACAACAGGCGCACAAAAAAGGTTCACCTTTTCGCGTCGAATAGCGCGGCGGTCGCGTACGCCCTGCCGATACGCTCTTCATTGAGACGCTGTGTACGCGCATTGCTACTTGCAATCACAGAGCCCATATTTGAAGCCCGCAGCCCGCAGCCATACCATATGTCACCAAACACACACACAGTCAGCAAACAGGCTTCACACGCCTGTACGACAAGCACGTGCGGCGCTCGCGTGTCCTCATGACGGGGCGGCTCCACAACAGTGCGCCGCCCCTGCTGCTTAAAGGACATCCTCCTGTGCAACATGTAAGGCAGTGGCGTCATAAACCAGCCGTCTAGACAACAGACAGACAGACAGACAGACAGACAGCTGGCCTCCGCGGCGACGTCTTTCACCGCCTGCTGCGGTGTCGTCAAAGCAGCCGCAGCCGCAGCCGCGACCGGCCGCTGTGTCCCACATGGCTACCGCTCCAGTCGCCTCTCAGCAGCTTATCTTAGGCCTGCACATGGGGAAGAACACGGGCATCGTTGGGGCGGGGCATTGAAGATGCCGACATATAGGTGGCGCGTCACCTCGCGTTTGCCACGGATGCCATGCCGCCACCGCGACCGCAACGGAGCAGGCGGCCATGCCGCCCCACCCACCTGATGTCGTGGCTCGCGTACGGCAGCACCACCTCGTCCGAGCACAACAGGCGCAGGCGTTCCGGGGTGGCGGGTGCGTCCAGGATGAAATAGCCGCTGAGGCCGGCAGCCTGGCGGGCGGCGTAGAGCGCCTCCTGTGGGGTGCAAAGCGGGTTTGGGTGGGGCCGGTGGTGTGGTGGTGAGTGCCGGGTCTACTGCTGGTCAGGGGGGTGTGCGTCAGGAGGGGAGCGAGGTGCCGACCCAAAAGGCATCCCGGAACTTCTGAAACGAAACGAGGTGTCAAGATGGAAGGAGCGGTGTGGCGGAGTGGCCGAGGGAAGGTGTACAGGGTTGCGAGGCTTTGCGGGTAGGCAGGAAAGGGCGTTTCGCGGTGCCACCGGGGGGACCCGTCGCGGCATTCGCGCAGGCGCAAGAAACGTTTTAGGGACACACGGCGTGCCGTCTGTCTTACCTTGAGAGCGAAGAACACCGATGCGCCCAGGTGGAACGGCGGCTCGCCGACGGCCTGCGGACGGGGCGCAAAGGACAGGGCCCAAAGTTCGTGATGTTGGTGGCCACGCCAGCGACCAACCAAGGGACTGGTAGGTAAACGACCTCGCGGATGCGTGGTAGGGGGGCAGAGAGCGGCGCGACGTGGCAGGTGCTATGCACTCGCCGTACACCGGCCCTTCTCTGGGTGCCGCGCCAGGGAGACCTGGGTGGGTGGCTGGGCACTTAAAAGGGTGACAAGGGCTGGGCGGGTGGCGGTGGCCGGGCCGGGCCGACACACCTTGGAGGAGTGAACGGCGCGCACGTTGGGTGCGTTGGTCAGCAGCTGCACCCGGAAGTCCACTGGGATGTCGTTGACGGAGGGGATCTTGTAGGTGCCAGGGCCCTTGGTGAACAGATGGCCGGGGCGGATCCAAGGGTGTTGCCTGCGGGGCGGGGCGGGGCGGAAGGGATGAGAGGGTGACGTAGTTGTGGAATGCACGGCGCCGGGGCGCGAACCACCTGGCGAGATGATGTGCCCATTGCACCGCGCCTGTGAGCTTCAGGCGGCACGCTATTCGTGAAGATGACTGCACCGACTGCAGGGCTCGTTCCGCGGACCCCGAATGACAAGCAGGGTGCGTGACAAGGACGTCCAGGCGTCCGGAAAGCAGGAAGGAAGGTGTCCCTCCCAGGTCCCAGCCCTCAACCCAGCCGCGCACGGCCCGCTGCTGTCTCCAGCAGCAGCAGGCCGCACCGCCAAGGAGCCCCTCAGGCCGACGCAGGCCTAGAAGACGCCCTCCTGGCCGCCACCCCACTCACTTGTCGCCCCACATCAGCTCCTCAAGCACCAGCCAGCCCATGCCCTGCACGAAGCCGCCCTCCACCTGCGCGGGGAGACGGACGCGAGGGTCGGGTCTCCCGTGTGTTTCGCCCCCGACCGGGATCGAAACACCAGACACGGCACCGCAACAAAGCGCTTTGTGGCGAAACTTAGCATATGGTACTTTGAGAGAGGCGTACGCGCACAACTACAACCTGCGCCGCCGCGCCTGCCGGCAACGCATGGCCGTACCGGTAGTCGATAAAACGAAGATAACCCACATGGCTGCTGCTGCGTACCCACCTGCCCAATGTCGATGGCGGGGTTGAGGGGGTTACCCACGTCCATCACCAGGTCGGACCGCAGGACCTGCATGTCGCCGGTCAGCACGTCGATCTCCACCTGCGGCAAAACACAACGCGAACGGCGACGAGAAAGCATCGGACCGCGGAATCCCAGCAACAAACCCAGCGACGACGACACGGTTGCCGCCGGGTAAGGGAGGCTAGGGCTAGCTTAAGCAAAGTCGAAAATTTGGACATGGTAAGTAGGTGCGGTGCGAACGCCCTATGTGCTCCGGGCGGTATCTTAACTTCTTAACTCCTTAACTTCTTAACTTCTTAAGCCGCGGAGCTGGCGGACCCGAGAGACCGACGACCCACCTCGCTAACGGCGGCTCCGAAGCAGAAGTAGTTGAAGGGCCGCGACCCGCCGAAGCCCGTGATGTCGGGTGTGGAGTAGAAGCCATGCGCCGACAGGTCCACTCGGTCCAGGTAGGCGGCGTTGACGACTTCCTTCCAGGTGCCGCCCGGCAGCTTGGCCCTGGATGGGGGCCGGGGGGTGGCGAGGAAACCCGTCTACACGACATAGAAGAAAGAGGAACACTAGGGGACAACCCTAGCGGGAGGAGAGCTGGGAGCTAAGAACGGTGGCGCGAGCGGCAGTGGGGTACCAGAGTGCGGGCGCGGCGTTGTGGAAGGGGGGATCCAGGGGATGGCATATACAGCAACGGGAGCCGACCACCGGTTGAGGGAGATTTGAACTTTGACCAGAAAGGGAGCCGCAAGCACCAGCACCGGGCGGCAGGAAGCACGCGCACCTGTACGGCGCCAGGCGCTCGCTCAGCTGGGTGCACGCGTCCAGTACGGCACCGCCGTACATGTCGGAGGAGGCCGAGGCGGCGGTGGGCGATGCGTTGGGCACCTTATCGGTGGAGGTCTCGCTGATGAAGACCTTGGACAGCGGCACGTTGAGCGCCTGGGCCGCCACCTGCAGAGGGGCGGGTCGCGGCGCGGCGCGAGCCGCACAGGGGGTGCTGAGATGTGCGTACGTTTAATAACAAGTAAACGATGAGAGGGAAATTGTTTCGGCACTAGGCGAAAGTTTGGGTCACAAAGCGGCAACAGAAGAGATGAGAGGGTGGTTGTGTCGGCATACGGAGCAGAATGCACGCCCCTACTCGCGTTCCTTCCTCCACTCTCCTGCGCAGCCCGCACCACACCAGCCCACCCTTGCTGTTGTCTTCTCACCCTACAGCCCTAACTGCTCTTGCCCGCCCTTGCCTTCTCGCCTCCTATCCCACTATCCTACCCGCTGTTGCCCCCCCCTTCGCACGTTCGTTGATACCAATATCCTACTACCTTAGTCCTGCACATAAATAATTCTCGACTCGCCTCCTCGCCCTACACGGCAGCCTACCTGCGCCATCTTGGTGTGCAGCCCCTGGCCCATCTCCACGCCTCCGTGCGTCACCAGCACGGTGCCGTCCAGGTAGACGTGCACCAGCGCACCCGCCTGGTTGAGGAACTTGGTGGTGAAGGAGATGCCGAACTTGGTCGGGGTGGCGGCGAGGCCGCGCTTGCGCCACCTGGAGCCGCAGGCGAGGGTCGGCAGTTTGGCAACGAATTTGGCAATGGGTTTGGCAACGAGTTTGGCAACGAGTTTGGCAACGAACTTGGCAATGAATTTGGCAACGACTTTAGCAACGAGTTTGGCAACGAGTTTGGCAACGAGTTTGGAGCCCGTGATTGATTGCTCTCGGGACGCCACGCCCCCGTCATGAAATTTCTTTGCGTCATTTCAGCCAGGCGCGTGAGCCTGCGCTGATGGGTGCTGAGACAGCAAGTCGGCAGGCATCCTGCGTGTGGGGCTTGGCACTACACGGCTGCGTATACCAGTACACAAACCATTGCGCTGTTTCCCCCGCCATCCTCACCACCGTCCCTAACTTCCATATCCGAACACCACTGCCTCCCGCCAACCGCACTCTGCGCCGAGCCCAGACCCAATCGAAGCCCCAATCCAAGCCCCAATCCAAGCCCCAATCCAAGCCCCAATCCAAGCCCCAATCCAAGCCCCAATCCAAGCCCCAATCCAAGCCCGCACCTGTTGGCGCGGTTGTACTCGGCCACCTGCTCCTGTCGCTCGCTGAAGGCCGACGACGACAGCGCCAGGTCCCAGCAGGCCCGGGCGCGGCAGTGCTCCATCACCTGGCCAAAGTGCGTCACGTCGCCTTCGTTGTACATGTTGAGGGAGCGGACCTCCACGTCGCTCTTGCCGATCGTCTTGGCGATCTGGGGACAAGGAAACAAAGGCAGGCAAGCGGGCGCACGAGCGGGGCGTGGGCGCAAGGCGGTGGTGAGACCCCAATTACCGGTAAACGCGTTGAGGTCGCTTTCTCAAGAAAACAAAACGTCAGAGGCGGAATGGCCGCAGTCGTTGTTCGCTTGTTCCCTCACCGCACCGTCCGCTCCCCGGTTCCTCGTCAGCGCGGGGGCATGCATCTGCTTGTGTCGTGTCTACTTCGCCATCGGAGTGTGCGTGCCCCTTCAACACAGACCTTGAGCCAGGAACACCACAGGCAGACAGACTTACCTGCTCAATCCACATCTCTGCGAACATAAGCCCCTGCGGTCCGCCGAAGCCCCGGAAGGCCGTGTTGGAGGCTTGATGGGTGCGGCACATGTGGCCGCGGACGCGCATGTTGGGGACCTGAGAAGAGGGCGGTGTTACGGAACGGACGTGGGCGGTTGCGGAACGAATAAGAGAGGTTACAGCCCGGAGAGTGGGGCCACAAACGAGTGCAGGGAAGAGGTGCAGCGTAACGAACGGATGATCCTTTGAATGTTTTCATCATTTTGGAGCGGGTTTTTAACTGGGTCCGCTGGTGCAGCTTCCGGGGCTGGACGACGCCACAAGAGCACCGCCGCCTCCACTGGAAGGAAGGAAAAGCTGACAAGGAAGCCGTGTAGAAGCAGTAACAGCAGAGCTTGGCGTCGTCCTCCTGGCTGGCTTGCCCGCCTCCCCCTTCCCCCCATCTCGCGCCCTCTCTCCCCCCTGCCCACCAACAACACTCCCCTCGACGAGTAAACGGGTCTTTTTTGCAACCCAGGTCTCCAGCATGCATCTCAAAACGTCTGTTCTAAACGGTTTTTTCTGGCATCCACGGGTCTTCCTCGAACCCCCTCACCTTGTACACGCAGTCGCTGTGCAGCAGCGCGCGGTCCATGATGGAGTGCGACAGGTCGTGGCTGTTGCCGGCATTGTTGTACAGGTCCAGCTCCGCAGCCAGCACGCGGCCGTCCGCCGTGAACCCCACCTTGTAGGTGGCCAGGAAGGCGTGGCGCTGACCTGCGGGATCAGGGAACGAAAACCGGTGGACCGACTACCCGAAGAAAGGAGGCGTCACGAGCTGGAAGGAGGGCCTCGAACAGGCGTTCTGAGGTTGGGGTGGGACCAGGGCGGGCGGCGGTCCGGCGAACTCTCGCCCCAGCACCGTGGTATTTACCCACCCTGGGTGATGTACCCACCCTGGGTGAACCCAGGGAACGCACGGCGACCCACCCACCCGTCATCTGCATGTCCTCGTCGCGGTCCAGGCACACCCTCACGGGGCGGCGCAGGTGGTAGGAGGGCACTGCGGCGGCGCAGTGGATGAATATACCGCGGGTCTCCTTGCCGCCGAAACCGCCGCCCAGGCGCTTTGTCTGTGACCGGGAGAGGTGATCATGGAAGGGGGATTGGCGTAAGGACCCGGTTACACGATATGGGTACAATAGCTGTCACATTGTGTCTTTGGATACATGGACGCAGGCGCATGCTAGAGCACTTGACTTGGCTACCCTCCAAGGCCAGGAGACCAGGGTACGGTAGGTTGGGTTCGTGGATAGGGGGAGGCAAAGCCACAACCACAGCCACGGCCTGGCCTGCAAGCAACCATCGCCCTACGAGGCCCCAGCCGTATGCGGTGCGTGTGTACTGTACACCATATCGGAATGCATTACGTTTGGTTCTTTGATACGACGGCGCGAGGCCGTGAGTCGGTGGGTCGCGCACAGCTGTTGGAGCCGAGCGCCTCCTCCGCGCCCCCCGTGTGACGCTTTTCCTTTCCTGAAACGTGTCAGCGCTGCCCTTTGTGGCCTAACAAGGAAATGACGCGTGTGGACTTTTCGCCGTTCTTTGTCCTAGTTGTACGCCTACAGCGCTACTGTGTCGCGACTCGGGCGGGGGTCAGCCTGACGGGCCCACCTTGGAGACGACCTTGTGGGCGGGCACGCCCAGGACCATCGCAACGAACTTCTGGTGCTTGGCGGGAGCCTGCACGGGTGGATTGGGGGCCGTGTTGAGGAGAAGGCAACGGCCAGGGCAAGCCGCACGCACTGCTTGGGCTCATCCAGCGTAAGAGGCAGACAGCGAGGGGTCAGCAGTAACGACGGACAACCTACGCCTGCCAAAAGTACTAGTCAAAGCCTGGCTCCCGACAAGCCCTAAAACCCCCCGCCAGAACCACCCTAGCCCACCCCCACGCAGTCCAACCCAAGGCGTGTCTGCCCGCCCCCACCTGAGTGGAGCTGTACAGCGTGAACTCGTCGTTCTCATGCGGGATGACCACGCAGTTGTTGGGCTCCAGGTAAAAGTGCTCCTGGCCGCCGACCTGGGAGCAGGTGGGAGCAGGTGGGAGGCGGTGCGAGGCGGTGCGAGTAGATGTGAGCCGGGGTGAGCCGGGGTGGCCGGATGGTGTTTTTGCGTACACTCACCGTAGAAGACAAATGGTACATTCAGCTGTACCGCTTCCCCGCTGTTGCTTCTTCTTGGCTTTCTTTCTCTCTCTATGTCCGCCAGCGGGATTCTTCTGAGCGGTCCCCCTTTGCCTCGTATGACCAACACGCTTTGCCTCGTATGGCCAACACGCTTCCCTACGCGGCCCCCTCCTGACCTTGTAGGTCCCGGTGATGACGTGGTCGCACTGCGACCAGGTGGTATCCACATCGCCGCACTCAAGCTGTCGGGAGGGAGGAGCGGGACGAGCGGAAGGACATTAAGTCAAAGGAAGCCAACCCTGAGGTTGACTCGCGACGCACTACGGGTAGTTTCAACACTGTGGAACTACCCCCTTACGGGAACCTAAAGATCACTTTCGAGATATCCCAACTAATTAGGATAAGTTAGTAGGCAAGTCAGGCCGTTGAACGCCCGTTGCCCAATGTGCGTCTGCGTCTGTGTCAGGGAAGGGCTGCGCCTAATCCGCGCAGCACGCGGCTCGCCACAAGTGTGTGGCAAACCCACATCACCTCTGCAGACACGCCCTCGTCACCCCGCACACCTTGCCCTTGTAGTCGTCGTAGAAGGAACCCGCCTCGATGGCCTCCTCAATGGACATGATGGCGGGCAGCTCCTCGTAGCTAACCTCCACCGCTCGGGCGCCGGCGCGCGCGGCGGCCTCCGTCTCGGCCACCACAATGCCGATGACCTGCGAACATTCGAGTTAAAAAGCAGGGTCAGCCCGGTAGCTTTGGCGGTCTGCGAATCGCAGCCGGTTAGGCTGCACATTGGTAGGAAGCACATTGGTCATAGACCATATCACCCCCCTGGATGCACTCCACCGTACCTCTGATCCCATCCTGCTCAAACCCATCCACAGCCCCCCCCCCCCGCCCCCTGCCGCGCCTCTCCGCTGGACCACCACCTTCACCGCCCTCGGTTTGTTGGCCGCGGGTTCGCGGATTCTCTTATACCCCCCCGGGCCCACCTGTGCGCTCGCTGTCGCCTCGCTCCCCCCACGAGGCGGTTTGTCGGCCGTCGGTTCGCGGAACCTCTTATTACCCCCCCCTCCCAGCCCACCTGGCCCACGGCGGTGACCTCGCTGACCGCAAACACCTCCTCATCGTGCCAAACGGGCCCGATGGCGTTGCTGCCGGGCACGTCCTTGGCGCTGTAGAAGCCCACCACCCCGGGGATCTGCGGCGTGGCAGCGGAGGGGGGCGTAGAGACGCGTGTTGGGTTTGGCAGCCGAAGGGAGGGCGGCAGGGCGGGCGAGGAGCTTTGCGGCCACCCCTCCCTAGAGGGATGGCATCTGCACTGCGAGCGCGTCCCCGGAACCTCCTCCCACCCACGCATCCTCACACGGCCATGACCGATCGTGAACCAATCTTGCCCCGTGTTCCCCCCCCTTCGCCGCCGGCCCCAATCCCAGCGCCATCCCCTCACCTGCAGCGCAGCCGCAGCGTCCACCTTGACGATACGCGCGTGTGGCTTGGATGACGTCACTAGCGCCCCCACCAGCCCGTCCTGCGTCAGCTTGATGTCGTCCGTGTACTGCGCCTCACCGCTGACCTGCGAGCGTACGGACGGGCGGGTGCCCCGGAACCTCAGTTGCTCACGCAGGCGTATGTTGGGAGGCCTCAGTCCACACCCCGAGAGATGGATTCCTCCTTGCGCACCACCCGCGTCTGACATGAAGGAGTGCGAATGTGCTTAATGGCGCTTCCATCCGCGCCCGCCTATTCTCATTGCTGCTCAGAATACTCCAGACCTCCGAAGTGACCCCCCGGTCAAGTGACCCCGGGTATTTTTCTCAAACCCCCCGCCCCCCCGCCCCCACCTGCAGCTCCGCCGCCATATGCTGGTGCGACTGACCCACCACCGACACCGTGTCGGGGGTGGCGGGTGCCTGCACGGGAAACACGTCAAGCACGACACACACGGGACAGCGAGCGACCGTTGGCCGATGGCCGTGCCCTTCCTCGGCAGGTTGGTAGGGGTTTGAACACGTGCAGCGTTGCCTTGGGGTCCACAGGTGGCGCTGCCCGCTACGGGCCGGGGCGCACGTGTCGAGTATGAGCTAAGGGTCTTGGGGGAGTTCGTGCGTCAGGGCAAAGCCAACATGTGCGTCAGAGCGAAGCAAACACTGCAACAATGAACTAGGCGAGGAACAGGCCGCAGCCGTGGGCCCCGCACTTCAAGGTCCTGGGGCGGGGGGGCGTACCTCGGCTTCGCCGTGGAACTGCACGCCGTGCGCTGGGTGGCGGTCGTACGGCTTAGCGGCGGAGCGGTAGTCTGCAAGGGCGGGTCCAGGGAGGGCGCGGCAGAGGTGAGGGTCAGCGAGCGGCAGGGGTGCGTGACAGCCGGAACTCCCAGGCGGATGTTGTCCCGGGCTGACGGGCCAAGGCCCCCTACCCTATCGGGTATATGCATTGTCCCGGCCGACGGCACAGGCCGCATTCTTGTCAGCTATAACAGCCATACTGACACGCGTTCCTTTCCGACTAGGGAGCTGAAGCCAACCGCCAAAGACCGGTGCGTTCGAGGATGCCGGTACCAGGGTCGTGGGTGGCTAGGTGGTGGCTTACCTGCTGGCAGGTTAGCCTTGTACGCCGCTTCGGTGTCAGCCTGGTGGACAAGCCATCGACCCGGGACGTGAGGATAAGGGACAAGAGCAACGTCACGTTGGTGCCGCGGCGCGGCGCTTCGAAGCAAGCATGTTTGATACGGGACAAGAGCAACGTCACGTTGGATGCCACGGAGCGGACCTTCGAAGCAAGCATGTTTGATCAGGGACAAGAGCAACGTCACGTTGGTGCCGCGGCGCGGCGCTTCGAAGCAAGCATGTTTGATACGGGACAAGAGCAACGTCACGTTGGATGCCACGGAGCGGACCTTCGAAGCAAGCATGTTTGATCAGGGACAAGAGCAACGTCACGTTGGGTGCCGCGGCGCGGCGCTTCGAAGCAAGCATGTTTGATACGGGACAAGAGCAACTTCACGTTGGATGCCACGGAGCGGACCTTCGAAGCAAGCATGTTTGATACGGGACAAGAGCAACGTCACGTTGGATGCCACGGAGCGGACCTTCGAAGCAAGCATGTTTGATACGGGACAAGAGCAACGTCACGTTGGATGCCACGGAGCGGACCTTCGAAGCAAGCATGTTTGATACGGGACAAGAGCAACGTCACGTTGGATGCCACGGAGCGGACCTTCGAAGCAAGCATGTTTGATACGGGACAAGAGCAACGTCACGTTGGATGCCACGGAGCGGACCTTCGAAGCAAGCATGTTTGATACGGGACAAGAGCAACGTCACGTTGGATGCCACGGAGCGGACCTTCGGAGCAAACGCGTTTGCTTCAACCTCCAAGGACCCCACGCCATTCTCGGCACCGGACAGCACTGTCAGCATGTCCGTCAGGTGCCTCAGTCTGAGTTCCTTGTGTAAAAATCGGTTCCCCCCCCCTGGCACAAGGTGCAGGGTGAACCCTCAGGGGTCGACGAGTTTGGAGCTGCACACTAATGCTCCTGAACAGAGGATTCAGCTGCAAAGAACGGAACACCGGGTCACGAGACGACCACAGCGTTCACTGCCCGCTTCCTCCCTTGCTCCCTCCCACGCTACGTGGCCAAGCAAGGCCGTGTCCCGCCGCACCTCCAGCTTCAACGCGGCGTGCACAAAGAACTTGAAGATGAAGGACGCCGCCAGAGCGCGTCGGAACTCCACCTTGCCGCCGGGGGCGTTGTCGGCCATCACCACGTCCTGCCGCACGGCAGCCAGGGCCGCCTGTCCAGCCGGAGTGCCACGGGAAGGCAAGGCGGGCAGGCGGTGAGGCAGGGAAGCAAGCCATGGGGTTGGCCAGGGCCCGAGGCAGGGGGCGCGGGGCCGGGGTCCCGAGGCAGGGGGCCCGGGGCCTGAGGGGGGGAAGGCCAGGGCCTGACGACTAGAGTGCTCTGGTCTCGATGCCAAACTGGCGGCGATGGCTTGCGACGCCGGCCGCGCTTGGGAGCACAAGATCCCAGTCGAACGGTAGGAACGGCGCAGCGTGTATTAGCGCTGACGGCAAGGCATATGCAGTGGTGGTCAGGCCGGCAGCTCCTCTTTTCCTTGGCTCCGCTGTCCACCCTGATTTCTCTTATCTGCTATACTGGACCCGCTTTCAAGAATCGAATCCCAATCCCGCAACATCAGCCACGCACCTGCAGGGTGTCTTGGTCCCACGGCTTGCCCACCAGAGCAGCCGCAACCGCCGGCGCCATAACGGCGCGGGCCGCCACGCCGCCGAAGGCAACCTCCGCTTCCTCCACCACCCACACGCCCTCCGAGGCGCCGGGAGCCAGCTTGACACGCATGCCTGTTGGCAACGCAATACGGGGTAGACACATACATAGTCGGTACATACATAATAGGTACATACATAATCCAGTGTAACGTCTTCGCCTTCTCCTTCCCCTTCTCCTTCCCCTTCTCCTTCCCGTGTCGTCACACGGCTTCCCCTAAACCCGCTGCCCCCCGGGCGCCTCACCCGCGTTGACGATGGCTATGTCATCCTCGCGGCGCGGGCTCTGCTTAAACTCCTTGACGTACTCGTTGGGGCGGGTGAAGGGCAGCAGCACCTTGTACAGCACCTCGTGAGGGCGCAGGTCCACCTGCCTGCGGGTGCGGAGAGGGAGGGAGGGGAAGGGACAGGAAGGGATTGTTGTTGGGGCGGGCAAAGGAAGGCAAGGGAAGGGGATCGGATCGCGCGAACGAACTGGGTCAGGCACATCCAGCGCGTTGGGGCGCCTCCTCCCCACGCAGCGTCGGACGAGGCTCCATAGTCCGGCCCCAAGGAGGCTCCATAGCCCGGCCCCAAGGAGGCTCCATAGCCCGGCCCCAAGGAGGCTCCATAGCCCGGCCCCAAGGAGGCTCCATAGCCCGGCCCCAAGGCGGAGCACTTGCCTCCAGGGGCAGCCGACCTCACTAATGTGCCCGGCGCATCCCGGCTCGGGGCGCGGGGAGTTACAGGCGAATCCGCGAATCCACGGCCGACAAACCAAGGCGGTGAAGATGGCGGTCCAGGAGAGACGGGGGAGGCGAATAGACGGAGCGGAGGCGCGAGAGGGGCCGCGCGGGGACCGGAGGATTGGCCTCACCTGTATCCCACGAAGAACTCGGAGGCGCGGACGCTGCGCTCGCCGGAGTCCTTGCCCAGAGCCACAAAGGTAGCCCCCGCCGCCATCCACAGCGGGTTCAGATCGGAGATGGGCGAGCCGGTCACGATGTTGCCGCCCAGCGCCGACACGTTGCGGATCTGGTTGCCCGCAAACCACCGCAGCTGGTTGACGACGGCCTCCATGGCTGAAACCTCGTGGCGCGGTCGGCTGGCGATGAGGCCCTTGAAGGCGTTCGTCATCCGCGTCAGCGTCACCGCCGCGCCGATCTCCACGCCGCCATCCGTCACCGTGATCTGCGGCGCCCGGGTCGCGTCATCGCACTTCGTGAGTGCGTAAGTGCTTGTGTGCGTAAGTGCTTGAGTGCTAGAGTGCGTAAGTGCGTAAGTGCGTAAGTGCTTGTGTGCTTGAGTGCTTGAGTGCTTGAGTGCGTAAGTGCTTGAGTGCTAGAGTGCTTGAGTGCGTAAGTGCTTGAGTGCTAGAGTGCTTGAGTGTGTAAGTGCTTGTGTGCTTGAGTGCTTGAGTGCTTGAGTGCGTAAGTGCTTGTGTGCTTGAGTGCTTGAGTGCGTAAGTGCTTGAGTGCTAGAGTGCTTGAGTGCGTAAGTGCTTGAGTGCTAGAGTGCTTGAGTGTGTAAGTGCTTGTGTGCTTGAGTGCTTGAGTGCTTGAGTGCGTAAGTGCTTGTGTGCTTGAGTGCGTAAGTGCTTGTGTGCTTGTTGCAGGTCAATACCTGCTGCGCCAAACTAGCCAAATTCCACGCCACGGTGCCTGGCCCTGATCGTGCATCCGGCCATCCCTGGATTCTCGTGCCGGTACTCGATTGATACCACCACCTAGTTCACTCTCATGTCAGTCCAGTTCAGTCTTGCACCGGGTTTATCCGCACCCCAATACCGCCGCACCTGGTCCATCCGCGCCAGAGTACCACCGCACCTGGTTCATCTCCTTGACGTGAGTGGGCGCAATGATGACGGGATAGTTGGCGTTCTTGAACTTCATCTCGATGCCCACCTCCGTATTGCCCACCACGAGCTTGGCCGCGGGGTGGGCCGCCTTGAGCTCCAGCAGCTGCTCCAGGGTGGCCGGGCGATGCCACGTCACGTTGGGGCCTGCGGCGCGTACGGCAACGGAGGAAGCGACAGCCGCGGGTCGCAAAAGGCAGGACGGGGCGGATGACCCAAACGGATTGGGTGGATCAGATCCTACCGCATGATGCCCCCAACACGCTTTTGGATGGGTAAGAGACGTTTTCCGTACTACACGGTTTTATCGTATACGGGTTATTCGTATGCGTGTCCATGGTCTCGTGGTTTTATAGGGAGGTGTAACATATAGTGATTTCCTTCTGCCCCGCCTCACCAGGCATGGCCATGTGGAAGGCGGGGCGCTTCTTCAGCTCGGGAGGGAAGATGGGCTCGCAGCTGGGACGCGCGGGCGCCGCGGCGGCAGCAGCAGCACCGGGCGTCTTCTTGCAGCAGTTCGCTGCGCCGCAGCCATTGGCTGCGGTGCCACAGCCGTTGGTGGCGGCGCCGCAGCCGTTGGTGGCGCCGTCGGCCTTGGCAGTGCAGTCGCATGGCATGCCCGTGGAGGGGCAGACGCCGGCGGCGCCGTTGGCGGGCGTGGAGGAGCCGTTGCTGGCGCCGGGCGCAAGGCCCTTGCTGGCGGCGATGGCCTCCTCCGAGTAGGCGGCTGGGTCGGTCTTGGCGAAAGTCTTGAAGGCGTCCAGGATGGGCCGGTAGCCGGTGCAGCGGCTGGCCGGGAACAGGGTGGGTGGGCAGGCAGGCATGGGGGGAATCGGTATTTAGGATTGTGTTTAGGATTGCTTTCGGACGTGTTTGACGGTAGGCCGGTATTTGAAAGACCAGGCGTGCGCAGAAAGGTCCTGCGCCGCAGGATTCAGGAACATGTTGAGGAACCTGCAGGGCAAGTGGCAGCCCATCCGCGCCACTTCCCAAGACCTCGGCAGCTCCTGTCTTAAAAAATGACATCTACCGCAGTCTTCTGAGTCCCATTTACGGGTGCGGCCAACCCTTCCAAACAACTCTTGAGCAGCCTGCCACGCCATCACGCCATGCCCTACTGCGCGCTCGCATGTGCAAGCTGACGCCTTGGGGAGTCCTGCACCTCCCAGGAACGTCTCTCAGGATCACTTGCAGCATCCAGACCATAGCTGGGTCAAACGGCCCATCTGCTCACTTGGAAGTGCAGCAAGCCCCTACGCCAGCCCACGTCCGCCAGGTGGCCTATTAGCCCTTACCACACTGGTAACCCGTACGCTACCCTGGGCGTATGCTTGGTGGTATAAAGGCCAACCCAACCTGGCACCCCAACGGCATTGGCAAGGCAACACGCCATGTTCGTTGAGACTATTGAGGGCCGCGCATCTGAGGGGCTGCCATGACCCATGTGTTCGTACGGCGTGGCCACCTGCTCTATGGCGATGGCGCCTGTCCATCCCTTCCAGCAGCCCAGACAACCACTTTTGCCCTTCCCGCCTCTTGCAGCCCACGGTTGGAAGGCCTGATCCCCCCATCGAGACCTCCCTCCACCACGTGCTCACGACGCACCACAGGTTGCCCCCCAGCGCGTCCTCAATCTCCTCCTCGCTGGGCGGCTCCTCGCACGAACGCAGCAGACTGTACATGGACATGACGAAGCCGGGCGTGCAGAAGCCGCACTGCGAGCCGTGCATCACAGCCAGTCGCTGCTGGACCGGGTGCAAGCCCTCGCGCACGTTACCGAGGCCTGGGGCCCGAGAGGGGGGGTGCAATGGGGTTGAAGTCAGGGCGCTAGGTGGGGAGGGGCGTCGTACGGGGACTGGCTGCCGGGATAGGGGACTTCTGTCGGGTGTGCGGTTGGGGGGGAGGCATGCCTAACGGTTGTTGTCAGCTTGGCGTAAGGAAGTATTGAGTTTGCGTTCGCGCGTCGACTCCTATGAGCCCGCGACCCGAGGCGCGGCATGTGTAAGGATTATCGTCCCCGCGCTTGTCGGTGCGGAGCATGCACATTAGGTAAGGGCAGCGACCAACACGATCAGGCGCAACCCACATGTATGAAAGTACAGTTGTAATTTCGACATACTGCAGGGAGTTGGTGCAAGGTTGACCGGATCTTGGCAGTAACAGCCAACGCAGCATGCATACGCGGCAGCGCGCCACGCGTCGAACCGTCGAGGCGACTAGCGCCGCCCAAATTCCCAGCCCACCTTCCACGGTGACGACCTGCATTCCCTCCACCGCATACAGCGGGCAGAGGCATGCATTAGCCGACCGGTGGACCGCACGGCCGTCCTCCCAGTGCGACAGCATAACGGTGCAAGCTCCACATCCTCCCTCGCCGCATCCCAACTTGGTGCCCTTCAAATTATTTTCTGCGGTTGGGGGACGGTTTGCTGAGTCCAGGCCACGCCAGTGCCACATGAAGCCCGTGTTGGAGTCATAGCATCCTCACAGGGTGGCCACCAGTTTCAAAAGCTTGCTGCCGATCAATTCCTTCCACATTCCAGATCAGAAGCATGTGCTGTAACTCCGGATAGCGATCGCGTCCATATTTGGGGAAACAACTTGCATAAACCTTCCACTCCGTTCGCCGGCGGCCTCACCCCTCAGGAATTGTAGCAGGGTCGTCTCGCCTTGACCGGAGGGCAGAATGTAGCGTTTGCCGTTGATGTAACAGATAGGCTCTGTAGCCCCAGGCATATCCGCCGTCACCATGTTTTAGGGCTGCAAAGCCTCACACACGCAAAGTGGCAGGCCTTGCCCCTTAAGGATTAGCGGTCACTTGTCTAGAGGCAATTGGAAGAGGCTTAAAACGGAAGTGTGGTCCCCGTGCATCATATGCAAAGGACGGTTGTATGCCAACCGTTCGACTTTGGAGCTGTGGTACCTTTCGTGCAGTATATCGCAAACTCATTCAATATGGCATTTGAAAACTATGATAGCAGCTGCACCTTTCTTGCGGGCCAGGATGTGCGTCGTCCAAGCTGACCCAACGTGTAAAAACGCTCACAGGTTTCCCTTTCGCTCATCATAATAAACATATATCGCTGTAAAACCTGCGCGCTCGATTTGGGTTACGCATTGAGCATTCCAGCTGCTGGTCTTACCATTTGTCACAGTGGGACGCCCATGGACGCCCCGATGCCCCCCCGTCACCTGATCCCACACTTCCCCACCGCCTTCCAACAAGACGCCATCGCTGTCCTGCGGCACCGCTTTATTTATTGGGTATTACGCTGGTAAAATGCTTGGGCATGCCCTCTTCCTTCGCGGCCTGCCCTGGCCTACCCTACATCTGGACTACAAGTTTTCTGTCGATGGCAATTGTTCATTTGTCCTCTCTCCCTACATCCTGTGGTCCGTGATTAGAAGTGGGGGAAACTGAGTGAATGCAGGAATGTTTTGGCGACTGGGACCTACTGGTCCGGAATTGTGGGTGGTTGAGGCAAGTGCAGCGTTCACCGTGATGGCACGTCGGCGATGGTGCAGGGTATAGGGTCCCTGATGCTGCCCTAGCCTGCGACATATGCATGCTCGTTCGTGATGTGGTTTGGGGAATGCACCCCAGGTTGCGAGCAGTTTGGGCAGCCAGCCCATGCCGGTCCTGTGGTGTCCTGCTGGAGCGGCTGGAGCCTCGCCTACAGCGCACAAGCTCCATGAGCGCCTACAGCCGCTACAGGCGAGCTGAAGGTCGAGGTACGTGTTTGCAGGTGGGAAGGATAAAGGACGGGGAGGACCCACCACCACCTTTCGCTTGAGCGTGCCAGGGTCCTTGCGTTATGATCTAGTCAGCAGCCCCAATTCCAGCCGCAGACCCAGGCATGGCCCGTCGATGTCAGGCCAGTAGGTGACTAAACAAGGCTCATGTTTTGTTCGGTCTCAGCACGAAGCCTGCTCGTAGGGTTCTGCGCGTGAAAGACTGATCGTTAAGATGGGCATTACATGGCACGACAAAACCCTCAGGAAGGCTCCAGCACCACTTGCCCCTTCTTGCCCAACCCCGTACACGCGGTGACCTTTGAACTCAATGCGCTAAACTGGGTATGAGCCGCCCCCCAGCAAATCGAGGCGGTAGATGCCAGGAAAGGAGGCGCAGTCGTGTGATTTGCGAGTTGGCCTCGCCGTACTACATAGCCACACCCAAATATAGCTAATGAATAACCAGGCGTCACTGGTTATTACTCAGCTGCATGCATTGGAGTTGGGCACTGAGGCCTCCATATGCTGGTACCTGCCGTTCATCATACTTTGTCTTTTGCAAATATGCCATAGGAATTGGAAGCAGATGTAACACAAATATACTGAAGAGAACACATTTTATTGCCCACGGCGTTCCTTTTTGGTCGCATCGTCAGGTCCGTTGACCTGAAGATAAAGCACGCTAAGCATGGCGCGCGTCATTGAAGCGGTGCAGATTTTCAAAAAGGTGGAGGATGTGACGGCAGCCAAAGATGACCCGTCGCCAGGTGAGTGCGAAGCATCCAGCGAACGCAATCGGAGAGGCACAGAAAGCGTGCGCGCGGGGGCCCTTTAACGCATTGGAAAATGTCTTCTGAATGCATGTACCTTCCACGGGATGGGCCGCATTTGCGTTGGGTGTATTTTGTGTTGACCGCGGCTGCTCGTGCCCGCAGTGTACCTGATGGACGAGTTGGCGGAAATGGCGCGTACATCAGCAGAATCATCGGAAAAAATCGCCGACAGGGTTGCAAAACGGCTGCAAAACAAGTCTCCCGTCACCAAGTTCAAGGTCGGTACCGTGCGGTGTATGGCAAGCGCAACCCCGCTTGTGCGAGCTTCCCCATGTGCACTCCTTGCCCCCTTATCCCTAACAATATTTGCCTCCTTGCTTCAGGCCTTGCGGCTCATCCGCCATATAGTCAACAAGGGATGCGGCCATTTCCAGCGGGCTATGCAGCGGCACGCTAATCTGGTCAGGTGCGGTCATGGCGCAGTGGGATGCGATATGTCGGCTCCAGCATGCAGGAAGGAGCATAGTTGATATGGGTTTCTTGACCCAGGTTCGGGCATGTCGAATGTGCCGTACGACCGGGAAGCGGCTCCAATTGGTCCACATATATAACCTGCCGTGCGTTTGCCACGACCGCAATGTATGACCCAGTATGTGGCTGTGAGCGGCCCGGTTGCGTGTCCATGGCGAGTTGGACAGATCAGATATTAGGCAGGGCATTGGCTATAACGTCCGCACGGTGCTCGGAGGAGCACACTGAGTGTGCCGATATGGTCTTCTTCACCGTTGGATTCCATCCTTACCCTTACCTAACCCAAGCGCCTGGTTCCGCCCATACTAGGGACCTCACGCACTTCAAAGGGGAGATGGATCCCTACAAAGGTGACACGCAAAACCAGCGTGTCCGCGATGCAGCTAAGGAAGCGTCGGAGGCGCTGTTCAACACCGTTATGGCGCAGCCTGTGAACAGCCTGGGGGTGGGTCAGGGCAGGGGAGCGGAGCGGGCCGGGTCCATCGATGTTGGGGGTACCACGGCTTCGCGCCGGAGCTTTCCGGAGTGGGAGCCGAGGTGCATGCATGCAAGATATATCGGCATCGCATGGAGTGGGTGCGCCAGCCGGCTACCACGTCCTTGCAGTTTCATACCCTCACCCTGCCACACGCTGTTTTGTACAGTGCGTTTCGCAGCCTGCCTCTGCCCATTCGGGCATAGCGATCGCGTTGTTGCTTCCTCCCGGTCCGTGACTTGCCGATCCGCGATATCCACCCCGAACACTTTCCGGGGTCGAACCCACAGAGTCGGATCCAAGGCTTCGGGAGCAGCGCGGCGCTCGCCCCGTCGTCGAACAGCAGCACCCACGGGGCCAGTGGAGGCGGCGGAGCCGCCAGCGCTGGCGCTGCGTCGGCGTCATCCAGCTCGAAGATGACGGGCTTCGGCAGTGGCAGCTACACGGCACCCACGGCGGCCAACAGCGGGAACGGGGGCAACGGCTTTGGCGGCTTCGGGGGCTCGCAGCGGGTGAGGGTAGGGCGGAAGCTGTGGGCTGTGGGTTGGGACTATTACCGGTACGTGCGAGGGCCCATGCATGTGTCAGTCAAACAAACACACCCAGCGACCGCAGAAAGGGCCCAACTTCGCATAACACGCGATGCAAGAAGTGACCGCATCCGGTGCGCGCCAGGATGCTACTCGCATAGCGAACATCCAGAGACCCGGAAGCTACCCGGCTTGACCGCTCCGAGGTGCAGCACCGTGGCTGCGTCGGAAACAACCCGGCAATGCTCCTTCCATACTTACTGACGGGCTTAGCCGATGGGCCCAGGCCGTGGCGTACAGTACTCCGCGTCCCTGGCCCAGTCGTGAGTCCTCCCTTGCATAGTCATCCTCTTTGTCCATCTCAGTTGGCGTGCATGGTGTGGTGGCTGGCTGCGGCAACACTGACGTTGCCACTCCGGCTTGCCCTTGTCCGCTTACGCCTGGTGGCTGCGTACCGGCCTCCTTAGGGCGTCAACCGGCCATTGACCGGCGGATATGGCGGCGAGGCGGGCACGGGCGGTGCTGGGCCCAGCTCCACTGGCGGCTATGGTGCCGGCACTGGGTACAGCGCGCCTCCGGTTGCGGCCACGGAGGTGCTGGGGTCGGAAGAGCACATAGTGGACAGCGTGTGCACGCCTGGAGGTGGGTGGGTCGGTGCGGGTCCGAGGGCTGTGCCTGGGTAGATGCTTGGACGGGGTTGGGGGTTTATAAGCAGAATCCGCAAATCAACGGCCGACAAACTGAGGGCGGTGAAGGTGGTGGTCCAGAGGAGAGCGGGGTTGGCGGGGAAGTCGTTGGGGACGCAGTGCGGGGGGGAAAGGGACTGTCAAGGGGTCGCAGTCACGAGCGATTTGTGGCATTGTCTCTTGCATGTTGCGCGGTATCCACCTCTTTTAGGCGAGGGTTATGGCCAATTACTTGCTGCCCGCGCTGCCTGGCCCCTAACCACCGTTGCCCGCTCTCGCTACCTCTTTCCCGCCAGGCCTGCGCCTGGCTCCCGACCCGGATGACCTGCGCCGCTTCGTGGAGGCGGTGGGCAGCTTGGACGGGCTCAGAGTGGCGGAGTTGCTGCGAGACAAGATGGTGGGTGCAAAAACCTGCCAATGGACCAACGGACTTCCGGCTCGGCGGGAACGAGCGGAGGGTGCGGCGTAGGTCCGGTCTTCTTTCCTCCTCGCGCGTTGCTACCCGCTTACGATGTTGTCAGTAGTGGCCTATTGCGTGCAGTGTTCTCGTGCCTTCAGGCCCTTCCTGCCTGGTTTAATGTGCAGTCTTGCCGCAATACCGACTGCAACGTGCCGTGCTCCGTGTTATGGTCCGCAGGACGGCTCCGGAACCTGGCAGCAGCTGCTGCGGTCGCTGTATGCATTGGAGTCGGTGCTGCTGCAGGGCGCTTCCCAGGTGGGCTAGGCGATAAAAGAAGGGGCAAAGACGGACGGCAAACTCTTGTGTTGGGTCGTGCGTGGCGGGCGCGCCAAGCGACGATTGCATTGCGGATGCCGGTACTGATAGGGCAGGGCATGAACGCCGCTTACATCCATACGTCAATGTAGGAGCCGTACACCCGTGTTTGATCCTGCGACACCATTACGCGTAGGCTGACTGACGCATAGCGCACGCAACTTACGCAGTCCACCCAGCAGTCCACCCACGTGTCCACCCACGTGCCCACGCACTCGCTTTTCAACCTCCCCAGGCATGCGGCGAGATCGCAGTGCTGTTCCAAAGCGACCCGGGACCGGTGCAAGCAGCAGCGGCACACACGCAGGCTGCTGTCCGCGACCGAGCGGCTCGCGTCCTGAAGCTGCTGCTAGGGGACGACAAAGCGGCTGCTGCGCCCCCTGCAGCTGCGTTGGCGCCGCCGGCGCCAGCGCCGCCGCCGCCTGCGGCTGACCTGCTCGGCGGGCTGGACATGCTAGGTACGCCGTTGCCCCGGGCCTGTAGGCATAAACCACATGCAGGTTTAGCTCAGCGTGGGGACGTGGGGAGGCTCCAGCTACCCGCCTCCACGGACGTTACGCAGCAGGTTGTTTGACTCGCGCACTCCGATCTGCTGTTGCTTCCATAACCGCAGGGAGCCCGGTGCGTGGGGACTACAACGGGTCGCCCACTCAGCAGCAACAGCAGCAACAGCAGCAGCAACAGCAGCAGCACCGGCCGCCGGCGGCTGCATCGACCGGGGGCGGCGACATGTTCTCCGGCCTGGCGGTGCCAATGGCGGCGAACCCGGCGCAGCAGGTAGGCGTTACCTATTTTGTGCCAAAAACGAAAGGGAGGAAGCCGTACAACATGGCAGTATTTGCGGAGGCGCACGGAACACGGAAGGGCGTAAGCAAACAGCTTTCCAAAATGGGGCGCTGAAGCATACAACGTTAACATCATGTGTGCGAGCGCATTGTGGTGGCGCGCATGCACGCATTACCTTGGTATGCGGCGTATGCAGCCAACTGGGACAAGCTGCTCATGTGCGTGGTTCCGCTGCTGTACTGGGGGCCGTGGCCTTTCCTTACGGTTGCAGCCTCGCCTATCTTGGAGCACACGCCCATCCGCAATCCTGTCTGCTGTCCTCCGCAGGCCTTCGGCTCGCAATATCCGCAGACGGCCGCTGGCCCCGGCGCGCATCCTGGCTACCCCCCAGCTCGTCAGCAGGCGCAGCAGGCCCAGCAGCCACAGCAGCAGTACCAACAACCACAACAGCACCAGCAACCTCAGCAGCAATACCAGCAACAACAGCACCAGCAACCTCAGCAGCAGTACCCGCAAACACAACAGCACCAAGTGCATCAGCAGCAGTACCCGCAACAGCAAACACAGCAGCAGTACCAGCAACAGCAAACACAGCAGCAGTACCAGCAACAACAACAACAGCAAACGCAGCAGCAGTACCTGCAAACACAACAGCAACAGCACGGTCCCTCCCAGGCGCCAAGGCCACCCTTGGATCCTTTCGGCGTAGATGTGCTGCAGCCCTCGCCCATAACTTCGAGTGCACCATATGCGCACCAACATTTGCAGGCGCCGCAAGAGCACCAGCAGCAACAACAACAACACCGGAATCCGCAGCAGCAGCAGCACCAACAGAACCAACAGCAGCTGTACGGACAGCCCCAGGCTGGTGGTGGTGGTGGCGGTTCTGGAATGCCGTTGCTGGGGATGGCACCCGGTCCCTCGTACGGCTCTGTATCTCAGCCTGTCGTGCCATCGCCAGCGGCACGCAACGTGGGAGCACCACTGGATGACATGTTTGCGGACATGAACCTCTCGGGCGCTGCTCCGGAGCGGGCAGGCGGAGGTGGATCGGGCGCCGGAAATCCATACGGAGTTGCAAGCAACCCTGGAAACCCGTACGGCGGTGGCCCGGGCAACGTGTACGGCGGTGGCCCCGGCAACGTGTACGGCGGTGGCCCGGGCAACGTGTACGGCGGTGGCCCGGGCAACGCGTACGGCGGTGGCCCGGGCAGTGCGTACGGCGGTGGTCCGGGCAGCACGTACGGCGGCGGAGTGGGTGGTGGCATGGGCAGCAGCGGCGCTACGATGCCGAACGCATACGTACCTAGTCACATGCCTCCCAACGCCGGTGTCTCGCAGGCAGGTTTTCAGGGGGCTCTGCTGGGCGTACTGCGTGCAGCTGCTGTGACCAGAGGCTGCCATACAGACGCGCGGGTTATGCTTCAGAATATGCGTCAGCGGTCCACCTCTTACCGGTATCTCCACGTGTGGAGGGTTGTGCCGAGAGACTTCGTGTGGCAGTGTTAGGCGGTTGGAGGTTGTCACATTGGAACTCATCCCTGCTGTGTAGTCACGCTGCATAAAGCCATGATTCTCAACCGATAAAGACCCCTCCCTTCCGCCACACGCCCAGGCATTCGCGCCTAGCAGCAGCGGCGGTGTCGGTACGCCAATAGCCGCAGGCACGCAGTACGGCGCCCCGCACGGCGGGTCGGGCTACGGCGGTATGGCGCAGCTGCAGCCTCAGCCTCAGCAAATGGGCAGAGTGGCTCCGCCTGGTCACGCAGCCGATGGCGGCGCGGCCAACCTACTGGGCGGTTTCGACCATCTTGTCCCGGGGCCTTCAGCCTCGGGGCCATCGAACGGGCCCGGGATGGCTGGAATGGGTATGAGCGCGGCTGCATCGACTGGCGGCGTAGGGATGGGCAGCGGCGGTGGGGGTGGAGGTGGAGGTGGCATGATGGTGGGACCCGGTGGCCAGGTGCGATACGTGGCAGGAGGACAGCCGCCTCTCGCCATGGGCTCCGGAATGGGTGCAATGGGCGTAATGGGGGCGTCAATGGGTCAGCAGCAGCACGGCGTGGGGGGAATGGGGCAGCCGGGAGCGATGCACGGCGGCTGGCAGCAGCAGCAGCAGGCCTATCCGGCGCAGCAGGCCTATCCGGCGCAGCAGGCCTACGGCCAGCCCCAGCAGCAACAAGTCGCAGGAATGGCGGCGCAGCAGCCCCAGCAGCGTGGCCCGGCCGCGTTTGACTTCGTAACCGACCAGTTCAAGTGAGAGAGCGCACAGTACACGACTAGTTATGAGTGCGAGAGAAAGAGAGCGCGCTGGATTACGCGGGTCACTGCGGGCGTCGGACAGTTTCTATGAGGGAAGGGAGCGGGCCGCCCAGGCCGAGTTGCGCCTGCTGGGTAGCGGGCGCTGCTTCGCACGGGCTTCACGCCGCTCGATCGCCTTGGCATCCTTGCGGCCTGGCCGCGTTCGGGAACAAACGGAACCGTGGATTTCAACCCCCCATGTTGGACCAGCCTGCCAAACCTTCGGCTTCGGGTGCTTGAAGCATCTGGTGTGGTGGGCGCTTGTTGCACGGTGCTGGGGATGGCAGGGAATGGTTTGAGCTCCATCCTTCTTTCCCAAACAATACGATGGCGTGGCCCTCGGCCAGGCCTTTGGCTACTGTATTGGTGGATGTTGCCGCCACCGCTCTGAAAAATTGTACGGCGGCCGTGTCCAGATGAGTTGGGATGGGTCCTGTAATGGCTATGGACCGCGCAGATTGGCTGGCCGCTAGCCGGGAGGAGCACTTCCACTGAGCAAGCATGGGATGTGCGCCGTGAAGCTTCCGTTAGGAAATGGAGGTTCCGTATGCTCGCAGGCCACTCAACCTTGGCGATTCGCTAGATTGCGCCATTGGTAGCTGGTTCCGCGTTGGTTAGGCCTACATCTTCTGCTAGCAAACACGCATGCACCAGACGCATGGCGGCTTGACACACAACCGCCTAAGGACAAAACAAATATATTATGGGCAGGAAAACATGGAAGAACCGACCCGGATACGAACACGTCTTAAGTCAGGTATCGATCCGACGTACGGACCCTCAGGACAAGACCTGCATTGTCGAATTGCCAATAAGCAAGCACCATAACCCATCCGAAGCATCCTGCATATCAAGGATGAGTTCGAACGAGCAAGCAGGCCACCTGCAATTTCGGCAGGGTGAAGTGCAGCTCCTCGTAGGAAAAAGGGTTTAGAAACCCTGGACGGAAAACGCGCTAATCCAGCGACATCATAGGTAAATCACGAAAGCATTTTCAGCTTTCTTCTAGCTCGGCCCTAAGCCGCTGTTCTCTGAAGAAGCCCCACAATTGCATTCTTCCCAAGCCGCGTTCCAAATACCAGCCCAGCCTACCAAGTGCCGTACCCTGCGTTTCACTAACCGCCGCCGATGCCGGGCGTCCAGTACAACGAGTCTCGTATCATCACCACCATCCAAGTGCCCCCCGCCTTCAACACCTATCTTCTGCATTACCACGGCCTACCTGCACCGACCGCCGGCCCATAAAAAGCGAGTTGCCCGGCACGCCCCGCAGGCTGCCGCCGTCATTACCACATCACGCATGCCATCCTGCCGGGCCTCGAGCTCCTCAACACCTCAGGCTCTTTAACACCCCAGGCTCGTGAAGCCTCAACACCAATAAATTGTAGCGCCAGCAGAGCCCAGCAAAGCCGCATGCCATGCACCTGAAGCTGTGAAGCACCTCTAGCAGTGGGGCGGCTGGGCTTCCCCCCGTTCCGCAGAACAGCGCTCTACTGCCGTCGGCTTCCCCCCGCTCCGCAGAACAGCGCTCTACTGCCGTCGGCTTCCCCCCGCTCCGCAGAACAGCGCTCTACTGCCGTCGCAGCGCTCACATCACCAGCTGCCCCGGCAGGCCCTTCTGCACCATCAGCGCCTGCACCGCGCGAATGGCGTCGTCCGCCCAGGGTGGCGCCTGCGGCCACAGGTGACGTACATAGGGGGACGTACATAGGGGACGTACGTCAGGCCAGCGAATTTCGTACAGCGCGGTAGGGGCACTGAATCCTCATGCGTCACGTCTGGCTTTGGATGCTCCACCGCTTGACGGCGACTGCGCTTCCCAAAAGCCCTCGCCGCGCAAGCCAACCCACGAAGCCGTCTGTCCGAACTAGAAACCCGCTCGGATCGCAGATCCACCGCAGCCGCCATCCCGCCATCCCGCGCCCGGTTCCTGTCTGACCACCAGCACTCCACGGAACCGCGTTTTTCGGAAGTGGAACGGCACCGTGTTGGGTGCCCTGTCGAGACGACAGACAGGCACTACGGGACACACCCACGGAACGCACCTGCACTCGCTCGACGCGGACACGCTTCAGGCCGGCCTCCCTGGAGCTCGTGCCTGGGGCCAGAGCCGAACCGGCGCTCGATCCCGAGCTGGGGCCGGAGCCGGGGTCGGGGCCGGAGGCCGGGGCGGTGGCGCAGGCGGGATGCAGTGCGGCCGCGTGCGCAAACAGCATCAGCAGCGCCGCCTCGGCCGTCTCCTGGTGGCAGTTGGTTATGCGCAGGCTGATGCGCACCTCCTCCAGGGAGGGCAGGGCCGCCAGGCAGGGCAGCGCGGCCATGGGGAACCAAGAGGTGCGCAGGTCGAGGAGCTGTGTTCCGTGTTAAGCCGCGGCGACCCGACGCGTCGTGTGATGCGGCGGTCGACGAGGGGCACAAGGCAGAAATAGAGGAGCTGTACGTGAGCAAGGCCGTTTATGCGTGGTCGTGATTGATGAGGGGCAGGGCCGCGTGGCATGATGCGAGGTGGGGCTCGACCACGGACGAGGGGCGTGCCGAGGACCGGCTGGCAGTGTACCATGATCTTTCCCACCACACCGGTTCTCAACCCTGGTCGTTTTCTACAGCCACGCAGCCGTCTTCTTGTTGCTGCGGCTGCTGTACTTAGTAATGCTGCTCCTAAAAGCCCACACTGAGTCAGTCTTCTTCGTTGAGATCCGCCCCCAACCACCTCAAAACACCCTCGTATTACAGCCCCTCGACCCAAAACCTTTCCGCCCGGCCGCCCTCACCTTCAGCGCAGGCAGCCCCTCCACCAGCCCCAGCAGGTCCCTCATCCCGAGGGTCACGTCCATCAGCCACAGCTCCTCCACCCCCAGCGCCGCCAACGCGGGAAGCCAGCACGCGTGCCCGTCCGGTTGCCCCTCCGGCGGCAGCAGCCGCCCCTTGCCCGCATCCTGCGACACCACCACCACGCGCTGGCGCGTCCCCGCAATGCTGACGCGGCCAGCGAGCAGCGCCGCCGCCGCCGCCACCACCGCCGGCGTGTCTGGAAGCAGCCGGTTGGGACTGACGACGACGGCGGCGCCGCCGTCGGGCGGCGCCGCCACGTCGCGAACGTTGAACGTCAGTGCCGCACGGGGCGACTCCCACAGCAGCCGCGTCGTGACGATGACGCGCAGGGACGGCGGCGCCCGCAGCGCCGCCAGCTGGCGTGGCGAGGGCGGCCTGGCAAAGTGCAGCTCCTGCAGCTCCGGCGGCAGCGCGAAGCAGCCCAATAGCGTCCGGCAGGACGTCGAGGAGGCTGCCGGAACGCCGCCTCGCGGCGGCGGCTCCTCAGCCTCCGCCTCGGCCGGCGGCGGCGGCGGCGCCGGCAGCAGCACGCCTCCCAGCTTGAGGTACGTGAGCGCTGCGAGGGCTGATAGGTCTTTGGCCCACAGCTGCATGCCGGTGCAGTCCAGGCGGCGGAGGCCCGGCATGCAGCGTAGGGCTGCCGCCAGGGCGGAGCGCTGCTCAGCGAACGCGGCGACCCAAAAGCGGAGGTCCTGTCGTCGTCGGCGGCGGCAGTGGCAGTGGCAGTGGCAGCAATGGTAGAGCCCCCGCGGTAAGGGATATGTTACCGTAAGGCGAGGCGAGGGCGTGACGCGGTGCGTTGTGGTGGTGGGGCGAGAGAGCTAGGGGTGGACGTGGTGAGGTGGCGTAGGGGTTTACAGTATGCATCCTCACCGAGTGGTCTCGCCGCTCTCATCGTGTACCGTGTGCTGCGATTGCATGTGACCCAGCTCGACCGGTGCCCAACCCGTGTATAACCCTTCCCTGTCCTCAGCGACGCACTTCTTACGATCATTTCCATTCGTAGTAAAGCTACGTAAACCTCTGACGAGTTTTCCCTCCTCCCGTCCCCGACTGACCTGCCTGGCAACCCCCGCATCTGCATCCTGCCGTGCTTTTAACCGCCGCCCGGCGATACCGGTACGGCACATCTCCCGTGCCCGTGCCCAAGGCCGCTTCCACCAACCGCACCTGCACGTTCAAGAACGAGAACGACTCCTCCCGATGGTAGCACTCGGCCAGCTCCAGGGAGAGCTGCGTGAGGCCGGTCAGCGCCGACAGGGCTCGCAGCATGGAGGTCTGCTGGCGCAGGTGGTCAGAGGTCAGGCCGCGCCCTCCTCGGAGCACCAGAGACCGCAGCCCAGTCACGGCCGCCACGGCCTTGAACATGGCGGCCTCGTCTGCGCATCAGGCCGGATGTGGACCTCGTCCTTAGTTGTGCAGGGTGTCCATGGCTCATTGCGTCCTCCCTGCTGTCTCCCGCTTGCGCCCAGGACAAGCCGGCTTCGCAAACGTTTCCGCTACACCGCGCGGGGTCCATGTTCACGTTCGCCTAGGAGTCGCAGCCGATATGGACATAGCCGCCGAAGGTCGACATACGGCCTACAATTTTTCCTCGTCCAAGTTCTCCGGCATGCATCTCCAAACGTATATCCCAAACGTTTTTCCTTCGTGCACGGATTTTCCTTGCAATCCGCACCCTCCCTCACCCCCCCCCGCACCCGCACTCGCACCTGCCATGCCCTTGGGGTCATCTTCCACGAAGCCCATGTCGAGCTCCAGCGACTCTAGGCTTGTGCACATAACCAAAGCCTGCGGCGGCATCGGAGGCGGCGGCATCGGAGGCGGCGGCAGCGGCGGCAGCGGCGGCAGCGGAGGCGGCGGCAGCGGCGGCATCGGCAGTAATGGAGGCGGCAGCGGCATCCCCCCACGACCTACCAATGCAACGGGCCCCTCAACCACTCCACCCCCTCAAAGCGCAAACATCCCAAACCCCGGAACTGACTCCCAACCAACGCCGACCTGCAGCACCAGCGTAGGCCAGTGGTCTACCCGCAACAGCTCCAGCCTTCGTAGCCGGGGGCCAGCAGCAAGGAGCAGAGCGACGGCTGAAAAGGCGTGAGCATCGTGACCGCGGTCGTACTCCAAAACGTCGTACGCGTCGGGGAATTTGACGCGCAGCAGCGCCAGGGAGGGCAGCGAGGCGGGGGAGAGGGCGGCTGCGACGGCGGGTGTGATGGTGGTAAAGCCGCTGAGAGACACGGAGGTGAGGGCGGGGCAGGCCAGGGTGGTGATCACAGCGAGCCTGTGGGGGGGAGGGAGGAGGGAAGGAGGGGAGGGAAGGAGGGGTTTTAGGGTTTAGGGGTTGCAGGGTTAAGAATTGGGGCCTGAGGGGGAACGGCGGGTTCTGGGCGCTGGGTGCGCGAGGGCAACAGCGCATCCCCCTCCCCCCGTCAGCTGGACCTCCCGAACGCTGGCGGCGGCTGGGCGCTCGCACCCGCACATCTGCACCCACGTCTGCGGACCTAACCACCATGTACCGGGTGCGTGGCCCAGCGCGCCGCCGCCTTTTGTCGTACTTTGGGATTCCGCCACCCTGACAGCACCTGACAGCTCGCAGCGTCACCGCGCGCTAGGGCCCCTCCTTAGGCTGCCTCGAACGAGCGACCCAAATGAGAGTGTAGCGGTGCTGCGAAGAAGTGCGACGCAACGAGCATGCCCGTTCTGCCTGGCCCACGAATTACACGCGTGTGGGTCCCTTTCCGTACCCTCACGGCTCTGCCAGTACTTACGTCTGCTGCTCCCGGACGTCGAAAGCGTCCTCGTCATTGTCGTGGGACAACACGACCATCTGCGGCCTGCATCCCCGCAGGATGGCGCTCGAAAGGCTGGCGGACAAGGCTGCAGGTGACAGGTCCGCCACGGGGTCTCCCTCCTCCGCAGAACCCAGCATAACGCGCACGCATGTCCACAGCCGATCAAAAAGTGCGCGTCCTTCGCGGGAGCAAGTCCGGATGGCACGCCGTGAGTCCGTGTCGAGGAATCGCCACGCGACTGTCGCGACCTTCAAGAAGGCTGTCGACGCCACGGCATCGACAGGCGTGGAACTATCAGGCCTTATCAAAGGTGTCTCAGTGTTTATAGTAAGCCGCTTCGTGTCCCGGTCTGGTCCTGCCGTGTCCAACATAGAGGAAGCGGCAATTTTCCTACAGCTAATAATGATTCGCGGCGTATTGTACTCTGCTTCTAAGAATGAAAAATGTAAAGAAATTAGGAAATTAGGAAATTAAAGAAATTAGGAAATTCAACCGCCTTCTACAATACAATAAAGCGACCAACATTCGTAAATTGACGCCTGTAATCCATGGCAACCACGCCTGCCATCTTCCGAAATCAGCGTCAGCCCGGCTCCCGGCATCAGCGTCGACTTCGTACAGGAACGATGCAAGCAGTTGTGAGTATGCAGGTGCGAAACCGTTTGGTCAACTGCACCCATAATATCTGCCTTTGTTACTGCGCCGCGATCGGTGAAACATCAGATACCGGTACGCAAATGCGCTGACAATTTCATTGACCATGCTGCCTCTTGCGAATCCATTTTCCACGGCGCTGCTATCTCAAATACTCTACCTGGTGACTCCCTTATGAGTGTTTGTAATGGTGACGGCGGCGGCAGCGGCGATGGTGGAAGTGGTGGATATGCACGCCGAGGCGGGAGCGGTCGGCGGTCTGGGGGCAGATGGCAGCAGCACGCGCCCGTCGTGGCGGCAGTATGGTGGACGCGCCCGTCGTGGCAGCGGTCGGGGTGTTGATGGTTGGGCAGATGCAGCGGTGACGGAGAGCGGTGAGGGTCCCGGATAGGCACCGGGGTGGGTTGCAACATGGCCACGCAGCGGGCTTCCCTCCACCTAGGATATGAAGTGCCACGCAGACAATCATCGGGCAGACTGTATCTGACAGATAGGGTGTTGTATCATGACCTTAACAGAAAAGGTCTCGCGAGCAGATGTAAGACAGATCTATCATGAGTCATGATACAACATAGGGCAGACGAGCATCTGCGGAGTCAAGCTGCGCGTATGACGTATCGAGCGTGGGATGGACGGCGCGGCGACGAGTGAGACCCACCTGACCCCTTGGTTACCGTTGCCTATAACGATTTCCACTTCGCTTTGGTTATCAGCTCATCCCACTTGGTTCGGTTGCAGCGTCGCATTGCAAACGAAGAACTTGCCCGCCGCATGCCGGAGGCGCCGCAGAAAGAGCAAGGGATCCATTGATGGACACCAGTATGGCGACACGTTACCGCGCAAAACAGAATCGGCATCGAGACTGCTCACGGGCTCAGGTTCCATCCTTACTACTTAAGACCCACTCTTACGATCAAATTCTGTACGAACACCGTACTGCGTTCGCAGTAACCTGACTTACCGCAACGACTGCACGCCTCATTTCATAGGCTGCGCTGGCGACATGATAGCAATAATTATAGTATATACTTGTTTCATAGCGGCATGTTCAAGCTCTGCACACCATGGACGTCCTGCCGAATCGTCACGTATTCACTTTGCATCATCGGTCAACGCCATAGCGCGAATCCATTAAACACGTTCTTTTTGATGAATCGATCAGATCAGAACGTTTGGAGGCAAATGTGCAGGCTTTTGCGTCACCCTCCGAAGCCAGGGACGAGCTCCGTTCGCTGCAAGTTCCGGACCTTCCGCTACAGGGCAGAATGATGGCACATGGCGGCAAAGCAGTATCACTCTCAAAGCTAAAATGCAGTTCCCAAACTTACGGAAGGACCTTGTACGCTTTTTAAGCCTAGCATGTTTCCTAGACTACGCCGCCAAATACTAGCAATCCCGCAATTCCGCAATTCAGTTTTGCTGTAGAATGCCTCAGCAAACTTGTTTAGCATCGCGAGGCGTGACGTCGACCTCCCGCGTCGGCAAAGCGTCACGCTGTACAACTGGGCACCGTCGGCAGGTTCCTTGTACGCAGGCGCTCACATCTAGGTAAGGACTGTAATTTTACCGGAGTGATTGCACCTGCCACCTCAGCAGAAAAGTGCGACTCGTCTTTGCGACCTCTGGCGCTATGCGTATACATCGGGCAGCCGATCGTGCGTAATACGTGCGTGCCGATTACAATTATTCGTGGTGAACTCCCGCGCGCCGACGCGTTTGGGTTCATGCACGGCGGGGCCCAGGTCAACAGCCCGGCCGTCCATTCCTCCACCTTTTGCAGGAGTCGTACGATGACTCTTGCTGTGCTTAAAGGTGTCCTATGCGACCTTGACGGGGTTGTCTATGGGAGCGGAAGCGCATCGGTAAGCATGCATGAGGGCATTTGCGGGCTTTGGTCTTTAAGGGCCTCCACGGACAGGGGTGTATTGCACACCACAATCCGTTGTGCAATGTATTTTGTACGTTCATGACACGAACCCTAGCGCGCTGGCAAAAGGTGGTATCCTTGCGCAGCCGACACACAAACGGAGTGTGTCTAATGCCACATTTTCGGCCTCATGTCTATGCCGTGTATGTGCCCTCGCATTACCGTGTAGGCCATCCCTGGGGCAGCGGAGACCCTGCGGTACTTCCGAGAACGGCAAATTCCTTGGCTCTTCGTCACGAACACGAATACAAGGTCACGAGCGGGTGAGTCCCTGAAGGCCGACTACACTGGAAGGCGGTGTGGTCGATGCCGCCGGGCAGTGGACCCAGGCCCCTCGGGTACTGACACTTGCACACCGCGACACATCGGGCGTTTTGAATGTTGGCGATGTTGGCCCCCCCATCTCGGTGTCGCTTTTTTTTCTTTTTGGCCCCCCCGTCCTCGGTGAATCAGCGGGCAGTTCCTGCCGACCTGCCTGCTTAACCTCCTCACTTATGGACGCTTCCTGTCGTGCTCGGCGAAGGCCTGGCGGCCAGGTTGCGCGACATGGGAATCCCCTGCACCACCGACGACATCGTTAGTCCCGCAAAGCTGGCGGCGGACTGGCTGCGAGCTCACGACGCGGGTGCGCGCGGACAAACCGTGTGTGTGTATCGGGGGAACTGGAGTGTAAGACAGACACGATTGAGGGATATACACAGAAAGAGGAATGCGTGGAGCGGGTACACATGTACGTGCCGTACATGTGTACCACAAATCGCAAACATCATGTGTACGGCGTAGCTGGGTAGGCACGCTGACGAGCCGTTGGTCGCGTCCGACACGCCGCAGGGCCCGTGGCGCTCTTTGTGGCTCCGGAGCTAGAAGTCGAGTTTGAAGGCATCGCGCGTCTGCCTCCCGCCGCCGAGTCTGGCGCCGCAGCCGTGGTGATCGGCGATATGGGTCTGGACTGGAACTACAACACGCTCAATCGCGCCTTCAGGTAGCCAGGCCCGCCCCCTGAGTACCCTTCACTCGCACGCACCTTGGGGTGGTTCCTGGCGTGCACTGCACTGCAGGGCAGACGGCCCTACCCAAGCAACCTGGGTCCTTCGTATGTCGTGTGCGCGTGGGGATTCCCGCTTCCTGGTGTGCTCTTCATGGCACTCCTTACTGACCCACGGTTCTTCCCCCTCCCCGGGTCAGGTTAGTGATGGACGGGGCGTTGCGAACGGAGGCTGGGCAGGTCGCCGCGCGCCCCGAGCGCGGAGGTGCTAGGAGCGACCCGCAGCAGCAGGAGCAGCCCTGCTTGGCGGAGGACGCCGCCGCGGCGGCCATTGGTGCCCGGGACGAATGGCGGTCGCCGCAGGTGGCGACGGGTCCCCTGACGTTGATATCGTTGGGCAAGGGACGGTGCGTGCGGGGCTGCGCGATAGCGTTTGTGGGAGGCAACGGTTGTTGGATTGAAAAATAATGTGCAATACCCGATGTCCTGCCACGCGAGGCGCGTAGCTGATGTCACTTATTTCGTCCGCAAAGCTGCCGACATGTTTTCCAGATCGGATTCCTTCGCGCGCCGTCGTGGGTCGGTGGGCATCCTTGACCGCCCTTAACCATAAGGCCCTCTGCGCGCAGGTACTACAAGGACACCGACGGCTACAGCATCGATGTGGGTCCCTTCACGGCCGCGATCGAATACGCGTCTGACAACAAGGCGGTAAGGAGGGACAGGGACGCTGACCCAGTTTGGGCGAATCCTCCAACGTGCGCCGGAACCCTCTGGTCGGCAGCATGCTTGATCCTGTCCCCACCTGCAATCTTCCAAAGTCCGCGGACCCATCACCTCCCTTACTTGCTCTCGCCAGATTGTCCTGGGAAAACCGGACCCGCTCATCTTCTGCATGTCTGCTCAGAGCCTGGGCCTCAAGCCCGACGAGGTGAGGATGGGGGGACTCCCTGGGTGCAATGCCAATATGGATTGGGCAATGAAGCCGCCGAGCTATGAAAGGGTGTATGCACCAGGTCCCGGAGCTGTTAAATAACGTTTTTCCTCGTTACATGGTGCTATGGCTGCGCTGAGCTCGGTCCTTCGCGTGCTGCATTCCTTTCCTCTTCCCCTCCCTACACCTAGCCTGTCAGTTGCTTTGCCTCCTGTGTCGGAACACGCGTTCCTAAGATACCCCTCCCCACCCCGACCCGACCCGCTGGGGGTCCTTGTTGGGGTTCGTCTGGGCATAGCAGCCGGGCAACTAAATTCAACCTCCGGCTGAATATAAACCTAAACCAAGTCCTTCAGCATGAAATCCATACCAGTATAGGTACCAAACATTTCCTAATCGGTTTTACTCCGCAGTGCCGGCCTACAGGTTTCCTCTCCAACCCCTACCCTACCCGATCCTTCCAGGTCGTCATGATCGGCGACGACGTACGGGGTGACGTGGGCGGCGCCCAGGCCGCCGGCCTCGTCGGCGTGCTCGTCCAAACAGGCAAGTTCCGTGAGCACGACCTGCACGTCGGCGTGACCCCCGACGCGCTGCTGCCGTCCATCGCCGAGTTCCCGGCCTGGTGGGAGGCGCAGCGTCGGAGAGAGGAGCAGGAGCGGCAGCAGGAGGAGCAGGAGCAGCGGGTGCAGCAGGAGCAGCGGGTGCAGCAGGAGGAGCGGGAGCAGCGGGAGCTGTTGCAGGGGTCGGTTGGCATGGGGGCACAGCTGGCGCCGCTGCTAGCGCCGGTGGTAGCGGTGGGGCAAAGTCGGTCGTCACTGGCTACCGTCGGTGCATGAGGACTCGTGCGGTGGGCTGCTACCCCTGCCGCGCGGTGCGTGTTTTTGTTATTTCACCTCATCTTCATCTTGGGCGGGTTGTGGGGGCCCGGCGCGACAGTCGAGCAGGTGCCACCGTTCTCGCACACGAACAATGGTGTATATTAGTGTAAAGTGCGGTAAGGCCCGCCTGCCCAAGACTACATCAGGAAAAGGGGAACGCATCAAGAAATGGACAATCGTGTGCCGTATGGTTTTCTTCTCTAGGAGATAGCGGGGTCGTGCACGCATACGTATCAAAAGGTAGTATGTTCGTTACATGTTACCGTTAGTACGAGGAGCGACCCTTCCATGCACTACTTGGTGGTTGAGGCCTGGGTTCTAGTCGTCTACTCTTTAGACCTACATAGTAGTACAGACTCGGCGGTGGGTCAACCGCGCCTCCGGACAATGCTGCCATCCACGTTCTTGGTGGGACCCGGGAGTCCCGACCTAACCCACGGTGTTTTTTTAAAGTGCCGCTTATAACGGAAAGTTGTTGGTTGGACCTTCCCATGGAGACGGCCGTCAACAAATGTCTGTGGCACAAAAGTAAATGGTTGCAGGGTAATGGCGGCACCCGACCCACGATTTTGTTGTTAGCGGAAGAGTACGATAGGACAGTTGCTTGAGTGAGTGCATGGTGTGGCTCGGTTTTGGGCCGTTTTAATACCTGGCGGCTGGACGCGGATGCTATGGCACTTAGGCATTCATCTCAGGGTAAGCCCGTGCCTTGACAGTTGGCGGCGCAATGCCAACCGATCACTTGGACCCCGGTCGCGGGGTGCCTTGGGTTCGCATTGCGTGTTCCTCAACCTCGATATCTCTCGTCAGGAAGGCCCAGCCGCCCGTGCAACATTTGGGTTTGTGCTGCCACGGGCGTGTCCTGCGATGTGTGTTGCAGCGGTTGTTCTTTGCCGTGTGTGCGCAAAAAAATCTTACGCACGACACAATGTAGGTAGGCCTCGGACAGGTCAATGACAATGGAATGGGGCGTATGGAGTTCGAGGTCACCGGAAGATTCAGTGTTTGCCGGAAGACTTTACCAGAAGATTTTACAGAAGATTTTGCCGAAAGATTTTGGTGGGTGTCCTTGCTGCAATGGGGGTATCAGCGTCAATGCTCCGGTTTGCGGCGAGCAATTCCCAAAACCTAGGCGGGGACTGGTAAGGATTCCACCACCTCAGAATTTCCAAGGAATGGTTGGAATTACATATGTTCAGACCAGTACGTGCACGTTTGTAAGGCATGCAGCGTCCTTGGTTTCTCCCCACGCCGATAGGCATTTATAAGCTTGGCCCTGATTGACATGGTGGGAGCGGCACACGGCACCTCCCTGAGGGGCCAGAAGCACCCAGTGCAGGACAACCCCTGTCGGGACGGTATGCAGTGGTGTTCCATGCTCATGGGCGTGGCCAACATGCCTGGGGTTACAAGTACCGTAGGTTCATCTGTCGGTGTATCGAACAAGTTATGCCTCTACGTGTATATCACTCCGCTCGCGCCGCCGCTGCAGTCCCAACCACTGGCACGGCTGCCGCAAATATTGCCACAAGCCCTGCCACACCCGCTATATGATGGATATAATTTATCATCTGCCTCTCGGAAGTACGTCACAGGTGGTTGCAATGGGTGGAAGAGGTAAGAGAGGAAGACAGGGGCAAGTGAGCAAACGCATAGCAGAGGCGAGAGTAAGGAAAGAGGAAAAGCGCAGCAGCAACCCTGCGTCGTGCTCATCTTGCAAAGCAACATCGCAGACACGCTGAGCGCAAGGAGCACGATCCATATCCATGGCGACGAGTCCGCAGGTGAGAGTCCTTCGTCCCCAACGCATTGCAACCGAAAGGCAAGCATACCGTAAACGACGGCGGCATCAACATGTGCTAACAATTGCCTCCCAAACTGTCGTTGGCTTCAAACGTTCAAAGTGTGGCGCCTAAGCTGTATAAAAAAATACCTATACCATTAAATTTACCTGCCTCCCTTACCATGCAAATCAATTACATAATCAACCGCCCCAGAAGGCTAATATCGTACTTCGTGGCATAATGCTGTTTTAGCAAAACCTACTCCGCGCCTAATCTAATTCACTCCGCTTGCACCTTCATCCTAGTTACGCACCGCTAGCCGTCCTTTCCCCTCCTCACCAACCACCGGTAGTCCCACAGCGGGCCACATCGTCCATCGCTGCAGCATGCTTTGTGCTGTCGTCGTCACGTTCCTATTGTTGTCTCCACCGCCCCTCTTCTATCTCCTCCACCCCATCCGTTCTATCAGACCGCCGATGGCGCAACGAAACGAATGCCTGTCCGCAAGGCTACGACCACTGCCGCAAAAAAACCGAAACCCTACGATGCCACCTCAGCCGGGCTCGGCAATCGTACTTTCCGAAGGAGCTGGCCGGTCCGCACCGCCCAGACCCGGGGACTAGGAAGCCCCCAGCCCGTGTGGCCCGTAATCTCTGCACCCGGCGCACGATGCGCCCCCCACGAGCCTCTGCCACTGCACACCCCACCAGCGGCCGGGCCCCAGTCGGCAGCGCCGGCACCAGCGTGGTAACCCGGTCGCGCAGCGGAGGACCCGCGAGCATGATAAGCCGCCACCAGCTCCCCCGCCGGAAGCTGGACTTCCTTCCGCTTCAGCTCCTTCTCGTCGTGACCGCCCTGCCAGCCGTTACTACCCCCAACTACAACGCCTCGATTACCTCCTTCGCCCCGGCCCGAGCCCCATGTAGGCCTCTCCTCCTCTTCTTCAGCCGCCAACTCACAACGCCTGGCTGCCATGGACGACGGTAGCCCCGCCGCCGCCGCCTTGCCGACATCTTGAAGCCCCGAGCACCCGGAACTCGCCAGGTCCCTCGGCGAGTCCTGTGATTCCATTTTGCCAAGTGACTTGCTCAACACCGCCTCTGCGCCGGGAACCTCCGGCGTCTCTGAGTCCCCCAACACCGTGCTGATGGGCAGGCTGAAGAGACTCCCCACGTCGTCGCTGCTGCGGCACCCACGGTCGCTGCTGCTGCTACTGCACGTCGTCTTGCGCGCGGCGCTGATACTGTCGCTCAGGGGCCGCGACGCGCCCCTGCGGTCCCAACCTGACGACACCGGCGCGCAGCACGCCCGTCCCCTGCTATCGTTGGCCGTTGGCGACGTGTGCCGTCGCCGAAACAGCCTCCGTGACGCCTCCGGACTGACCTGCACAATAGCCATCGTGTCATCGACCTTATCTGCCGTGTAAACCAACAGATCCGCCCGCTTAGGGCTTCTTCGGGGAACCACGGGGCTGCTCATTCCGCCGCCGCAGCCACCGGCCTTGCTAGACAGGGTGCCGCTCCGCGGCGCGGAGTCCCGCGCTTCCGGTCTGACATCCAGCAGCCGTGGAATGGTCGCCGAAGCCGCGCCCTTAGTAGCCGTGGTCTGCTTCTCGACTGAGTCCAGGCGGGCCATAGGTGGAGACGCGGTCGCCTTGGAGTAGCCGGTGCCCGCAGCAGCCTCAAAGGCGGCCAACAAGCCCCGCCCACGATGCGCCGTCTCGCTGACGCTGACGGTGCTGCTGCTGACATGCCCGGAGTCGGAGCTGCATGTGCTGCTTGCACAGCCTTTCCTTTGCGCCGGCGGGTCGACTACAACAGCCGGGCCAACCGCCGCTGCTGCTGCACCAGCAAGAGGGTGCGCAGCGGGCTGCCCCGGGGGGATGGGTAGCACCGGACGCAGCGCGGTGTCGCCGGCAGCGCCAGACCTGACCGGGTAGGCCTGCGTCTGATGCCGGATGCCGCCGGCGCTACCGCTTGCGGAGCCCACAGCGGTCATCCGCCGGCGCTCTAGCATCACACGCATCTCCTCGAGCACCTGTTGCAGGGCGCCGGCCGCGGTGATGGTACCGTGTGGAGCTTATAGTGATAGATAATGGCCTGGCGCGTACGGCTGTTGCCATACACCCTCCTGCCGACATGGCTGTGGAGAAACCACCTTCCCTTCCGCCCCACCTGCTTCCCCCAGATTGCAAACGGAAGTCAAACCTTACGTTGACAAGGAAACCTGGCATCCGCAAATACACGTCTACGCCATAAGTCTCAGGTTGACTCACCTCCACGCCCTGGACTTGTCCGCCGCCATTGACCTCCGGCCGACTTGCGCTGCGCGACCCTCCTTCCTCCGAGCAGCCGCCAACACGGGGATTCAGCGGTGACAACACCGACTGCAGCGCCTCCAGGTCGACCTTATGCGTCCGTACCTCACACGGCACGAAAGGCGGCTGCGCCAGCCGGCCGTCTGCGGTGAGCATCACCCTAGGGGCCACCGCCGCCGCGTGCATCGCCGCCGCCCGTGCCGCCACGTCGGATCGCGGCAGCAGCGCCCGACTGACCGCCGCCACCCTTGCGCAGGCGCTGGAGGCCGCGCTGCGGTGTCGCATCAGGTCGCACGCCGGGTCGGTGGTGCTGGCGTAACGGGCGTTGAGCGCGGGTGATGCTGCTGGGGTCTTGGCCGCCAAGTTTGTGGGCATTGGGCTGTATGAAACCGCAGCTATCGCCGCCATAGAATCGACTGTGGGGGCGGGACCTGGTCGAGACCGGGACCAAGCCAACTGTTGGTCGCCCCCGGATGAGACGTAGTGGAGCTCGTGGGCTGCCGAGGAGGAGCTCTTGCGGCTTAAGATGCGCTGCAACAGGCAGCTGCTGATAGCGCGTAAGGAGTGGCAGGCGCTACTGGGCCTGTTGTGTGGCGAGCGGGGGGAGGCGGCGTTCGGCGGCGTTCGGGCAGGAGCACAGCTTGAAACGCCGCAGGAGGCAAGGCATGCTGGCGATGTGGTCACGAGGCAAGATGATATTGAGCTAGGTGGATAGAAGGTAGCTGCACAGGTAATCTGTAGAAGCGGAAGGCATCGCGTGGAACCCCACCAGAACACAACAGGCCTGTAACCTAGACATCACCACACGCACTACACCTGGCCGCGAGTGCCAAATATATGACTGCATCAGCATCGAAAGCAATTGGCAAGGGTATCGCCTGGGCCCCTTGAATGGTGCATGCTGCTGCCAGCCTAACACATACGCACGTTCGCCTGGCATTATCCTCGTCGCCGCTGTCGTGGTTGCCCGAGGCGTTCCCCAGCATCGCCACCGCGGGCTGCTGCCGGTGCAACGGCGCTAGCCGACAAAGGCGGCGGAGGGCCTGCGGATTCAGCACATAACGCGCGAAATATAAATAGGGGGAAGCGGACCTGCGACAGCAACGGCAGGAGATTACGGCAAATGCGAGGCCTTGGAACGCTGTGTGCGATGTAATTACTGTTCCTTCATTTATTGACGCGCTTGAAGCTATTATGACAGTTCCCCAAACGTGATGCACACCTTCGAGGCGCTACACGGACATCCCCAGTCGGACCGAATCAGGGGACGGGTAAACTGCTGCAGTATCGTGTCGGATGCACCGAGCGCTGCTGCAGATGCGGCAGGCGAAGGACCCCGCTGGAAGACCGGTGGGAGACCCAACACACTGCGCCTTCCCTTACTCCGCGGAATGAAGGTAACTCAATTGGGGCAAGGCACATATCCCTCATTCCCTCATTCCGCAGCACATATGAAATAAACCCACTCCGCGTCATGTATGAAAAACATCCAGCCCAGGTAGAGGCCTCACTCCGCGCATGAATACGCGGAAACCAATTAATATTAATGCCTTACCAGCAGCCGCTCCATATCCGGCCCTAGCTGCGGGTATCGCAGCGCCACAGCAGAGAACGCCCGGTCGCTCGGATAGTCCCCCGCCAGCACCTGCATCAAGCTCCACCTGTCGATGGGGCAGACTGGGCGGTTTATATACGGAAAGAAAAGGGATCGCGCATACTCGATGCGAGTGCGGAAGGAAGGGACCAGTTGGCAAACACAGTATTTGCGGATCGTGGACAAGGGGAGCCTAATCACCCGGCATGATGACATTACGGTGTGCTCGCAAATCATGCCCTTATCCCAACCACGCACCTCTTCTCCGGCTGAGGGTGTAATAAACCGCGGATGAGGGTCCTGGCTGCGCGGGGAATTCCGGACAACGGCCTGCAACCATAAACGAAGTCGGCCGCGGCTTCTCGGGACGACGGGGTGGAGGCGGGCTTGGCGAGCACCGTCCGCTATTAGCAACGGCGTCATACAAGGCATCGATGGGGGCATATGGCGATATGGGTAATCCGTAACCAATGACCACGTTTCCGGAGTCGCGACCCAGCCATTGGCTGCGACACCTCAAAGGCTGCTGCCAGCTGTCCTTGCCTATCATTGAGCATCGGCAGTGAAGGAGACCAGGGACAGCTCGTCTTGAGCGACGGATTTCCTCACTACCCCCAACCCTACAGCTCGCATCCACGGGTCTTCCTCGAAACCCCTACAGCTGCTGTTCATCGCGAGTCGCGGTCCGAGGGATTTACCTGAAGCGGACATGCCCCTTCAATACGGCATTCCGTACGAGCGCCAGCTGCTCCTCTGCGGGCAGTGTAGTCAGCTCGAGCAGCGAGCGGGAGCTGAAAGGCCAGGTGTGCAGCCCGTGCAACATCTGGTACAGCGTCACGCCTAAAGCCCACCTGGAAAGGAACTCCAACGAGGAGACACAGTAAAGATGTAGGCTGAGCATGGGTTTTGCAAGGAATGCTGTTGGCCTTGAACCGCTTTAGTGTGAGGGTGCGCCTTGTTTGTACTTGAATCATGGGTTTGCGGTCGAGCATGCATTCCTTGTCCATTGATAAGAACCGTAACACCCATCATACGACGGTCATAGTGCTCGTTTCCCCCAGCCCTCCACACGCATATCCATACAAGCCCTTTGCCCACGTATTCCTACTGAGGCAAGAGGGTATTAGGAGATGTAAGCTGTGGAGAACCGCTGGGTTTAGTGCGGGCCAAGGCGCCCGACCCGCTTCCCCGCTTTCCCAACTTCGCCACACCGTACGCACCAGTCAGCAGCGTACCCCTCGTCTATGTTATTGAACATGTGTGGGGAAAAATAAAGTATCGTGCCACCATTGATGCGTGCCGAGTCTGTAGCCAACCGAGAGAGGTTGAAGTCACACAGTTTTATCGCCCCGTCCTGACCAAGCAGAAAGTTGCTTGGTTTGATGTCCTACATCCAAGCAAAAAAAGTAAGCTACAGGCCTCGCTGCAACAAAAAATGTGTGTAAGCACCTCAGAGACCCGGAGCGCTGCTCATACCTGATGTATTATGGCACGACAATGCAGCTGTGCCAAGCAATTTAGCATCATTACAACATCTTGTTGGGCTCTCAGCCCAGCCGAGTCGGCCAGTCGCTGTCAACGAAGGAGAGGGGATTGTTTTAAAAGGAGCAGGGAAGACGCCGGCCCGACGGCACATTGAGCTTACCTGGCCTGCTAACTTTAGAAGGACATCGTTCAAGCTACCTTGACAAAGCTCCAATAGAAGCGCGGTGCGTTGTAGCGAGGCCGTTTGGTCTGCCAGACGCCCATAGAAACCGACGACAGTCGCACTAGCGCCGAGGACCTCCAGAACCTCAATTTCATTTTCAGCTGCCCTCAGGTCAGCAACAAGCTTTACAGCATATTGATCGCAAACTCTGAGCACCGTGGCAAGACCTCCACGGCCAAGAACGGACATTCCTTGTGAATGCCGCAAAAACTATAAGTAAAGCATGCTCTACAGTCCTAGTTTATGTAAGGCTTTAGCATGGCTATTTACGTGTTGTCAATATGATTTTGGGTTGCGTGGCCTGCTCCTATTTTCCCGTTCAGCGGTGCCGGTTGCACCCATGCGCACCGTAGCCCGGAAGAATATAAGCAAATCAGCTAATTCCTGCTGCGATATTTCCTTGCTTGTGCATCACGGGCCTGAGCATGCCCGCGTGTTTTACGAGCTCGGATTTAACGTTGTACGCCTGTTCGCAGCGGCCAACTGTAGTGTTCCTGCAGCCATGCCGCCTCACATACTTAATGGCACACGAAAAAACACATAGATTCTGCACTCCGTGTTACCAACATTTTCTGTGTTTGCAAGGTTAACTACTAGGCCATTGAACGCACACATTCCAGCTCCCGGGCTCGAAGCCACAACTCTGTCACAATTCTGTCTGCTGAAGTGTAACACTACTATCGGGGAGGCACCTGTCGGACTTGAAATGCAATGGCTTTTGCCGGCCGATGCCGGCCAATTCAGCGATATCGATAACTTCCCCTGAGACCCTGCTTACCCCGGTTCTGACAACGGTGCTGCGTATGAATAGAAATGCCACATATTTACGTCATTTGATCGCGTATTCTCCCTGATGTTTGCGATCGGGTGGTGTGAAGCTGTGGTTGTGGCGGGGACGGCCAGGGTTTTGTCGGTAATCGCCATGAGGGTCAGGTGGCTGTGTGTCCTGGTCCCTCCGACCCGTGTAAGTCGTAAAATGTGGATTCCAAGGTAACCCAATGTGTAACTGGGCTGAGCCTGATCCTGCCTCATCCATCCATCCATCTATCCACAATCATCCCAACACATGATGTTCAGGGCCTATGATGTGCACATGATGTGCACTTGCGACAGATATACACACAGATTAGACATGCTGCCCTTTAGGAAGCTTCGCCACAGGGGACCCATCAGCACAAGCTTGTAAAGACCAACCAGTTTTGAGTACCCTGCTGTGCACGCCTAGCTGCCGATACCTGCTCCAATGTCCGCCAGCAGAGTATCTGGATTGAGGAGCTCAGCGTACTCGACTAACACATAGTGAATACGGGCCATAGATGCTGGTGTAAGTGAGCCATACAAACCATCACAGCCCTTCCCACCGCCGCATTTGCGCTGCAAGTAAGGACTACGTATTTCAATTTTAGTGGATGCCAGGGAAACTCAGCCATCACATGCCTCAAGCAATACGTCTGTCGCGAATTCAAAAGCATGCGAAATCGGAACTTCCTTGTATGCTCCTTACCTCGCACGAATTCAGACGCAGCCCAGCAGTTTTAAGTATCTAGGCTCGTCGCTCCTTCCGCCACCACCCCTCCAGGCGCTGCACGGCCGCCTGTGCGACCATGCCGTCCTTGCCCTGGACATAGTGAGACTTCCACACACGATGAGAGTTGCCCATGGCAGTCGCATCTGCATGAAGGTGCATCAAGCACTGCTTGCCTGACACCACAGACCCTCCAAGAAGCCTGAGGTTGTTGCCCCTGCAGCCCCACCGAGTGCACCCCTCGAAGGTGCAAGCCACCGTACCAGGCACCGTCAGTGTGCCGATGCAGCTGAGGCGGATGGTGCGCCGACGGAGATACTTGCTCACGTGCAGGGCGAGCGGGTGTGGGGGGGGGCTTGCACGCACACACGCAGGTTTCATCGCCATCCTGCCCTTCCAGGAGAAGACAACAATGCTTGTGGCTTGCGGTAGCCGCTGGGCTGTCCACTTGGCGGGAAGCAGGCAAGAGAAGGACAAGGTAAACGAGGAGGAGATTGCGGCTGGGATCCCAAAGTGGACTGTGCCAAGATTGCTCATGGAGCCGGGGCAGCTGGTGCTGCTGGATGGCAACATGGTGCACGCTGGTGACGTCGGCGTGCCAGGGCAGACGTCTGTTCGCCTGCACTAGTATTTTATGAAGCAGCCGCTGGATAACGCCACGTACCCAATCACCATGCTGGGCAAGGTTTTCGCGTCACTGTTCAAGTAGTGGTGATAGAGCTGAGGTACCACCGGTGTAGGGCCAAAAATCTAAACATATTCTTTAACCTAAAAGCATTAGATAGTTACATAAAAGCAATATGAAAGATTGATGTTAAGCTTAGCATTTCACCCGATATCAAATGGTCTCTCCCGAGACCATCCCACCAGTAACCGGCACCGGTAACCGGGCAAGTGGCCAGTTACTCAACCGATAGGCTCCTTGGAACAAATGGACGCTGAGGCCCGCGATTGCAGCTCTAGCATCATCTTCAGCTGTTATCAGTGTATTTTTATAAATTGTAACCACCTGACAAGCAAGACGGCTACCTGTGCGTATGTTGCATGTTTGCAACAATACAGCCTTTCAAACTTGATATATGTTCTTGAATCTTAAAGCATTAATATATCCTCAAAACGGCGGGAGCTTAGCATGACGAAAGCTTAGCATTTGACCCGATATCAAATGGTCTCTCCCGAGACCATCCCACCGGTAACCGGCCCCGCCGGTAACCGGGCAAGGGGGACAGTTAGTGCGAGTGGTCCGTTACTGGGTGGCTGACCAACCGGGGGCCGGTTACCGGGGCCGATTACCGGCCCCGGTAACCGGGCAAAGGGGTCGGTTGGTGGGAGGGGTCTGTAACCGGGTGGCATGCCTAACTGGTCGGTCCAATTACCGGCCCCGGTAACCGAGTAAGGGGGTCGGTTACTGGGATGGGTCGGTTACCGGGCGGCTGGCCAACCGGGGGCCGGTTAGAGGGGCCGATTACCGGCCCCGGTAACCGGGCAAAGAGGGCAAACCGGCACCAAACCGGGGCAAGTACTCCCATAGGGCTGTACGTGCACATGCTTGTCAGTGGGGCACAGACGAATTTTGTAGATTGTTTGTTACGAATTAATGTTTTCTTGAATTATGGTGGGCGGGCTTCCCGAGGCAGTGACCGTATCGGTTGACCGGGCATAGGTGAACCGGGCGCCTCTTCCACACACACGGACAGATTCTCACAACCACACTACCAGGTCAGCCAACCTGTTTGGCAAACGGCCCGGTAGGTCGGTATCCTGGTGGCAACCGAGGGTATGTGCCATAGGGTTCACTGCTATGTATGTTCTTTGCCACTGATCTTTCCACTGTGGCTTTTTAGTGCCTCATGGGTATTTGTCTTTAACCAGAGCCCAGACCAACATGGCGGGAGTGTAAAAAGCAAGGCAGCACCATTGAGTGTATGTACCTGTATCAACAGCTATACATAGCACCTACAAACTGTAACTACTACCTCCTAGCTGTTGCAACAGAAGCATAAACCTGTGGCATGTACCAGAGTCGGGAGCCTCTACCTGTGGCAAACACCTGTAGCAGGTACCCCTCTACCTGCTGTAGCAAAAGCAACAGGATTATTGCCAGCATCATGACATCACCCAGTCTTGATCTGGGGACCTCTTGTGTGTTAAACAAGTGTGATAACCATCTACACCATGATGTCTTCCATTGACCTGGATCATCACCCAGGTGGCCAACTACTAGCCATCCCTTTCCAGGGTCTCAGCTTGTGATCTGTGCTGACCCACATGCTTGATCAGCACACCCAGCATGACCCCATGACAGCACCCAGGTTTGAACTGGGGACCTTTCGCGTGTGAGGCGAATGTGATGACCAACTACACCATGCTGTCAGAACCCAGAGGAACACGTCCATCTTGGCCTATCTCCCAACTGTGAGGTTTCGGCTTCGGTCCCGACTGCCTGGTGCTCCTGCGGGAGCTTCCTTTTTGCTCCTTTTCAGTTCGGGCTGGGTGCTGGTCTGGTGTGGGAGGAATGTTCTTGGGTGTCAGGTGGGAGGCTTCTGTTCGACTTTGTGAGGTGCTCTACTACGTACTCTGATTACTCTGATCGAGGGGCTGCTTGAAATAAATATGGGCGGTATATATACTGCTTATAGGGGGCCCATTTAGGCTACTTCCCCCTAGGTGGTTGATGCCACTGTTTGTTCTCTGGTACCTTTGTCGGGGGGTTTTGGTAAAGTGTGTACCTTAGCAACAGCCTGCTGCTGTAGCATCTAGCTGTTGCACAAGCCTGCAGCACCTACCAGAAGCATAAACCTGTGGCACGTACCAGTAGCAAAAGTCGGGAGCCTCTACCTGTGGCAAACACCTGTAGCAGGTTCCCCTCTACCTGCTGTAGCAACAGCCACAGGATTATTGCCAGCATCATGACATCACCCAGTCTTGATCTGGGGACCTCTTGTGTGTTAGACAAGTGTGATAACCATCTACACCATGATGTCTTCCATTGACCTGGATCATCACCCAGGTGGCCAACTAATAGCCATCCCTTTCCAGGGTCACAGGTTGTGATCTGTGCTGACCCACATGCTTGATCAGCACACCCAGCATGACCCCATGACAGCACCCAGGTTTGAACTGGGGACCTTTCGCGTGTGAGGCGAATGTGATGACCAACTACACCATGCTGTCAGAACTCAGAGGAACACGTCCATCTTGGCCTACCACCCAACTGTGAGGTTTCGGCTTCGGTCCCGACTGCCTGGTGCTCCTGCGGGAGTTTCCTTTTTGCTCCTTTTCAGTTCGGGCTGGGTGCTGGTCTGGTGTGGGAGGAATGTTCTTGGGTCTCAGGTGGGAGGCTTCTGTTCGACTTTGTGAGGTGCTCTACTATGTACTCTGATTACTCTGATCGAGGGGCTGCTTGAAATAAGTAAGGTCGGTATACTGCTTATAGGGGGCCCATTTAGGCTACTTCCCCCTAGGTGGTTGATGCCACTGTTTGTTCTCTGGTACCTTTGTCGGGGGTTTTTGGTAAAGTGTGTACCTTAGCAACAGCCTGCTGCTGTAGCATCTAGCTGTTGCACAAGCCTGTAGCACCTACCAGAAGCATAAACCTGTGGCACGTACCAGTAGCAAAAGTCGGGAGCCTCTACCTGTGGCAAACACCTGTAGCAGGTACCCCTCTACCTGCTGTAGCAACAGCCACAGGATTATTGCCAGCATCATGACATCACCCAGTCTTGATCTGGGGACCTCTTGTGTGTTAGACAAGTGTGATAACCATCTACACCATGATGTCTTCCATTGACCTGGATCATCACCCAGGTGGCCAACTAATAGCCATCCCTTTCCAGGGTCACAGCTTGTGATCTGTGCTGACCCACATGCTTGATCAGCACACCCAGCATGACCCCATGACAGCACCCAGGTTTGAACTGGGGACCTTTCGCGTGTGAGGCGAATGTGATGACCAACTACACCATGCTGTCAGAACTCAGAGGAACACGTCCATCTTGGCCTACCACCCAACTGTGAGGTTTCGGCTTCGGTCCCGACTGCCTGGTGCTCCTGCGGGAGCTTCCTTTTTGCTCCTTTTCAGTTCGGGCTGGGTGCTGGTCTGGTGTGGGAGGAATGTTCTTGGGTCTCAGGTGGGAGGCTTCTGTTCGACTTTGTGAGGTGCTCTACTATGTACTCTGATTACTCTGATTGAGGGGCTGCTTGAAATAAATATGGGCGGTATACTGCTTATAGGGGGCCCATTTGGGCTACTTCCCCCTAGGTGGTTGATGCCACTGTTTGTTCTCTGGTACCTTTGTCGGGGGTTTTTGGTAAAGTGTGTACCTTAGCAACAGCCTGCTGCTGTAGCATCTAGCTGTTGCACAAGCCTGTAGCACCTACCAGAAGCATAAACCTGTGGCACGTACCAGTAGCAAAAGTCGGGAGCCTCTACCTGTGGCAAACACCTGTAGCAGGTACCCCTCTACCTGCTGTAGCAACAGCCACAGGATTATTGCCAGCATCATGACATCACCCAGTCTTGATCTGGGGACCTCTTGTGTGTTAAACAAGTGTGATAACCATCTACACCATGATGTCTTCCATTGACCTGGATCATCACCCAGGTGGCCAACTACTAGCCATCCCTTTCCAGGGTCTCAGCTTGTGATCTGTGCTGACCCACATGCTTGATCAGCACACCCAGCATGACCCCATGACAGCACCCAGGTTTGAACTGGGGACCTTTCGCGTGTGAGGCGAATGTGATGACCAACTACACCATGCTGTCAGAACCCAGAGGAACACGTCCATCTTGGCCTATCTCCCAACTGTGAGGTTTCGGCTTCGGTCCCGACTGCCTGGTGCTCCTGCGGGAGCTTCCTTTTTGCTCCTTTTCAGTTCGGGCTGGGTGCTGGTCTGGTGTGGGAGGAATGTTCTTGGGTGTCAGGTGGGAGGCTTCTGTTCGACTTTGTGAGGTGCTCTACTACGTACTCTGATTACTCTGATCGAGGGGCTGCTTGAAATAAATATGGGCGGTATATATACTGCTTATAGGGGGCCCATTTAGGCTACTTCCCCCTAGGTGGTTGATGCCACTGTTTGTTCTCTGGTACCTTTGTCGGGGGGTTTTGGTAAAGTGTGTACCTTAGCAACAGCCTGCTGCTGTAGCATCTAGCTGTTGCACAAGCCTGCAGCACCTACCAGAAGCATAAACCTGTGGCACGTACCAGTAGCAAAAGTCGGGAGCCTCTACCTGTGGCAAACACCTGTAGCAGGTTCCCCTCTACCTGCTGTAGCAACAGCCACAGGATTATTGCCAGCATCATGACATCACCCAGTCTTGATCTGGGGACCTCTTGTGTGTTAGACAAGTGTGATAACCATCTACACCATGATGTCTTCCATTGACCTGGATCATCACCCAGGTGGCCAACTAATAGCCATCCCTTTCCAGGGTCACAGGTTGTGATCTGTGCTGACCCACATGCTTGATCAGCACACCCAGCATGACCCCATGACAGCACCCAGGTTTGAACTGGGGACCTTTCGCGTGTGAGGCGAATGTGATGACCAACTACACCATGCTGTCAGAACTCAGAGGAACACGTCCATCTTGGCCTACCACCCAACTGTGAGGTTTCGGCTTCGGTCCCGACTGCCTGGTGCTCCTGCGGGAGTTTCCTTTTTGCTCCTTTTCAGTTCGGGCTGGGTGCTGGTCTGGTGTGGGAGGAATGTTCTTGGGTCTCAGGTGGGAGGCTTCTGTTCGACTTTGTGAGGTGCTCTACTATGTACTCTGATTACTCTGATCGAGGGGCTGCTTGAAATAAGTAAGGTCGGTATACTGCTTATAGGGGGCCCATTTAGGCTACTTCCCCCTAGGTGGTTGATGCCACTGTTTGTTCTCTGGTACCTTTGTCGGGGGTTTTTGGTAAAGTGTGTACCTTAGCAACAGCCTGCTGCTGTAGCATCTAGCTGTTGCACAAGCCTGTAGCACCTACCAGAAGCATAAACCTGTGGCACGTACCAGTAGCAAAAGTCGGGAGCCTCTACCTGTGGCAAACACCTGTAGCAGGTACCCCTCTACCTGCTGTAGCAACAGCCACAGGATTATTGCCAGCATCATGACATCACCCAGTCTTGATCTGGGGACCTCTTGTGTGTTAGACAAGTGTGATAACCATCTACACCATGATGTCTTCCATTGACCTGGATCATCACCCAGGTGGCCAACTAATAGCCATCCCTTTCCAGGGTCACAGCTTGTGATCTGTGCTGACCCACATGCTTGATCAGCACACCCAGCATGACCCCATGACAGCACCCAGGTTTGAACTGGGGACCTTTCGCGTGTGAGGCGAATGTGATGACCAACTACACCATGCTGTCAGAACTCAGAGGAACACGTCCATCTTGGCCTACCACCCAACTGTGAGGTTTCGGCTTCGGTCCCGACTGCCTGGTGCTCCTGCGGGAGCTTCCTTTTTGCTCCTTTTCAGTTCGGGCTGGGTGCTGGTCTGGTGTGGGAGGAATGTTCTTGGGTCTCAGGTGGGAGGCTTCTGTTCGACTTTGTGAGGTGCTCTACTATGTACTCTGATTACTCTGATTGAGGGGCTGCTTGAAATAAATATGGGCGGTATACTGCTTATAGGGGGCCCATTTGGGCTACTTCCCCCTAGGTGGTTGATGCCACTGTTTGTTCTCTGGTACCTTTGTCGGGGGTTTTTGGTAAAGTGTGTACCTTAGCAACAGCCTGCTGCTGTAGCATCTAGCTGTTGCACAAGCCTGTAGCACCTACCAGAAGCATAAACCTGTGGCACGTACCAGTAGCAAAAGTCGGGAGCCTCTACCTGTGGCAAACACCTGTAGCAGGTACCCCTCTACCTGCTGTAGCAACAGCCACAGGATTATTGCCAGCATCATGACATCACCCAGTCTTGATCTGGGGACCTCTTGTGTGTTAGACAAGTGTGATAACCATCTACACCATGATGTCTTCCATTGACCTGGATCATCACCCAGGTGGCCAACTACTAGCCATCCCTTTCCAGGGTCACAGCTTGTGATCTGTGCTGACCCACATGCTTGATCAGCACACCCAGCATGACCCCATGACAGCACCCAGGTTTGAACTGGGGACCTTTCGCGTGTGAGGCGAATGTGATGACCAACTACACCATGCTGTCAGAACTCAGAGGAACATGTCCATCATGGCCTACCACCCAACTGTGAGGTTTCGGCTTCGGTCCCGACTGCCTGGTGCTCCTGCGGGAGCTTCCTTTTTGCTCCTTTTCAGTTCGGGCTGGGTGCTGGTCTGGTGTGGGAGGAATGTTCTTGGGTCTCAGGTGGGAGGCTTCTGTTCGACTTTGTGAGGTGCTCTACTATGTACTCTGATTACTCTGATCGAGGGGCTGCTTGAAATAAATATGGGCGGTATACTGCTTATAGGGGGCCCATTTGGGCTACTTCCCCCTAGGTGGTTGATGCCACTGTTTGTTCTCTGGTACCTTTGTCGGGGGTTTTTGGTAAAGTGTGTACCTTAGCAACAGCCTGCTGCTGTAGCATCTAGCTGTTGCACAAGCCTGTAGCACCTACCAGAAGCATAAACCTGTGGCACGTACCAGTAGCAAAAGTCGGGAGCCTCTACCTGTGGCAAACACCTGTAGCAGGTTCCCCTCTACCTGCTGTAGCAACAGCCACAGGATTATTGCCAGCATCATGACATCACCCAGTCTTGATCTGGGGACCTCTTGTGTGTTAGACAAGTGTGATAACCATCTACACCATGATGTCTTCCATTGACCTGGATCATCACCCAGGTGGCCAACTACTAGCCATCCCTTTCCAGGGTCACAGCTTGTGATCTGTGCTGACCCACATGCTTGATCAGCACACCCAGCATGACCCCATGACAGCACCCAGGTTTGAACTGGGGACCTTTCGCGTGTGAGGCGAATGTGATGACCAACTACACCATGCTGTCAGAACTCAGAGGAACATGTCCATCATGGCCTACCACCCAACTGTGAGGTTTCGGCTTCGGTCCCGACTGCCTGGTGGACCTGATCGCTTCTGGCCGGCTGGTGGCAGCGGCCTCACCACTGCTCCCTGGTCTCGCGGGTGATCAACCTGCAGTTGCTGCTTCCTCCCCCCCCTCTCGTTCCCTGTCACCGCCGCCCCGCTCACCGTCCCCTGGGCCGGCCGCCGACGCGGGTCCCTCCGCCGCCGCCGTGTCCGTGGCGGCGGCCTCGGGGGTGGCGGCCTCGGTGGCGGCGGCCGCCGCGGCCGCGGCCGTGGCGGCCACGGCGGCGGCGGTAGCCTCGGCCGCCACGGCGCCCCGTGGTGGGGACGCCGCTGCGCCTCCCCCCGCCGCGGCGGCCCTGGAAGGGGCCGGCCTGGCCGCGGCTGACCAGCCTCCGGCGGTCCCGGCCGCATCCTCCTCCGCAGCGGGGCGCCTCGCCACCTACTCCTTCACCTGGCTGGGTCATCGCCTGCACCTCACCAATGTTTATCTGCCCGCTAGTAGCTCGGCTTCACGCGCTGCTTTCCTCCAGCAGCACCTGGCGCCTGTGCTGGCGACCAGCACCCCGGGCCAGCATGTCCTAGCCGGCGACTTCAACTTCGTCGCTGGCCCGTGGGACAGCAGTGCGGGGTCGGCGCGAGTGGTTCGCGACCGCCCTGCCGCTCGGGTCCTCGCGACAGTGGGCCCGTCGTTGGCTGATGTGCATCGTGAGCGCTTCCCCACCAGCACGGATTACACCCACCTCTACTCCGCCCCCTCCCCCGGTGGTTCCCGCATCGACCGCATCTATGTGTCCCGCTGCCTCCTCCCCTTCGTGGCGGGCTCCGCCATTGAGCTGGGCTCGCCTTCCGACCACCGCGTCCCCTGCATCCAGCTGCTGCCCCGGGTTCCTGCCTCGCGCGGCCCCGGCCTCCGTCGCACCCGCATGGCCTTCTCTGGCCACCGCGACCTCAAGGATCAGCTGCAGGCCTGGCTCGACGCGGCGTTCGCGGCCATGCCGGCTGAGGGGGAGCACGCTGCCCTGCTGGCGTGGTGGCCGGGCTTCAAACGGCGGCTGGCGGCGGTGGCGGCGATTCTCAATCGCACCGCTCGCTCTCGGCGCCTGGCCTCGGGCGCGCAGGTGGAGGCAGCCCGAGCCGCCTTGCGGGCGGCCCACCTTGCGGCCGCGACGCCGTCGGCGGCGCCCGAGGCCGTGGGTGGTGTGGTGGCCGCCCAGGCTGCCTTGGCGGTGGCCTTGCGTGTGGCGGCGGCGGGCGAGGCCGCCCGGGTACGCGTGGCGTGGGTGCGCGAGGGGGAGCGCCCGTGCCCCGCACTCACCGCCATGATTCACCCACCGCGGTCGTCCCAGGACATTACCGCGCTGCGCGACGCTGCTGGGCGCCTCGTGACCGACCCGCGCCAATTGCCCAATGTCGTCGCTTCTTTCTGGGAGCGCATCAGCTGCCTGCCGTCAGGCCTGGACTCGGCGGATCAGCAAGCGGTTCTGGCAGCTGTCGACGCCCACTCTACTCCGATCTCGCCCGATCTTCGCCCCGAGTTGGGCTCCATCGCAGTCTCAGCAGCGGAGGTGGCGCGGGCCCTGCAGCAAGCCAAGCCTGGCACGTCCCCAGGCTGGGACGGAATCCCTGTGGATCTCCTCCGGACCTACAGTGGCTGCTTTGTGCCGGCACTGGCCCGCCTTTTCACTGCTATCGGCCATCTGCGCGCCGTCCCGACGGGTTTCCTGCAGGGTGTTATATCCGTCATTTACAAGGGCCATGATGCGGACCGGGCGGCGGCCGGCGCCTACCGCCCCATCACCCTGCTCTGTACTGATTACCGCATTCTGGCGAAGGTCCTCGCCAACCGCCTCAGCCCTGGCCTTTCCGCCGCCATCCCCCTCGAGCAGTCCGCCTTCCTCCCCGGCCGCTCCATTGGCGCCAACACCCGCTTCCTTCGCTGCCTCCCCCCCCTCCTACACCAGCAGCAACGGAGTGCTCTCATCGCCTTCTTGGATTTCGCCAAAGCTTACGACACCATTGACCGCTCCTTCCTCTTTGCTGTCATGGAGCGCATGGGTGTTGGGGCCGGTTTCCTGGGATGGACGCAGCTCCTGTTGGGCCGTACAGTGGCCATGGCGTCCGTCAACGGCTACATCTCCCGCTCTGTCCCTATCCGGGCCGGCGTCCGGCAGGGCTGTCCCCTTGCCCCGCTCCTATACCTCTTCGTGGCCCACGCCCTCCTCTGCTGGCTGAAGCGGCACGGTGTTGGCGTGCCGCTGGCCCCGGCGGACCCGGCCAGCCTGGTTACCGGCGTGCAGTTTGCTGATGATGCCCAAGTCGCGCTCCCAGATGCAGCTGCAGTACCGCCATTTATCGCCCTCATGGCCGCGTTTGCCCGCGCCTCTGGCCAGCACCTGAATCCCTCCAAGGTCGAGCTGCTGTGGGCTGGTCGCCAGGTGGCGCCGGCGCTCGCCGCCCCGGCTGCCGTCCTTGCCGCTGCGGTGGCGGCCGTCGCCGCCCCTGCCGCCGCGTGGACCGCTGCGGGCGGTGCCGCCGCTTCACCCGCCGCCCCGAGCGCCGCTGCTGCCGAGGCGCCGGTGGAGGCCGCCCCGGCAGGCGCTGGCGCCGCCGCCGTACCTCCTGACGCCCCGGCCGCCGCCGCTGCTGCCGCTGCGCCGGTGGCTGCCGCCCTGGCCGCCGCTGCTGCTGCCCCGCAGGCGGCTGCCGCCCCGGCCGCCGCGGCTGCCGTGGCGCCGGCGGCTGCCGTCCTGGTCGCAGTGGCCGCCGAGGCGCTGGCGACCGCCGGTCCGGCTGCCGCCGGTGGTGCTCCTGGGGCGGCCGCGGGTGCCGCGGCCCCCACGGTGCTGACGACCGCAGCCCCGGCCGCCGCTGGCGCCGCCGCAGCGTCTCCCCCGCCTCCTGACGCCCCAGCCGTCGCGGCCGTCACTGCCGCCCCCACTGCCCCGGCCGCCCCAGCCGCTCCAGCCGCCCCAGCCGCCCCTGCTGGCGCCGCCAGCTCCCCCGTCGCCCGTCACCCGCCTCGCCTGGCGCGCCCACCAGGGCTGGCTCGCCGCGGTCGTCGGCGTCGTGGCCGCGGTGCTGCAGCTGTCGTGGTCGTGGGCGCCCTCGCCGCAGCCGCTGGCGCCCTGGCCGCCCCGGGTCCCTCCACGTCGCCGTCCCTTGCCGCCACCGCTCCCGGGGTGCCTCGCCCCTCCCCTTCTCCCCCGCCCCCTGCCCTCGCTGGCCTTCGGATCGTGCCCGCTGCGGTGGCGCTGGGCATCCCCTTCACCAATCCGCCTGCCGCCCCCGTCCTCGATTGGGCGTCACGGATGTCGGAGGCCCGCCGCCGTCTCCAAAAGATCTCCCGCATGGCCCTGTCGATGTTCGGCCGTGCCACTGCGGCTGCAGCTTATGCTCTCCATATGGCGACGTACCACATGGAGCACTCGGGCTGCCCGCCGGCGGAGGTCCTTGCTGGCATCATGGCCTTGTCGCAAAGCTGGTGGATCGGGAGCTAGGGCCCTGATGACGCCCAGCGCCGTTTCACTGGTGTCCCCCTCCGCCTGCTCTCCGGTCATCCACCATCGGCGGCTTCGGTGTACTGCCCTTCGGCTGCATGTCCTCAGCCGGCATGCCAAGTGGAGCCTGACGGTCGCCCGCTCCGCGCTGCAGCCCCCGGCTGCCCGCGCGCCGTGGGTCCGGATTGCGGTCTCCTTCCTCTCTACCCTCCACCCTGCTTCCGCCCGCTGGCCGTCACCACAGCTCGCCCGGATGGCCCGTGGCTCGGCGCCCCCTTAAGCTTGCCCCCGGACATCCACCGGCTTGCCACGAGCCTCGGTCACCTCCCCCCCTGTCTGACGTCGCGGACCCCCCCCTGGAGCCGGGCGTCTGGTGCTTCAACGCGCCGCTGTGGGGCAACCCGCTCCTGCCCAACGCGGGGGCGCCGGGCCGGCGGCCGGGGTTGGAGGCTATCCATGGCCCCCTCACCATGTGCCGCCGCCTGCTGACCGTCGGTGACGCCGTCCGGGTGCAGGACGCTATGACCGCGTTTGAGGTGGAGCGCGCCCATGCCCTGGCGACGACGCCGGGCATGGCCATCTTCAGCCGGCTGGCTGAGCGCTGGACGACGCTCGTACGGCACGAGCTGGCGCCCTCCGAGCTGGCCATGGGTGCGCTCCAAGATCGCATCGCGGCGCGGGCTGCGGTGGCCGCTCTCCTTTCTGACATCTCGCCCGCATGGCTCGCTGCTGCTCGCCTGGCGCCCGATGGCCCCGCCCCCCGTCGCCTGACGAGGTGGATGCTCTCCTCCTTGCTCGCCTGGGGTGGCGGCTGGGTGTGGACGCCGTGCTGCCCCTCACCTCCTTCACCGTCAAGCTGGGCACCCTGCTCCAGGCGGCGGAACTGGAGCGCCCCAGGCAGGCCTGTCATGCGGCGTATGTGCGGGAGGCGCTCGGGCTGTCCCCTGCTGTGGCTGCCACGCCCGAGGCGGCCCTTGTGGCGTTACGCGCGGTATGGCGGCGGTTGTGGAAGCGTCTTAAGTGGGAGCCGCGGTGGAAGGAGGTCCTCTGGCGGCTGGCGGTTGACGGGGTGCCCATGCCGGGCTCCTCTCACCTCCCGCTGGTCCCACCCGAACCGTGTGCTTGCGGCTGTTACCCCGCTGCAGCGGGTGTGGCCGAGTCGCCGCGCTTCCATCACTTTTGGTCTTGCCCCCTCGTCCGCCCGCTCTGGGATGAACTGGAAGTCTGCTGTGGGTGCGGGGTCACGCGTGAGCATGTGTGGTTGTGTGTGTCGCCGGATCCGACCACTGTGCTGCAGTGTGTGTGGGATGTGGTGGCGTTGGCGGCGCTCAACGCGATGGAGTGGGCGCGCCGGTACATACACTCTCATCGGCTCTCCGGCACCACCCTCCCTGCTGCTATGCGTTCTGGCCTCCTTGCTAAGTTCTGGGCCTTGCTGCGGGACTTTGCGGGCTTGGGTTTGCCCCGCAAGGACTGGGGTGACGTGGGGGTGGACCACCCATTTTTGTTCGTAACCGGGGGTCGGCTCATGTGCGCCGTGCCGCCCTAGCTAGCCTGCCTTGGATGCTGTTTGTTCTTTCGTTCTTTCTTTCCTGGTGCCACCTTTGCTGGTTCGAGATACGAGTGGTGCGGGTGATGGGCAGGTGCCAATGGGGGCTTTTGTGGTGGTTTTGACGCGTAAGGGTGGCCTGCATGGGGCCGTGTCCTGCCGTCGCTTGTGCTGACTTTGCATGATGCTGTTTGCCTGCTGTTGCCCGTACCCGACCTTGGTTCCGTGTCTCTTCCGCAGTGCTTTCCCGCCGGGATAAGGGCGGGTGCCGCCTGTCGTGCGGCCACTGTAACGCGGTCTCTCTCTCTCTC